>JAUMHM010000078.1:18842334-18876805 GCA_032362435.1 Melikaiella ostensackeni
AGCGACGTTGTGAGATTGATCTAAAACCTTTTCCTTCTCCTCCTAAACATTCCGTACCCAAATTTACCATACGATTTTCTTCATCCCCAGTAGTGAAACGAGACCAGAACCGAAAGAGTTACGCTTACCCCGAAAGGGATTTGGCTTAATGGTATAATAATAATAGAGAAAAAGATCATGTGCAGATCACATATTTAGTTTGAGACAGATAATAGAAAAAAGTTTGAGAGTAAGCAATAAAGTTATTTTCTGTGCATTTGCTGATCTGGAAAAAGCTCTCGATAAGATGGATACAACTAAACTTTGGGAAGTCCTGAAAGAGTATGAAGTGAATGGTTGGCTTCCAAAAGCAATAAAGGTAGTATATAATGGTAGTAAATCGTGTGTAAGAGTGAATGGACTACTGAGCGATTGGTTTGATATTATGCAAGGCGTTAGGCAAGGTTGCGTTATGTCCTCCTGGCTGTTCAATATATACATGGGCAAATGTTTAAGTCAAAGTTTATTTACTGATGACGGAAAGATAAATGCAGAGATATCCAGACGTGCTGTTAGAAACATTTGTAATTTTACCACACTCTTACTATACTCTTGAGTAGTAAATTCACATTCCCGGGAGTAATCTTAAATTACAACACAAGTGTAGTAAAATCTGTGGTAATAATTTTTAGAATTCAATTTACAAATTTTATGATTTACGAATCAAGTATAATTTCCATAATTGAACTGTAATATATCATTTTCATTTGTGATAGTTACATCTGAATTTATTACTAGTAACACTGTAATCAAATAAATGAAAGAAATACGAAACTAACCTAGAAATTATTTTTCGTATCTGAAATTTTCACATTCAGCTTGCTTTCTCCGGAAAACTTTCACCTACACGTCATATTTCAATCCTAAGTGATATATTTCAGCAAACGTTTTGCATTAGGATCTTCTTATTTCAAATAAATTGTAAAGATTAAGCAACATCACAAGAAACTATTATTTTCTTATAATTCAGAGTACTAAACATGTATAGTAAATTGCTTACACGTTTATGCATATTGCTTCAATTATTATTTATTATTATACCATTAAGCCAAATCCCTTTCGGAGTAAGCATAACTCGTTCGGTTCTGGTCTCGTTTTACTACTGGGGATAACGTAATTGCATGACAAATGTGGGTACGGCATGTTTAGGAGGAGAAGAAATACATTTTAGATCAATCTCACAACGTCGCTCCGACAATAGTCGCTTGATCAATCTCCCTAGCAATCAACCAGGGTGAAGAGCTTCGCAAAGCCATTATAATAACGGGAATAATTACAACAATCCACTAAGAAAATCTCTTCACTCGGGCCCATTAGTATCCAAAATCTTTCGTTTCACCTTCTTCTTCTTTTTCTTCTTCTTCTTTCTGTAATCTTTCTTCCGTTTCTTTCTTTTATAAACAATTGCTGTCCATACATCCCTATCCTTACACAGCTCTTTTGCTTCCGTTACATCCATGCATCGTTTCATGCACGTTCTCGTATATCTACGACTTCGAATATTTCTTCTCTTCAGGGTCTCATTCACACATTCCAACCATTCTTTCTTCGGTCCACCTTTGGGTACGCTACCTCTCACTTTACCTAAATATACTTGATTCGTCAAACGTTCTTCACTCATTCTCTCAACATGACCAAACCATCTCATACCAATGTACGCATACTGTTAAAAAATTCATGAATTAATTTTTAATGCCAAAAAACGTGATATGAAAAAATATTACAACGAAAAAAGATTGGCCTTAAAAAAGTCTAAAAATTTTCCATTCACCACTTTTTTATAGGGTAAGTAGTTTTCTTTTCAATCGTGAAAGACACTGTTGGAAAAATTGAATGGGAGCGGTCGAAATTGGCCAGTGGAAAATTGCTAGATCTTTTTAGGGCCAATAATTCTTCTTCGAAATATTTTTTTATATCTCACGTTTTCGGCTTGAAAATTAAATTTATGATCATTTGAAATTATTTTTTCTCTCTCCAAATATTTGAAATAAAAGAAATTATTTTAATCATATAAATTATTACAAAAGTACAGAAATGTATGCAGAAAATCGATACGAATATGATGATGAGACTGTATTCCTCAAAGCTGACAGAGCAGTAAGTAAATAAATTTCCTTTTTCATTTCAAATCAAAAAAAAATTCAGTAATTTATATATCAAGAACATATGATATTGAGCGCGAAGCGCGACGACCGAATTGCGCGCCATACGCGCGCTTCAACTTGCGAGCAGATTTTTTAAATTAAAATTGGAAATTCTCGCTTTCAGAGTACTAGCGATTCTTCCGAAACGGAGAGTGTGCGAATAGTCCAAGCATCTGGTATTTTACTTGAACTCAACTCCAAAGGTCAGTTTAGAAAAAATTCTTCATGAGACCCCACATTCATGCTCTAAAATCTCCAGAACAAATAAATTGCCAAACCCGGATTTTTTTTTTGGAAAAAAGATGCAAAATGGTCAACTTTGAGAGGTCATAACTTATGACCTATTAGAGGTAGGACATTGTTCTCATTTGTGAAACACTTTTACATACAGTTGATAGATCAAAGTAAAGTAAAGTATTGATTTCTCGAAAAAAAATATTTAAAAAACGGATTTTTTCAAGTGACCGAAACTCGGAACCTATTGGAGATAGAATATTTTCTTTTTTTTTAGTTTTACGCAGAATTTTATCTTCTTTAATTTTGGTGAGAACACTCTTTGTCCTCAGATGCACTCGAAAACAACAATCCACGCAAATGTGTTTTTTGTACCTTTTTCAAAAAAAACTGGGTTTTGCAATTGATCTGTCGTAGAGATTTTCTTAAATTATTGTTTAAACACTGTTGTTCAAAATGTAAAACGCTCTAATTTTTTTTGTGCTAAAAGCTGTTTGGTAGAGAACGCAGTCAGATCAATATCAATCAAACATTTTTAACCCTCCGTCGCTGAAAAAAAGTTTTACTTTGAACTTAAAATGGGCCTCAAAATGTACTGGCGCAAAACTGAACGACAGTTCGTTATTTATATTGAGCAATACGAACATTGAAAGCAATTAAATTGTTTTTCAGTTTTGACATTGCTCATGACAGCAAATGTAGCTGAAGTTCAAAATGAATTTGTAAGAAAATGATCTGAAATTAAATTGAAACCGTAGTTTTTTCTGTGATTTTCACAAACCTATGCCCGCGAGTTAGTTTGCGGTGTATTAAAATGCATAAATCTGTATTTTGAAGCGCATAATGCGTGCATAATTGCAGCACTTATACCGCATAATCTTCGCACAAAGGAAATGAATTTCATCGCATAATTCGGTTTTCTGATATGCATAAAAAGGATATCCTTAGTCATGTTGAGAGAATGAATGAAGAACGTTTAACGAATCAAGTATATTTAGGTAAAATGAGAGGTAGCGCACCCAGAGGTAGACCGAAGAAAGAATGGTTTGAATGAGCAACACGCGACTTCTACATTGATCTCAAACCTATCCCTTTTCCTACACATCCCTTATTTACCCTTACCATATAAATTTCTTGATCCCCAGTAGTGTAACCAGGCTAGAACCACACAAGTTACGCATACCTCGAAAGGGATTTGGCTTGATGGTATAATTAATAATAAAAATATGAAAATTCTAATACCCAAAACACACCCGAGCAGACTGTACTCGAAACCAGAAATTGCATTCACAGACTCTGAATGTGGAGACGACTAGCTCGTTATAAAACTTTTGAAGTTCATGGAAACATATTTTCATTTCGATTGTGAATGAGACGAATATAGTCAGAAAAAGCAGAGCGAAAAGTTTCAGGTTTTCACGCTACACGCCAGAAGAAAGAATGACAAAAGCGGTCGAACGGAACTCAGCCGGGTTGCAGTTTAGTCTTGCAGAATTCCAAAACTTTTCTCGATGTACCAGCTGCGGCCCGAAAGAAAAGCAGTTTTAATTGGGTTCGCACTTTTCACACTTGGGAATGCGAATACTTTTTACGGAAACAAAAGTGCCGAGGTCAGGTCAGAGTAATCCTCGTGGAAATCAAAAATCGATATCTTCTCGAATAGGAGCCATATACAGTAGAACTTCAGTTCTGCTATTATAATTCAATCAGATTCGAACCGACGACCTGTAGTGGAAATTCTCGAAAGTAGGACAATAGATAGCCACGATTCCAACCATCGAAATCAAATGGTGAGTATGCTACCGTAAATCTGTATCGACTTGTTGTGTGGTCCGAACTTGGATCCCTAAAAAAATCAAGTGAATACCTCATTTATATCCATCGCTCAGCAACACTTCATAATAAATTCAGTAACTCAAGGAGCTTCTTTGCATTACTTAAATATAAACACTTTGTACTTCTTAGAGCGAATGCCCATGCTACTATTAGGATTAACAGAAGAAGGGTCCCGGGGCATAATGCCGTAAGTGCCAAAATCTGAATTTTTCAGGAAACACAAAAAACTGTCTAGCTTAGACACGGTCGCCGCGGCTGCCAAAGGTCCACCGGGTCGCGCGCGGTTGGTTTTACCAAGCGCCGCCGGTGCAGCGGTAAAGAGCCTGCCTAGCGACCATGCTGCCGCTGGTTCAAATCTTTTTATCGACATTTTTTTAAATATATTTTTTTATTTTTCGCATTGTTAACATGTCAAATAATCATTTTCTGATGCTCCCCCGGCGATTAGTTTTCTATTTCAGAAACAGTTGAATTATTGGGAAATAAATATCAAGAATAAGAATCGACGACAGGGTCAGCTGGCCTGACTCTCTTCTCTCTTGCATGAATCGTGACAATGGGTCCAAAACCGGATTCAGAAAAAGCAGAATAAATACGTACACTCATTTATCCCGGATTTAACCACAGATGTCTCTTTCTACGATATAAAATTTAACACGTTGCTTCTGATGTGTATAACATTTCTGCATGATATTTATACCCCAATAATTTGACTATTTTTGAAAAAAAAATTTTAATCGCTGGGGCAGCATCAAAAAATGATTATTTGACATGTCTACAATGAAAAAGATAAGAAAAATAAGAAATTAAAATGTCGACAAAAAGATTTGAACCAGCGGCAGCATGGTCGCTAGGCAGGCTCTTTACCGCTGCACCGGCGGCGATGGTGAAACCAAGCGCGCGCGACCCGGTGGACCTTTGGCAGCCGCGGCGTGATTTTCAAACTTCATAATTCTTAAACAAGGGCCCACTTACAAAGAAACCGGGACACGTGTCGAATTATTTTTGACGCACTATCGATTGATGATAGTCTCATCAAAAAATCAATGTCACAGAGGAGGCCTTCCCCTTGTTAGCTCTACTGAATCGTCGAAGAAGCGCTTTGAAGAAAGCGACCATTTCGAAAGGTGTATTCAAAAAAACGCCGATTTTGATTTAGAAGGAGTTGCATAACTTTTTTATTTTTTTATTAAAAAACAGCAAGAAATTACTTTCGAGCTATTGTTTACCTCTATTGTATCGCGAAAGGAGCGCTTGAAAATGGGAACCATCTGCGAGAAAACTCTTATCGAAGAACGGCGCGTTCCAAAAAATGCCGGAACTGACGCAGAAAAAGCTGCATAACTTTTTTATTTTTTGATTAAAAAAAGAAGAAAGTATATTTGAGCTATTCCTTTGCTACATATATTAAACCATGAAAGGAACATCCTGAAAGAAGCAATAGCCTCCGAGAAAAGCCTTTGTCAAGGGTACGGCGCGTCCCGAAAAACACACAAGGAGTTGCAAAACATTTTTATCTTCTAATTTGAAAAACAAAACAAGAATTTTGACCCACTTCTAAATCGAACTGGACCATAAACTTCTAAAGAGATATGAGTTAGGTCAAAACAATTTGTTCAAGTATAAAAAGAACTTCAGAATGTAAAATATCCTAAATTTAACGTATGGGAAACAATAAATTTGTATCTTATAAGGAAAAACCTTTTTTTCTCATAAAACTAGTTGAAATCAATAAAACGCATTTCCGAAATTTTACACTGACGCCCTTATGCCCTGGGACCCTTCAAATTCAAATCTTGAATTTTTTTGAGGGGGTCTCCCACGTTCGAGGTTTTGGAAAATCGATTTTTTTTGCATATTTCGAATCTAGAATTTATTAGAAATGTGCCCTATAAAGGATTTTGGGGAATACACTTCAGTTAAAGAGTGATGGAACATCCTTTACGGCCGCTCGCTGTCATTTCACGCGTCTCTGTGACAGGTGGTTTATGTTTGAACGCGTTTTCCCAAAAGTCGTGTTTTTCAGAAGTTTCGGTAAGACTTCGGCTGAAAATATTTGAAGTATCGGGTCATTTTTTTCTTAAATTGTTCAGCAGACATGTCGCCACATCAGGACACAAGCTTTTTCAAAAATGTTGTTTTGTTTAATTTTAAGAGCCTTTATTAGCTAAAAAAAAGGTCGAGAAAAGATTTGTTTGTAAAAAAGCCTGCCATTTTGAAAGATTTCGAAATTTTCAAGAAACCTTGTGTCTAAATCTAGCGAACGTAATACAAATGAAAGACATATTTCACTTTTTTTGTTTCGAGCAACCTAAATGGCCGAAGTCTTACCACCCGTTTGGCTGTGACGTTTTTACAGAGGCGCGGTCAAGGACGCTTCAAGGTCGCGGATGTGAAATTATTTTTTTTCAAACAGATATTTTGAAAGTCGAAGGATGTATCAATAAAAGGCAAAAAACCGTTTCTAATCATCATGTATAGTTCCTTAGCAAGAAATTCTCAAAGATAGGCCACGAGGATATCATCATTCCACCAACATCTCCAGTCTTTCTTCCTACAGCTGCAGTACCACACACTTCAGATGCTCTCTTACAAATGCTATCCCGTCGTATTATCCATGCACCCTATATTTGTATATTGCCTAATTCCGTCTTCCAGTCTTCTCGATTCTGCAAATTCTCTATTCTAGCTAGCATCAGCTTCGACTTGTTATTGAATCTTCTTCTCTACCATCCTTCACCTAGGTTCATTTCTGAAACTATGGAGTAGTGATCCGTTCCACATTCAGAACTTTTCATAACCCTTGTATCCCTTACAAGCCCTCTCAGTTTCTCATCCGATACAACATAGTCAATCATACTGTGGCTTCCGCCTCTGCACCAAGTGTAAATGTGGATCATTTTATGACTGAGCCAAGTATTTGTAATAAGCAAGCCTTTTTTAAAGCATAAGCTGATCAATTTATCCCCATTACCCTTCATTTTTGGGTCTCCAAAATGACCCAGTACCCTGTCGGTGCCTTCGCGTTGCACACCAACCCAGCCATTTATACCTCCGAGTATAATGATTCTTTCGCCAGGATTGCAAGTCCCTAGTATATCATTTAACGAGTCCCAGAAGGTATCTTTTACATCTCTCTTGTCACCATCAGCTGAAGCATAGCACGCTATGATAAATAGTCTTCTGATTCCCACTTTCATTCTAACCCATAGTAATCTAGGTGATATACATTCATACATTTTGAGATGTTGTTTTGCTCTCTCATTCATGATCAGACAGACTTCTTGGGTACCATATGATTCATTATCTATTCCTGTCCAAAGTTTGAGTCCGTTTCCTATGTTTTTGTCTTGACATCCCTTCTTCTTTGTTTCCGGTACACACAAAATATCGAGCTACCTTACGCGCATTGTATCCCGCAATTCATTTTCCTTAAGATCATTTGAACCTCTAGCATTCCAAATACCTCATCTCCATTCATCGCCTGAAACTTTTACGAGAGCATGCCTTTCGTCAGTAGAAGTATCAATCCTATCCGAGGCTACATTATTATTTGTATCATTCATTGTTAGAAGTATACGGCCAACTAAAACTTGATGCGAAAATTTCATTCCATAAGCATAAAATCATGTCCAAATTAAGCAGCTAAATCGTTATGAGGTGAAGTGTCCATTCATAAAGTCAGTCCCACCAAACTTCGGTCATGCAAAGGAAAATATGAAAACCAAGCCAGAACCAAAGGAGTCATGATTGGTTTGTTTTGTATACTGAGGAGAGCACCAGTCTCCTGCATTATGGTATCGAAGATTGAAAGAGACCATTCAATGCAAATGTGACAAGAATACTCAACGGAGAACAGAAACTTAACAAGCTCATAGGCTTCCCTAAATTGTCCTTTTAGAAGGTCAATTTTTAGAACACTCATGAGTCTCCAGAGCCTCCCACAATTTTGAAAACTTCTCATAAATTTTCTCAAAATGAATAAATAAATGAAGACACTTCAAAAATACTATTTACACCTTTAAACGGAAAAATTCAATGGGCAAACACGTCAACCACACGTGAAAAATATAGGAAAATCACAAGAAAATTTTGAAAATAAGCGCGTTAAAGAAGTTGACGTGATTTTTTTTTCTGAATTCTTGTTTAAATCCCGATTCGAACCGTACTCGACCAGAATATTGAAGAAATATATATTTTTTAACGTAATTCCATCAAAGTAGACATTTCTCAACATGACATAACTTCGGACGTATAAGAGGTATAACATTTTTTTTCAGATTTGCTTGAAGTCGAGTCGGCTTCAACTAATTTTTGACTATTTTTACCTACAGCGCACCGGAAATATGCTACTTCATAAGAACTAAAACTAAATATTTTTTTTTGAAAAATTTTTCAGATGAATATAACTTCCGCAGGTTGTATCTCCTAGACTATATGAGATAAATGATTCATTTTTTTTTAGTTCTACGGGAAATTTAATGGACTTCAATTGTTTGTTAGAAGAATTTGCAGTATCATGCTCTAAAGTGAAGAAAAAATTTAAAATCTGGTGAAAACTGCAATTTTCCATACTTTCTCCAAAATTTTATTGGGTCCTGAATGTCCAAAGATATTTAACGTTTAGATCCTTTTTTTCGATGCTAAACTACAGAGTTCAAGCAACAGAAGCATCAGTTTGGACTTATTTTCACGAAAATATACATAATAACCTGAAAATGAGGACGAAAAATTAAGTTTATTCGACAATCCCCACAGCGATTTTTTTTTCTTTCGGTCTCGAAATAATCATGAGGCATCACTGAAATGATTTCAGGAAAAACGACAGATACAAGTCCTGTTGGGTTGAACTCAATCCAAGTTCACCGTGTCACCGTGTCCCCATTGAACACTCGAGGGCTGACATCGTACTCCTTAACTTCGAGGAACAAACTACGTTCGCGATCGAATTCTCGGCTCCGGCTGACATTAACATCATAGTCAAAGAGAAGCAAAAAGAGGAGAGGTATCCAGACCTTATAAGGAAGCTGCGGCCAGTGTTCCTAGAATATTTGGTTAAAATGATTGTCTTTGTGATCGGTGCTTCTGGAAGTGCGAAGCCATCACTGCTTGGTAACCTCAAAGCCACAACCGCGTGCCAGAAACATGCCGAGGCACTTGCAAGATGGATGCAGTGCTCTGTCATTCTTGGGTCGCTCCGTGTCCTTAAGACACACGAGGGTTTCGTTGTGATTCCGTCATACCCCGTGGCTTATCATTTCACGATTGTGAGGCGTAGCCATAATTGTGATTTACCGTGGTTCTACTAGGAGCCGATGTCATTTTGGGTGATAGTCGCTCCCATGGGGACCCTGCGGTGGTTGTTCAACCAATTTTTCATTTATCTCTCTCTCTCTCTCTATATATATATGCACATTGATAGGGATTATTTAAATAATCTATTCCTAATTGAAAAATAAGAAAGGGCACATTCATTTTATCCAAGTAGTGAATTTTTATTTTGGAATATTTGATTCCACATTAGAGTTCTTCGTACAGTTTTTTTCGATTATCTCATTCGGACCAAATCTGCACTGACGTAAGCTTCTTATTCGCACGGCGGTGCAGAGGAATATGGCCGCCACCACTTAACATGTCGATCGCGGAGTTGCAAACTATCGAGTTCAAGGGTATTTCCGGAAGTTTTTAATGTAAAATGATCTCGCAAAAAGTAAATTAATCAAATACGTGCTCGGAAGTGAGAAACGCAAAACTGCAAAAGTGCAGTAGTGTAAATTACACGCTGGATCTCTTCAATATTGCGTTTGAAGCTGATACGCCGGACACTTGTCGTTGTCTCTGAACTCAAAGTTCTATTTGTCATAAGTTCCATCGGAATAAGCATAATTTTCAATTTTGAACAATTTGCACTTTCGATGAACTGAACATTGACAAAATCTTATATTCGAACTTGTATATATAGCAATAAAGCACAGTAGGCCAGGAGAACCCCAAGAGTGGCAAGAAATAGAGAATTTATCGGATTTGTATAAAACTTGGTATTAAGGTGTTTTCACGGTAAGTCAACTCAAATTTGATATAAAAATTGGAAAATTGATAATAGCGGATTCAATATTGTCGACAGATGTTTGATTCATCAAAGTACACTTCTAAGGACCGAATAATAAAAATGAGGTAAGCGTCACATGAATCATACAAAAAAGAGAAACCAACCTACTTTTATCTACGAAAAATAGTCAACTGGGATATTTGTGTAGTATATTTGTTGTGGCAATTGAATGCATGTATTTTCGACAACATTTCGCAACTGATAAAGACTTCTGAAACAGTTTCAATTTGGCTTCATTGAGAACGAAAAGTGTGGCATAGAGATAAAAACCCAAAATTAAATAATTTTTAATCAAATTGTTAGTAACAATAGCAATTTTGGATGTATGGCGATAGGTTATTGCTAATACATACGAGTATATCGCTCATGCAGTAAATCTATCCAATTTTAGACAAAACAATAAGAAAATCAGCAGTAGGATACTACAGTCCAGAATTTGTTTATAATAATTGCTTATGATAATTGTGTTGAATATAAATAGAATTACTCATGTCCTTCGAGCGCAGGTGCAATAATACTGACAAATAGTAAGTTTATTTAGGGCATTTTTCTTGAAGAAAAAAATCATATTGTTGAAAATGTTAAATTTGTCACTTAATTTTTTGAGACATTATTGCACACAGACGCAAAAAAGAAAACTATAAGTTAGCGAAGCTTTTAAGAATTTCATTCTGAGCGTTTAAAAAAAAATACATTGAAATCCGTTAGATACTATAGCCTGCAGAGGATTACGAATGGTAAATTCCGAGGTAAGTTCTAGGTTTCGACGTGTGTGGAGCGCGGACACGTCTTTAAGCGATTTTCTTTCACAAGTGTGAAAACAGGCAAAATGGGGAAAATTTCTCTTGAAGTGCAGATCTTAAGCAATACATTGACGTCAATTAAACTTTGATCCGAGGGGGAACGCTAGAAAACGACGAATCGGAAATGTGCGTATGTCTAAAAAAAAGTGGTGATCGATTGAAAAAATGTTCCACCATATATAATATAATACATACAGGTATTCTGTAAGAGTTTCAATTTTTTATTATTCGGGTATGTCTATTAATGATAAAAAACAGAAAAACAGCTGAAATATGCAAGAAATATAAAATACACGCTACTTTATCTGAAAATCGATCTGTTACCGATATTTAGCAATTTTGTGTACTTTTGTTGTTACCAACAACGTAACACTCAATCAAATTCTTTAAAATTTTGGTCAACCCTGCTCCGATATTTCCTTACGAATGCCTTGTGTTCACTTTTCCTAGATATGGAAGTGTACTTTTTGCCACTTTTAGGGGTCTCTTGGCCCTCTCTGTAGAGTAATGGACCAATTATGCAGAAGAGTATTTTGATCATGATTATGTTTATGAATTTGATGCATATGTTTGCAGGTTTTTATTTGTTTGTGAAACTTGAGGACCTTTTTTTGATAATAAGCCAACTATTCACAGGCCCATCCTTTATGATGGCAAGAATCTACATTTGCACAAAATACAGTTAATGAATTTTATGTACTACTACTGGAAATGGTTCATATGACCTTGACTGTTTACATCGTAGAAAGTTTGGAAGAGTATCACGGTCAAAGTACGCAATCCCGAGACTCGAGCTAAGTCGACGTAACGGTGTAGTTCTACTTATATTCAACTTAATTATTATAAACAAATTCTGGACTGTGGTATTCTACTGCTGAGTTTTTTATTTTTGTCGACTAAAATTGGATAGATTTACTGCTTGATCGAAATATAGCAATAACTTATCGCCATACATCGACAATTGCTATTGTTACAAACAATTTGATTAACAATTATTTAATTTTGGTTTTTATCTCTGGGCCACACTTCTCCTTCTCATTGAAGTAAATTGAAACTGTTTCAGAAGTAATTATCAGTTGCGAAATGTTGTTGAAAGTGTATGCATTCAGTTGTTTACAACAAATATATTGAACAAACTTCCCAATTGACGGTTTTTCGTAGATAAAAGTAGGTTGGTCCCTCTTTCTGGTAAATATGATTCATGTGACGTTTACCTCCTTACAATGTAATTTACATTATATCTAGATATAATATGATCTATGTTCGCAAAACATTTAACAATGATTTGAACTACTTCGTCTTTGATATGAAGCAAGATTTTTTTGCCTCACTATGACAAATTATTCCCGTGTGAGACAAGAGAGATATGAAACTTTGCACGCTTATAATTTATCAAGATCGTTTATGACTATCATACACATGTGCCTATGAAAGGCTCGAAAAAAATTAGAAAAATTTATTCCTCCTTTTAATCATTCATTTAGAATACTTGGACATAAAAGTACCTAAATAAAATTTATCTCAAATCTCTATGATTTAATGTTTGCTTACAAAAATAATTTATTGATACTTTTTACGGATTTTCCAAAATTCTCTATTCCACTAGAGATAAATTTTAAGTAGCAAACTTAGTTGAGAAAAAAATGTCTTGGATATAAAAGCATTCAGTTGCATATTCCCTCACTTAATTTCTTTACAATAATATAGTTGACTATTGTGTAAATTACTCATATTTTGCGAAAGCTCCTGCATAGATCAACGATGTTTTTTAATACTAATGTATGGTTGCTAATGAGAAAAATGAAATAAAAACTGAAAAATTGTACTTTTCGTCACACCTCGCATTAAATCAATAAATAAACAAAAATTTAGTTGAAAATCAACTTTGAAAACCGTCCCTCGGCTCAAGATCACAAATTTAAAAACATTAACAGCAATCACACGCACTTCTGAATTTGACTTTGAAATATTTAACAGAGCAACTCGAATATCCGCATTTTGTAATCGACTAGGTTAATCATGAATATTATAATAGCATTTATTGCGACAAGAGTCTTTCCGTATAAAGTATATATCCCTACTACTGCCAAAATTGTGCTTATTTTCTCTCTTTCATCAATAACATAGTGCGACCTGAAAGTTTATTAGAACTTACAAAAGCGCTGATAGTGAATGATGGACTGCTAATGCATGTACACGTGTACGTCCATATGAAAAAAATCCTCATATCAAAAACTACCACCTGCCGCTACCTCGATGGGCGTTAGGTTTCATTAAAATGGAAGAAAGCTACCTCAATTTGAAGCTTTTGCTCAATTTCTTCTATACATAATAAAATGCATGGGAAAATTTAAGGGACCTACGAGTCCTCTAAATATCATCCGATTGGGATGGAAATTGCGGAGCACCTTCATCTCATATAACTTCATGAGAATAGGAGTTGGGAGCCCGACATTTTGTAAAAAAAAAAATATTTACCCCAGAAGGGCCCAATAACGAAACAAGTTACACAGACATCGAAAGAGAAACTTCATTGTCGAGCATTCCAACACAGATGGCTAAAATATCGTTGTTGAAAACGTTGAAATCGTAAGCAAAACCTAGATGTTTTCGATTTTATTGATGTTGAAGTCCCATCACTAACTAGTGGGTCTCTTCATGTATCATTTTTTTCCACGTTCTTGTCTTTTCCATTTTCAGCTCACACTCCTCTTCTTGTGGACTGGAAGTTTATAAGGAATACCATGCCAGGAGTGCAGCTAAGGATCCTTCTAGCTTCCACCACCCATTGTACTGTCTTTTATTCTTCCTGAGGGCTGCTCATTTGAACTAAAAGCAGCCTCCTTGATCTGGCCGATAAAAATTCCGCCTCGTATTTGCATTTCAGATTTGTTCAGAGCATTCTTATTATTTTCTTTACGGTCGTACGCGATCACTTCGCTCCGATTGTTTACAGGAAGCCGCGGAAAGATCACCTCGTGTTTACTTTCCTTTGGTATTCCGGATGAAATAACCACAGGGAAGTACTCTACCGCTTCTCATGTAGTCTTAGTAGTCACAAGAAAAAACGTGGAAATATGACTCACATATAAGCAACCAGGGACATGTGTATAAGTTGATAATGAAACTAGGAACTTGTCAATGAGCCAACATATTCCATCTGCACTATTTTCAATGTTCGATTCCCATCAAATTAACTATCCCCAAAATTAATAATAAATAAATATAATATAATATAATATATTATATATATATATATTAATAATAAATATAAATATAATAAATAATAATAAAAAAATAAAAAGATATTGAAATAAATTGACCTACCCAGAGGGAAATATTCAAGTGGAAATACACCAGAAAATTAACGTAGAAATACCCTTATTGAAAAAACCTACATAGGATCCTAGATGAGATCCTATATAAGTTCAAAAGTAGATTCCTTTTTAGGATCTTATGTGAGTTCCTATGTAAGAGTTTGACGTGGGATCCTATGTAAGTTCCTGTGTGGTCTTATATATAAAATAATTATTTTAAGTTGTAATTTTCACAATTGTCTTCAGAAATGAGTTAGAAATGAGAATTAAATAAAATTCTCCTAAAATTTTTAGAACGTATTGTGATAAATATTATGATGTCGTATATCATTCCGTCACAATAGAATTATTTAATAACTCATTGAAAAAATAGAAGTTTATAACATAGGGTAACGGGACCAATTACCGGGGGGGGGGATCCTATTGTCCAAAGTTAAAGATATATTTCTGCCTATTTTTACTATTTTTTTTTATTTCCTTGACAAATGGTTCCCCCTTGATAATTGGTTCCGCTACCCTACACTTCCGACTGGAAAGTTTGGATACATTGATATTTTTCAAAATTTTCAAACTGGTGTCATATCTTTAATGACATTTTTAATTTTTAAAAAACGCTTCTTAAAATGTATACAAACTTGCGTTAATGACCCCTATTTTAGTCGTTTTAAATCATTCTGTCAGTAAATATCTATAAAAAACGTGGGCTTTCGACAATTTTTCATAATGCTAATATCTACTAAATGATTCAACCTTTTTTAAGTTTCTAGGGCTCAATGAACGCTGAAAGAATTTAGTAAATCGATATTCTACAATTTTTCCAACAGCTATTATCAAATAATGTCACCTTTGACTTTTAAAAACAATATTGAATATCGAAACCCTCCACTACATATGTTAAGTCATTTTTCGTCACTCAACGCAGACTTGTATATTTTTAGAATGGTCAACTTATTTATAATTGCACAGACTACCAAATAGCACTTTAATGAATCTATATTCCCAATTTTAAAAAATGCCCACCAAAATTACTTCATCCTGATAATACCTTAAACTATTAGTGCAATTCTGCATGTGTGGGATTCATTTTAAAATTATTTTCTTGTGTTCAAAACTGGTTCCGGAATCCGCATTTTCCTCCGAGTAGCGTGGTGAAATTGGGCAAGAGCTAATATTTTGAAAATTATATGATTTATGAGTAGCCATTTTTCTAAAATAGAATTCATACTTCAGCAAACGAGTATATTAGAATTATATCCTTTTTAATTTGAATATTTTTAATATTAAGGGCATGTAATACTTCCACGTATGGTAAACTGTGCTCAGTTTTCCCAGGTTTTTGTCCACAAAAATTTTAATTTTTGAAAACTGAATTCAGAGATGCTATAAAATAGTATAACGGACGTTCCCGAATTTTTTTTTTAGAGAGATAAAATAAATAAAAAGTTATTCTGATAAATAAAAATTTTATGTACGTGTACTATTTTGAGGTTAGGATCAATTTTTTCCACATACAAATTATTTATGAAATAAACTTTTTTAATTACCTACAAACAAGGTTAGTTCTGGGACATTATTTTATACGTTTTTTTGCTTGTCCTAAGTTTTCGGCCGAAAATATTATGTAGTTTGGAAGTAAAGCTGTAACACGCATAACCTCAAAATACACACACTTTAATCAAATTTATCAAAAATAATTTTTTTTTAATTATCCCACAAAAAGATAGTTCGGGGTTGTCCGTTAGCATGTTCTCTATCTTTTCTCAAATTTTTAAGCCTGAATCTTTATTATAGTGGGAGAAAAGCCGGGGGAACCTAACACTGCTAAAATCGATAATTTTCGAAATATCACATGCCCTTAATTACTTATTTAACCACATCTTATGAAGTGGTTTCCTATGTAGTAATTGTTTTAATAAACCACGATGAAAAGTTATATATGAACCGTGTATATATGCTACACTCCATGAGAAAATTCGGGCATTGTCCGAAAACTTTGCTCAGAACTAATTTTAAGTACAAGAAAATGCCCAAACCCGGAATGTACCAAAAATACGGTAGGTCACATACCTTCTCATATCCAAAGTCTCGTGGGGGACATGAAGGCACCCCTGTGACTGGTCACAGAAATAATGTAAGTCATAGACCTTCCCCTTTCCAACGTCTCGTGGGGCGGGAAAGCACATTCCGGGTTTGGGCATTTTCTGGTGCGCAAAACTAATTCTGATCAATGTTTTCGGACAGCGCCCGAATTCGTTTATAGAGTGTAACATATATAATAATTATCATAACTTCGCATTTGGAATAGTCACATATAGGAACCGTGAAAATAGCTTCGGTTATATATTATTGTTCTACTAAGATTTGTTAGTGAAACTTGATTTTTATGCAATTCTGCCTTTATTGGACGATTCACGGCGGAGCTTTTAACATCTTCACGACCAATATAAGCTTTGCCAGAATCTTTTGCGATTTATTTCGCGTTTTTTTTAGTCGATGTGGTTCAGGTAAAGAATGTTGATCTTTCTATGGGCTTAAAAGTCAGTTTGTGTTTTTATGTGCTATCCGTGACGTACGATGGCTTTGTGAAGTTCTCAACCTGGAGTGATTGCTAGAGAGATTGAACGTCGACCCGTGTCAAAGCAGTGTTGTGGAACGAGTTTGTTGTCTGATTAAGCAACATGTGACTTCTATGTTGATCTGAATTCCTTAATCCCCGGTGGTATAACGAGGCTAGCGCCGAATGAGTTACGCTCACCTTGAAAGGGACTTGTCTTCATGGCATAATATAATGCAGAAGAAGAGGAAAAGTTATTAATTACTGCAAATAAAAACTTATTTAACGTTTTGTTATTTCAAAATTACATTATTGATTATTATAATTGAAAGTATGAATAACGAAGTACGTCATGAAATATTTTCCGTATAAGTAGGTTTTGATATTTAACTTATCTTTTAACATTAAAAAATCGTAAAAAACAGTCGCCCTGAGTCGATACAAATCTTTCGTATTGCAAAGACCAGTTACAGAGCTACATACAATGTAACATGTAATATTTAAATACAGAGGTACTTTGAATTTAAAGATGTTTCGCAATGTATATTTATTACATGTTTTACATACTAGGATATTTTTTATGCCTCGACGTGGTAAACACATTTGTGTACCGCATTACAAAGTATGTCAATGGAAGTTACAAATAGGTCTATATAATGTAAGTTCTCTCATAAAATTTATTTAGATTCGGGCACATAATGGCACTGACGATTGGTGGATCAATTTTGGAGACACGTAGGTAGGCTGTTTACTTCTTTTTACATATGTTGGAACATTGAACGGTGGTTTAAAGAATTTCAGGACAATCAAATATTGCTTGAATTACTTTGAACAGAAATAATATGCTATTATATTTTCGCCTACCCTCTAATAAGGAAATATTCAATCTTTTCCTTAAATCGATCAAATCAGAACCAAGTGGAATATATGTCCCATGTTGTTTTCAGTGTGGAAATTGTATAATTCTTTTTTGAAAAATTTCAATATCTCTTATATTATTTTGGAAGTGTGGTGACCAGATTATGGATCTATACGCCAAATTTGATCTAACCAGTATAGTAAAAAGAATTCTAAAAGTAGCAGGATCTGTGAAGTGTCTGCTTGCTCTTAAAAAAATCCTAGAGATTTATTCGCGCTCGATAACATTTCATCGATATGGGTTTTGAAAGTGAGGCATCGATCAAAACTTGTTTCAAGATCTACTATTGTAAATCTTTTCTCAACCTTCACACCTTGGATTGTATCTAGGTTTGGACCCTGTGTACTAAACATATTCGAGAAGATTTCCGGATTTTCGAGAAGTAACTTGTATTTAGATATAAGTTAAATGTAATTGTAAGCGGTGTAACTAAAAAATTAGAGCAGCTCTTCATTACCGTACAAGGGATTTTGTCTGGACCAGCAGATTCCTTGTTGAAAAGTTTCTTTATTGCCTTCAGTATATTTTTCGATGTGATTTGAACACTTGTACTAGAAGGGTGAGCTGTGGGTAAATTATTCTTAGTACTGGCCTTCAAGGGGGGAGGAGGTCCCCGTCCGAGGGCGCGACAAAAGTTGTAGGCGAACAGGGCCGCCAGGCGCTTGACTTCCCCATATAGCGCCTCTCTACCACGCTCCGCCGCCAAGAATTATGCTTTATAGATTTACCAGACTGTTATATGCGCGCGTCAAACATGATACAAATAAAAGTTTCAATCAATTAAATTAATTGACATTCAATTCTGTAAATGAGGTTAATGCATCAGACTACCGACTACGAGTATTAAGCGACAGGTTTAATTATACATGTATATACAAATGCTGTATACAAGTATACACAAAACCTGTACTAAAATTCCTATTTTTAAAGTGTTAAACACGATATTCGGATTTTTAATGATTTAATAAAATTAATTCCAGCATGAGCAAAAAGTGTGAGGAGACTTGCTGCCGCCGAGGGCGGCACTAATTCATCAAAGGGAGTCTTATTATGAGGATTTCTGGACCTATATTATTTTTGAATATAAATGTTATTTTATTGGTTGTAACATTTTCATTAAAAGACATTATGAAACCAGCCACCGTTCTTTCAACACATATTTCTTACCCCGCTTCAGAATCAGTCCTTCTTGTATAATTGCTGTTTTATGACTGAGTAAGAAATTATTATTTAGTTCTAATATTATATTATATCAAACATCAATTTGAAATTTCCCATTACAATCATGATGACATAGTCAGAATAGAATTTTGTGTACCAGGAATTTTTTAACATTATATTAAATATGACACCTCTGACGCAAATTGTCGGCGCACATCAAAGGGAGCCATTCACCATTAAGACATTAATAGATTTATATTTTTGAGCGAAGAAGTATAATTCCCGGATTCGAGTACTGATTTTCAGTATCAAATATTGAAGATCGGATACTCTGACATTGCCATTTGTGAGTCACCACAAGGAACGACACCAAGCTCACACCTTTCTGTGCTCTAGCCCCATATTCACTATTCGTACAGAAAAAGTGGTCCAGAAGCCTCCTTACTTATCTTCTTTCCCGTATCGTTACTACAGTCTCTTGAGTCTAAACACTGCTATCATTCGACTGCGAAGCAACGTCCCCTTGAAAGGTAATAGTATTACTTGTAGGACTTGACGGTACAGAGGCTACTCAATTACCTTAAAAGTCCCTCGATTCATGGTGCAATAACGTATTGTGCTTATGATGACACTTCGCGCATGTAACCTTGCTTGAGTACGTATATGGCTCATGACCAGGCGTAAAACAATTGATACAAGCTTGATTGAGAAAAACGAGCTCCTTTCTTTTATCAACAGGTAACGCCCGTGTGCGTTTGAAAAGTACATTCAAAAAGTGTATGATTCTCATTACGAAGAAGACATTTATAATTAGAAGAGGCAGCATTGCTCTTAACTTAGGAACCTTTTTTATCTATTTTCATGAAAGAATCCTATTTTGCATACTAAAATTGCTTCAAAAGTTCTAATTCTAGTTGCTAAAAATTCATCTAAAGTTTCATAGGATGGTTACTCAGTGGTAGACCCAAGCCGACTCTCCCACTCTTTTAAAAAAGCTATATCGAGACGTCGAACTGACCAAAAAACGATAATGTCCGAGTGCTCAACTGGACGTTTTCAATTCTTAAAAGCTGCAAGAGCCTCATTAGTAGCTTCGCAAAGCGATTTTCAATCGGCCACCGAACTATCAGTTACATTTGTAACACTAGCTATTGCTTGTAAGTGCGCACTTACAAATGCTTCTTTATTATCATAGCTTTTTCTAATTGCGTTCCATGTTGATTTATCCATAAGGGATATGGTGAGCGCCCCATAGATTTCTATGCGAAATTTCACTAAACGTTAGGGTGATTCATTTTGCACGCGGTTTCGGAAGGTAAGTGCGCTATCCTGATAACCAGCGAAATTTCATGAGAAAATCAGTTTGAACCACAAAAATTGAAATTGGGATGTATCCAAAACCCGTGCATTGGATTAAATATATTCTATTATATTCAAATTGGGAGGAATAAGTAAAACGATCGAAATAACTTTCTCAAATATAATCAGAGTCTATCGTCTACGATAGGGAATGCTAGCTTTAGGCATGCTAAAATTATTTATTTTGAAAAATGGAAAGTTTCATCCGCTTCAATTTTCGGAGGAATAGTGCATTCTTCAAAAATTTCTATGCTCGATTTTGATTTATTTTTTAGTACAAAATCATTTTCTCGTCAAATATCGCCAATCACCGGATTAGGACATTTCTATTTAGAAACTTTTTTATAAAATGAATCACCCTATTACGCCATGTTGAATTTTGGCATTGGATTATTCAAATTACTATCGATGTCTGTAAACACGCTAATTGAATTTCAATAAAACTCAAATGTATTGCAGCTAAGATTATGCGGTTGAACATTGTAATACAATGCATAAATTCATTCATTACCGGAGAATAAAATGAATCATTGTTTTTGGTAATTATTTAATTTCAGAAACTGTTCCAGATGCAAATAATTAAACAGAAAGAAATGTATATTTGTTTATTCAGAATCACCCTTGGACCTGTCAATGGCATTACTGTCGCAACATTCCTCATCGCCGATCCGCAGTTCGTATTACGAGGTCGACGAGTATGAGTCTACGTCAGAAGAGTCATCGTCTTCAACTCTTTCACTGGTAGGAGATAATCTAGACTGCAGCATCCTAACAACTATTAAACGAGGAGAAAGGGTCTTATTGCCCTGTGAAATCTGTACCAAATCCTTCGACCGCCCGTCACTCTTGAAAAGACATATGAGAACGCACACAGGTACATACATGATTTCATATAGGTTGGAGGCTGTAGTTTAATAATTCATTACCATCATTCTAGTACCAATCTTACTTACACCTTCCTCAATTCCTCATGCTTGCAAAAGTGGTTCGCCAATCACTTTTATTGATATCTAAAAAAAATCCTAATGCCAAGTTGAAACATGATGCACAAATTCAAAGTTTATACTGATGTTTTATTATAATATCCATGCTCTACGTGGAAAAGTGGGACATTTGACATTGCTGACAAGAGGCGCAGTACAGTACCAACTGCAAGCGAGGTGTTATACCACTACTGCCTGCTCGTACTGCGCCAACCGTCGGCATAGTACATTACTGGTTACTGACATCACTTGTGATATACCGATGCAGAAAGTATGCTGATAATTGGCATTCTACTGGCTAACCACTGGCACAGTAACAAACTTTGAAGAATTTAATTTCGAGAATTTTTGAAAATATTTGGATTTCCTGAGTCAAACGATTTGGAAGATACCCTTGTAACCCATCTTCCTATGTTCTATAATGCTTACATTCCAAGCAATGAATAAAATATATGAGCTTCGTGGTTAGCCAAAGCTACATGTCAAAAATAAGAGCAGTAGCTAGATGTTAGTTTTCCCCATTTTTCTCGAAAACTATTGAGTGTAGCAAAAACATAATCATGATTCATAACATTCTACATATTTGTTGAGAGAAACATCTCTGTAGGAAAATAATCTTGATTTTCTGTTATTCAGTCATTAGTCTTTATTGTAGAACCAATTTGGTTAGAGCTTTCGCCCTCTGACGAAGAGCCCCAACAGTACAATGTAATAAGACGCCAGTAAATCACATAATCAGACTAATTCGTCGAAAATTTATAACTAAGTACAATAATAATTAAAGTACAAGAGTCAATCTAATCTCAACTTACGTTCGAACTCACTGCATTAACATATAAACGCCGTTGTCACAACTACTACATGGATAATTCGAAATTGTTAATTGTAGATAATTCAACAATTAGGGTTTTAAAATGTCGCATGCTTTCACTAGCCTTCGACATGATTTAAATTAAGTAAATAAATAACCTGACAACTGGAAACATTGTTGTCACATGCAGTCCAATCTAGAGATTCTCCTGGGAGAGTTGAGACACAAATTCACACAGCTTCACACAGACTTATGTGACGCTGTGTGACGCGATTTGTGCAGAAACACAAGTTTTTTTCAAACGCGCGCACCTCTTGGATGCGCAGAAAACACAATTTGGTAACATGACTGGTAACATAATCTAAAAATACAAAGGAAATAACTAGTGCGGAATCGCCGCCTGCACATTTGGTTTCGGTTTAATTGTAACCAATCAAAAGAGTGATAGGCTGTGTCACAACTCTCTCTAGAGGATCTCTAGTCCAATCTAACCTGTGTATTACGTGATCAACTGACAGCGAAAATACAAGATTAGCCTACTTTCTATAGGTAAAAATCGATTAAATGGAATCATATTGTATTTAGTATCTAACCATAATAAATATTACTTAGGTAATCGGTGTAAGTATGTTTATTCATGCAATTATTGTTCTTGACAATGTGGAACATTTCTTCAAATATGTGTTTCCTATAATTCATTCCAGAGTAAATTATCCTTACATTATTTAAAATTTAATTTTGGTCCACTGTGTGTGAATCAGCTATTAGAGCGGTATTTCTATTACCTTTCTTGCATTTTTTAATATGTTCTCTAATTCCAACTTTAATGTACCTGCTGGTTTATCTGTTGTGCTTATTATTTATTGATTATATTCACTTGCGTATATACCTTTTTCGTTGAAGTTGCTATGATAATCGTCAGCTCTAAATGAATCAAAGATAATTTAGATGTTTCTATCTTTGAATCTGGAGTCAGAAAGTCTAATAGCTCTGTCAGTCAAGCTGGTTATCACGGAAATTTTACGAGTGATGGATATATTTGAATTCAAGTGCAAAAATACATATAAAAATGAGCGTATGGATTCTTAAATCAAAGCTTCGAAGATTGAGATTACTGACATTAATCATCTTATCAATGGAATTCATAAACAAATAATCACATTAGAAAATGAACTGAACGGCTTAGCGGTAGATGATAATATTAGGCTGTGCTTCGAATGCTACAATGAAATTATTGATAATCTTGGCAAGAAACATATCGAAGAATCAATGTACAAGTTTCAAAGGTCAGCTTGAAATATTACAATGTCAATTTCAACAACAGAAAAGTGAATAAAGGATGAATCATTTATGTAACTAACACTATTATACCACATGAGGTGGACTACTTTTTGAGTTTAGGTCCGAAATGTTGTATTAATTCTGTCAATAAAGGTAAAACGGTCGAGCATACTCTAGCTTGTAAAGAAGATAAGATTAACATAATGGAAAACGCACGGAGTTTTGGTCTAGCATCGCTTGCAATTTGATTCGCTTCTTCAATAACAAATATGCTAGTAATATTGAAACAGATTTTCAAGATATTGGTAAAAATCCTAAGACGTTCTTAATCAACATTAGGAACCTTCTGGTTACCAATGCTAACTAAGATAATATTTTGGTTCTAATTGAAAAATCAGCTTACACCAAAAAATTCCAAGATCTCTTACCAGACCAACAGGTTTATAAAATTTCAGATGAAGATGCCACTAGCAGGATTCAAAATGATCTTAATTCACTAATTGGGAGATTATTCAGAAATGCAAAAATTAATAGCGGCCTTTCTAGATGTCTTAACAGCTACAACTCTAATGCTCCGAAATTCTACGGCCCCCGAAAGTGAAAAACCAAAAATTCCGGTGAGACCTGTTACATCTTATTCTGGTTCTCCAACCTATTATCTGTCCAAATTTATTAGCAATCCGATTAAAGAGGTCTTATGGCAGACTGAAACTTGCGTAAAAAATAGTTAGGATCCTACCAGTGAAATTGAAAGTTTTCATTTTTGAGATAATTACATACTAGTTTTTTCAGAAGAAAATTCGCTATTGAACGGTATTCCAAAAGATCTGAAAATAAAAAATATCAAGAGGAACTCGCATAAAATCAGATCGAATACGAAAATTCTAGTTACACAGTTTATCGAGCTCGTTGAATTCTGTCTAGAAAATGCGTAACGTATTTTCTAAGGTGAATATCATAAAAAGATATTTGGTACGCCGATGCGATAGGCTTGCCTCTTTTTGGTGCTATCGCTGATCTATTAATTGCAGAATTGGAGCAGGAAGTATTGGAAAAAATGAATTTCGACTGCATTTTCTTTTACCCGTACCTTGATGATATATTCACATGCATACTGGTGGAGAATGCTCACACTTTACTTGGTGCTTTCTATGCATACCATCCAAGGATTTAGTTTGTTATCGACAAGGAACTTAACCGCAGGTTAAATTTTCCCGTTGTCACCATGATAAGGGCTGAAAAAAATTAACTCGTCACTGAATGGTATAGAAAAAGCACGAGCTCCGGCGAATTTGTTAACTTTGATTCAAATATATCCATCAAAGATGAAATTTCTGGAATAACCAGCTTGACTGACAGAGCTATCGGACTTTCTGGCTCCAGATTCAGAGATCAAAAGATCAATAACATCTTTAATTTGCTTAAAATAAACGTTTATCCTTGTAACTTCAGCAACAAACATTTACACAAGCGAATATAATTTATGAATAATAAGCACAACACACAAAGTGTTTCTGATAAATAATAAGTAAATAGAATAGAAAGAGTAAAAATTGTTCCAGATAATGAACTTGACTTTGATCTCGAGAATATCGTGGTCCAACCCTTCGTCGGATCACTTTCTAAATTTTACCGTAGAATTTTTAAACCCTTTAAGTACAAGTCTGTACTTATGAAAAAGATCCATTCAGAGGCTTTTCTAAAGGTAAAGGTGTGATTCCTTTTAACTTAAAGACACACGTGATATATCTCATGTGAATGTGACTGTTCCTATATTGCGCTGACCAGTAGATACACTAAAGTTAGAATCAGAGAACATATCGATAGTTGCAAGAAAGATAATGGAAGTGCCGCTCTGGTGCCTCAATTTATCCACAATGGATCATCGTTTTATTTTCAGTAGTGTCAAGATAATTTGCTCTGAAAGGAATTATATAATACGCACATTTGGAAAAATTTTCCACATGTTCAGGAACAATAGTTGTATATCAATAAATGTACCCAATGTACTCAGATGTACTCAAATCAATAAATGTATTACTTATGGTATTATGGTGAGGGTGCGGATTTTTATATAGCTTTTTATGAAAAAAATATATGAATTCTAGAAAGCAAACGAAGAATATTTGCCCGAACAATTTTTTTTTAACCGCACAGTTTTTTCTAAAAAAATTCGTAAAGTTTACATTGAGTATGTGGTAAGAAGTGGTGTTTATTTAATTGCACAACTTCCACTCTATGGGTCTACATGAAATTTTTTTCAACTGCAGAATAAGCGATAATAATTAGTAAGCAGCCTCTTTGAACACAAAATTTCACCGCACGCTAACTATGAAAAATTGATTGAAAAAAGTGTTCTACCAAATTCGCACACGTGGCAACGATGTAAATTCTAGTAATTAAATGTGTGCGCACTGCGTGCATTACGGGATCGCGAGCGGACGGTGTTGCACTTGGAGCATATCAACTCATTGCCAAAGTAATTGATCGCGCTGATTACTCCAGAAAACTCTTTTGTTTTAGTCAATCATTCATTCTGCAATTTTTCTTCTCAGCTTCATTACAGACTGCCAAACATTTTTTTTCTTTTTCCGCATACTTTTTTTTTCTCCATCGACCTTTGAAGCGTACAATTTCGTTTGACACTCTTCGATCTTCCATAATCACGACTAATACTTCAGTGACACCTTCTTCTCTCTACGCTATTTATTTACATCGTTTCCATACACTGACACTGAATTTCACTGCATTGGGTTAGGTGGCTAGGAATATTTCCTAGAGACTCCAATTGAAACTTTCTCTTTTAGACAAAAAGAGATGGAAAGCAAAACAGCGTTGCCACAATTAAAAAAAATCGGGGATATCTTGAAATCAGCAGCTAACGTTTTTGTTTGCGCCGAAGTTCAGCGTGATCGTAATACCTTAAGCGACATTGATCATGGTTTAATACTAACAACAATACGAATCGATTTAATCGATTTTCACCTACGATAAGTAAGCTAATAATTTTATTTTCACTGTCAATTGATCACGTGATATACAGGTTAGGTTGGACTACATGTAACAATACACACTCCGACTCACTCCTCCGCGCCTGGTCAAATGACAGATATGTGTTAGCCCATCCGGTTATATATTTACATTACTCAAATCACGCTACGAATCGCTTTTGTAAAATCAACCCTTATTTAAAAAACTACCATCTGTAATGAAGAAAGTATTGAGAAAAAATGACTAAGATAGATCTTTCATCTTTTTCGCCTTTTAATGTGACATGAAACACTTTTGTAAAAGCAAGCCATATTTCAAAAAAGCAACCCTCTGTGCTGCAAAAACGTATTTAAAAAAAAGAAACTTTCTCTCTAGATAGAAAATACTTATGAAATACTTACACGGCATTTCTAAAACATAACTGAGGAGCGAAATAATTCTTCACCCCTAATCGTTACAAAAACAACCCCCGTATATGGATCCGAATACAATCCTGCAGACTTATGCCAAAAGTTGTATACATTAACTGTTGGGATTTTTGTGCTCTTTCATTACTTTCCAACGTCATATCAATCGCTTTTGTAAAATGAACTATCATATGAAAAAGCAACATCCTGTAATGAAAACACGTATTTGAAAAAATTTTCGGTATCTAAATTGAACTCACCTATAATATTTAACACGGTACTTTTAAGTATAATTATTTTTTACTCCTAATGGTTTCAAAAATAATCCCCGTACTGTATAAGCTCAATTCGCAACATCTTTTAAGAAAATTATTTTTCAGTCTATGTGTGTATGTTAAAAAAATATAATTTGCCTCTTTCGTTGCATATTTTAATGCCTTCAAACAAATTTCAGTTCAACAATTTTTATCAAAAAAGTCAATTCTCATACAACGAACAATCTTAATTTTCAGAACGATACCAAGCCCCCGATTTATTTTATCCTTGATAAAAAGGGCCGTGGTGTTTCTGCTACTAAATATTCAAGATTCGAACTTGTGAAAATTCAATCTTATGGAGGTAGTTTGGTTTCTTGATTTTTTCAGCGGGTTAATATGGTACGCGTTCATGTTCCAACTATCCCAGGAAACAACTCTATCGTGAAATTTGGCTAAATTTGATGGGAAGAACTTTGACAATGTTTTCGACTCTGCTACCATCGAAACTCCTCAAATTTCAAACTTATCCAGGTAGATCAGTCACCTGTTTTGTTTTGATAGACTCAATGCTCTAAGGTATGAAATTCTACATCGCAAAAAATACCCTAATCGTAAAATTTATATAAATTCTAAGAGTGGTAGACTATGCACATTTTTGGACACCTACTTCAGTGAAACCATTGAAAGTACGACTTTATCCAGGTAGATCAGACGCATGATTTTTTATCGAGTCGATGCTGCAAGGGACCCAGTTCTATCATTCTCAGAAAACTACCCTTATCGTGAAATTGGTCTGAATCTGATTGGTGGTAGACCATGCACATTTTTGGACTTCTACAATAGCGAAACCCATACATGTTCGACCATATCCAGGTAGATCAGTCACATGATTTTTTATCGACTTAATGCTGCGAGGGATCAGGCTTAAGCATCACTAAGAAACTAACCTCATCGTAAAATTGGTCTGAATTTGATTGGGTGGTAAACTATGCACATTTTTGGACACCTACCTTAGTGAAACCCATTCAAGTTCGACCTTATCCAGGTAGATCAGTCACATGATTTTTTTATCGACTCAATGCTGCAAAAAATCAAGTTTTAGCATCCCCTAAAAACTACTCTCTTCGTGAAATTAGTCTGAATTTGTTTGGAGGTAGACTTCGCACATTTTTGGACTTCTGCCTTAGCGAAACCCATACAATTCCAACCTTATCCAGGTAGGTCAGTCACATGATTTTTTTATCGAGTCAATGCTGCAAGGAATCCAGTTCTCACATCCTCTAAAATCTACCCTCATCGTAAAATTGGTCTGAAATTAATTGGTGGTAGCCTGTGCGCCTTTTTTACCAGCTCTCAATTTTTTTTCACTCAGACTGACAAATTTTGAACCCAAAGAAGGATTTTGATGTCCTATAAATGAATCCGTTTTCAAAATTTTGCCTATATGTCAGGATTTCGAGATCTTCTAACATGAATCAGCCTAAAAGGCTAGTTTTTACCATATTTGATCTTATATAGCTCGAAGGGAAATTCTTTTTTTTAGTGTGGCAAGCGCCACACTTAATTTAGTTTATTAGTTAGTTAGTTTATTGCAAATCTTCGCCTTTAGGTTGCTCACTGGACAATTGCAATTCATTTTTTTTTTCGCGGAGAGATAGCATACTAAACAAAAGGGTATCGGGGTTATGGGATTAAGGGTTTCGTGTTTTTGGGTTTTGAGTTTACAAGATCGTAGGATCCATACAACCAAAACGCATATATCCAAATACTATAAACCGGAAGCCTATAAACCCGGGAATACAAAACCCATAAGCCCATAACCCTAATAACCTCATGTTCAATATGCTATATCTCCGCGAAAGAAAATTGGATAGCAATGGTTCATTAAGCAATTTAAAGGCGATGAGTTGCACTAAGCACTGGCGTTTGCCACATTTAGAGAAAAGAATGTCCTTTCGAGCTATATAAGATCAAATATTGTAAAAACTAGCCTTTTTGGCTCATTCATGTCAGAAGATCTCGAAATCCTGACATATAGGCAAAATTTTTGAAACGGATTCATTTATAGGACATCAAAATCCTTCTTGAGGTACAAAATTTGTCAGTCTGAGTGAAAAAAATTGAGAGTTGGTAAAAAAGGCGCATAGGCTACCACCAATTAATTTCAGACCAATTTTACGATAAGGGTAGTTTTTTGAGGTTGCTAAAACTTGATCCCTCGCAGCATTGAGTTGACAAAAAAATCAAGTGACCTACCTACTAGTATAAGGTCGAACTTGTATGGGTTTCACTAAGTTACGTGTCCGGAAATGTGCATAGTCTACCACTAATCAAGTTCAGACTAATTTCACGATAAGGGTAGCTTTTGTGGCTGCTTGAACTTGATGGCTTGTAGCAATGACTCGATAAAAAAATCATGTGACTGATCTACCTGGATAAGGTAGAACTTGTATGTGTTTCACTAAGGCAGGTGTCCAAAAATGTGTATAGTCTACCTCCAGTCAAATTCAGACCAATTTTACGATGAAGGTAGTTTTTCGGGGATGCTAAAACTTGATCCCTTGCAGCATTGAGTCGATAAAAAACCATGTGACTGATCTACCTGGATATGGTCAAATTTGTATGGGTTTCGCTACTGTAGGAATCCAAAAATGTGCATAGTCTACCACCAATCAAATTCAGAACAATTTCACGATAGGGGTAATTTTCTGAGGATATTATAACTGGATCCCTTGTAGCATTGACTCGATAAGGAAATCATGCGACTGATCTACCTGGATAAGGTCGTACTGGTAATGGTTTAACTGAGGCAGGTGTCCAAAAATGTGCATAGTCTACCACTAATCAAATTCAGACCAATTTCACGATTGGGGTATTTTTTTGGGATGCTAGAATTTCATACCCTAGAGCATCGAGTCTATGGTGGTTTACTGGGATGGTTGGAACATGAACCCTTACCATATTAACCCGCTGGAAAAATCAAGAAACCGAACCGAATTTTGTTAAAACATGTTGCAAATTTAGCTTATACAGTACGGGGGTTATTTTCGTAACGACTAGTGGTGAGAAATGATTATAATTAAAAGTACCTTGTTACTGTTTTATAAGGAAGATCAATTTAGATATCAAGCTTTTTTTTAAATGTGTGTTTTCATTACAGGGTGTTCTTTTTTTATATGCGGGTTGATTTTACAGAAGCGATCGATGTGACGTTGGAAAGTGAAGAATGAGCCCAAAAATCCCAACAGTTAATGTATTCAATTTTTGGCATCAGTCTGCAGGTTTGTATTCGAATAAAAATACGGGGTTGTGCTAGTAACGATTAGGGGTGAAGAATAATTTTGCTTCTCACTTATGTTTTAAAAATACCGTGTTAGTATTTCATAAGTATTTTCCATCTGGATAGAGAGTTTCTTTCTTTTTAATTATGTTTTTTCAGCACAAGGGGTTGGTTTTTAAAATATGGGTTAATTTTACAAAAGTGTTTCACATCACACGTAGAGACATTCATATGTTCACGTAGTGAGATTTTTAATTCACAACTGTTCGAAAACACCAACATTATTATAGTCTTCACAGCAAGTTTTGTCTTCTGAGAACTCACTATTTTCATAGATATTCGGACGGAAATGCTGTGTAAATACGAAAGGAGAACGCTATCGGTGAATACTTTTCAGTGTTTTCAAATATTCTCATGGGTAGTGGGCATCGCTCCTACTGAAAACGCAATTTGCGATAAGGATTCTACTTGTAGCATTCTATCTTATATGAAAGAAAAAATTGTCAAAGGCCCTATACTGGAAATTGAACAGGTTTCCCAAAATCACACAGGGAATCATGAAAGAATGCGACGATCAGCCTTCTTACGGTTTCAAATTCCAACTTAAGGATTCGTTATAAAAGGAGTGAACAACGGGCAGTGTCACAGACTAGATCATTCTTCTAAAAAATGCATTTGAAAATTCTGTCTGTTTTCCCACGCGCTTACTTTTCAATATTTATCAATGTTTTCGATCTGGGGAAAGATTTCAATAAGGTAAATAGATCTAAAATTTGAGAAGTCCTGAAAAAGTGTGAATGGACAACTGAGCGATTGGTTTGATATTAAGCAGGGCGTTAGACAGGGCTGCGTTATGTCCTCCTGGATGTTTAATATATACATGGACAAATGTCTAAACGCTAATGGACAAAGTCATTTATGAGTGGGTATCCAAAGAATGTGGTGTAGAAGAAGCATTGTTTGACAAGAGTGAAGAGAAGGGATATTCCAAGTCGTAGGAATACAAGAACGTGCATGAATCGGTCAGCCAGATCGGTCAACTAAAGCTGATCATTTTACGTTTTGATTTTCTTTAAAAAATGTTTATGAGTAATTTTTTTTCTGCTTCTGCGGTAGTATGAATGTTTTATCGTAGATACTATATTTAGGCTTCTTTGAGAAGCATTGATTGACCTATTGACGAACATGCACATAAGCCGCGGGTTTTCGAGCGCCTGAAGCGAACTGTTTGTTGCTTTTTTTTTGATCGAGGAAAAAACATAAGACGAGAACTCCTGCCAAGAAAAAAGCTCGCGTCAGAAGGAAAAAACTCGGAGGCGCCGTCTAGAGTACCTGAGGTGCCTGAGTAAAGTAAAGTTTTTCAAAATTATTACGCGTGGAACGCAAAAAATAAGTTCCGAGAATTTCTCTGCGAGACGGATTTGAACATGCACTTCAATGGTAGTTTGACCTTACATCCGGTTCACCAAATGCATGTTCCAAAATTTTCACTATCGTGCTGCGATAGCTAAATTGGTAGAAACACCTTTCATGAATAGAGGAGGTGCTACTTCAAATCCGACTCGCAGTGAAATTTTCGGAACCTTTTTTTCGCGTTTGTCACATCCCGCTACTATTATAATAATTATTATCACTTGTAACAATTAGATTATAATTATGAAACATTTATATTCAATAATTAATAAATATGTTAAAAGAACATATTTGAATATTTTAAAAACCTTTATGAAATCCAATACCCAATTATTATTGTCGAAATCCTACAATGAATAAATATAATATCATCAAGTCCAGTTGTAAAGAACAGACTTGAAAAACCTACGCAGTAGTCTAAAATGGGCTGTACGCATCAATTTCCGCAGAACTCATACGTCGAACAAGCTCGCAGGAGTGAGACACCCTTCTGTTCACCAACGAGACAGCTATGAAAAGCAACGAATGCGTATTCAAACTTTCATTGCCTCACGCCCACACTTGCTGAAACCTGCAGTGCATATCTGTACAAGTTTGACATCTCTACCATGCATCCCCATGCACTGGATATCAGATTTTCGTAGGAAACCGTATTTCTAAACACGAAATAGACAAAAATCGTTTATCAATATGACACTTGTCGGTGGGTGACCGATTTTCAATACGAAAGAATCAGAAAAACTATTCTATATTTAGAAAACCTCGCTCATAAGAAATTTACGCTTCGTTTTCCCTGATGATCTCCTGCAGATTTCACACTCCCCTAAACATAGATCACATACACGATTTGTAATGCTAATGGGAGACTTTGACATATAAAAATTACCACCACATTTAAGAACTTCTCGCCCTTGGCATCAAAGGAGGGATATACAACAGACATCATATTTTCGTGAGAATCTGCCGTTCATCAATATAACACATGTAGAAGGGCGACCACTTGACTTCCAATATTCTATAATTAGGAAAGTCCCAACATAACAAGCTGACGGCTAGTTTTCCTTGATGAACGCATGTAGATCTCGCTCTTCTTCAAATATACCTGTATACATATCCACCATTTCCAATATTTATGGGATATGTTGACTTATACAGATTACAACAACATCTAAGAACTTCTCACCTTCTGTGCAACTTAGGAAGGAATACCATGCATTTTGTCAACTGCATCATTTCCCTAATATGAACATATATAGGATCTTCGATATTGATTGGTTATTCCGTTTCACACATATTTACTACTACGACTAGAACTAGGTGCTCTATTGGTACTTTGGAAAGGATATAGTGCATTTAAACCACTGCGCCATTCTCCACATGAGGATATATCTAAAATCCTCAATGTCAGTTTGATATTTAGATTTTTCCCACTTTTCCACATGAGCAACCCTGAACGCTGATTGCAATACCTACTTCTAATACCATTCAACCCCATGGAAACCCGACGAGGGGTTCTGTATGTAAATACTGCAAATTTTGAAGCAGTAGTCAGGAAAGTACCATCATCAGTCAGAAAACACCATCTCCAAGCATCATCTTCTTCTCTTCGACTACTTCGATCTGTGCTCGTCGAAAGTACCCCTTTGCAAATAGTCTAATGTCAGTCCCTAGTAAACGATCTACTACTTTGATCATCTAGACATTCAGGTCTTCAACTCCGGACCGAGTAGTCGGCCGACCAACGCACTAGCATCACACAATTTCCGGTATTTTTGGAACATTGCCATCTGCATGCCGAACCTATATTGAATATCAGAAGACAACCTGATACAGCAGAAGGATGAACGTGCCGGGACCACTTACCCAATCACCCCAGGTTACTGACCTATTCCTGTGATTTATCTGCCGCCAGCCCCACCCAAGTTCTGAATTCTGAAAGCCGAGACACCGCCTAGAGCATTTGAAACAAGAGGGTAGAAACTTCTAGAATCTTAAAATTTTTAAGTACCTGAAAATTTGAAAATTCCCTCCATTCTTCTCTCTTTTATGAACTTGGTTGCTAGTTAGTCTTCCTTCTTGAAATACACTAAACGCAATTGAGGAGACTCAATTCAAAGTTGGTCAAATCCCAAATCAAATTATAAAGTCCACCTTACAAGAAGAGGAAATGCACAATGTGATGAGACGCAATATGCTCACACACAAAAACAAAGCACAATCATCATCGAAATCAAAATCAAACTAGCAATCGAGTCCAACCACAAAACAATTGGTCAAACAACAATCCTCGAGGAAGTTTCCTTTGCGAAACTCAAAATAATAAAACCAAGAAAGACCCCCGTGCAGGAGACAGGCGCTTAGCCAAGAATGGAATAGAAATGATTCTTGAAGCCATCCCAAAACTTGCAAAGAACAACCAGCCTAAACATAATTTCACGTAACAAGCGAGAAAAATATGCCACTATCAAAAAGAAGCGGGTCATGTAATTAATGAAGATTTCTGTTATGTCTTGGCCAAAGGCCAATAAAAAAGGGACCAGGTAATGTAGACTTAAATTTTTCAATGAGTTTTT
>JAUMHM010000078.1:18876905-18896126 GCA_032362435.1 Melikaiella ostensackeni
TTCAGAATTATCAGATTGTCAGATTCTCTTAAGGATTGATAACACAACAGCAATATCTTACATTAATAAAATGGGCGAAGTTCAATTTCAAAATTTCAATCGGCTCGCCAGAAAAATTTGGCAGTGGGCCGAGAGAAGAGATATTTGGCTTTTTGCATCTTATATAGCATCATCTGATAATACTGAAGCAGATAGACAATCACGAATCAATAACCTTGATACAGAATGGGAACTTGCAAATTTTGCTTTTGAAATGATTACTGATACTTTCGGAATTCCGGAAATTGACTTGTTTGCTTTAAGAATAAATAAAAAGTGTAAACTATTCATTTCATGGCATAAAGATCCAGAGTCTTTCGCAGTGAATGCCTTTACTGTCTCTTGGTGGCGCTTCTTCATTTATGCGTTTCCCCCATTTTCAATTATTTTAAGGGTTCTACATAAAATCAAACAGGATCGGGCTTGTGAAATTTTAGTTGTACCTCATTGGCCCTCTCAACCCTGGTTTCCATTATTTTCATCCCTCTTAGTAGATAAACTGCTAACTTTTACACCATCTCCACATTCGCTATTGTCTCCTTGCAGATCACGCCAGCATCCTCTATCAAGTCACCTTACACTAATTGCAGGCAAATTATTAGGGACTCGTATGTAAGAAAAGGTTATTCAGAGTCGGCCTTGAACATTCTCGTCTCTTCATTGTCAGAATCAACCTCAAAACAATATGATTCAGCACTACGAAGTTGTTGGTTGTACTGTCAACGTTCTTTTTGCGATCCTTTTCAAGCTTCGCAAAATGATGTTATCGAGTTTCTTACAAAAAAGTTTAATTCAGGATTATCTTATGGCTCTTTGAATTCTTATAGATATGCGATTTCTTTGATCTTACTTGATAATAACTTGCATAGCACTTTTATCAACAGGTTTTTCAAGGGCGTATTCAAATTAAGACCAACCAAACCTAAATATTCAAATACTTGGGATACCTCACCGGTCCTTGATTTTGCGGCAAAATTGTATCCCCTAGAAGGGCTTACACTGCGCCAATTGACAGAAAAAACTTTTTTGTTAGCTTTAAGCACTGCTCATGGAGCTCAAACATTTTCTCTCATAAAAATTGAGAATATTGTAGAAACTAATAATTGCGTTGAAATACGAATTACAGAAAATATTGAAACATCAGGCCCAGGAAAACAACAACCAGTCTTGAGATTGCCCTTTTTCGATAGAAAACCACAACTATGTGTTGCAAGAACTGTAAAGCAGTACTTAAGAGCTACAAAAAAGCATCGTAATAATATTAGCAACTTATTTATTACCATGAAAAAACCCTACAAAGCTGTTTTCTCTCAAACAATTAGTCGCTGGATAAAAAATGTACTAGCACAGAGTGGAATTAGTATTTCACAGTTTACAGCACATTCCACTAGACATGTTTCATCCTCAAAAGCTTTGATTAGAGGTATTAATTTAGATACTATAAGAAAAACAGCTAGTTGGTCATCTATGTAAGTCTGAGACTTTTGCTAAATTTTATAATAGACCTATCAAAAATAATAATGAGTTTGCAATTGCTATTTTAGATTAGAATAACTAGACACAATGTACAAAAATAACATGTTCTATACAATAGAGCGTACATTGTATAAAATGCAATACATTTTCTAATATTTACATGGTAAATAAGAATAAATGAAAAATTGTAACAGCTCTGAACAACGACCTTGTGTAATCTCGAAGAACAAGGGTTGAAATATAATTGATAATCAAACTAAGTTACCTGAAGTGAATTTTGATTATGAGTATATGAAACCCTCGTTCGAGATGATTACATCCCACCCTAATAATTAATCATCCCCAAATTTAACCCAAAATGTGTGAGTTACTATTTTTAGGAAACTTTAAACAAAATGAGGTAGCTTGGCAAGAAGTCGTGCTAGGCAGATTCAAATTTGTAGTCTCTAAACGTTCGTGACATCTAGCGTCGAGAAAGGATACTACCTTGTGTAATCATCTCGAACGAGGGTTTATATAATCATAATCGAACTTCACTTCAGGTAAGTTCGTTTGATAATCAATTATTTTAATCTGTAGCGTTTATTAAAGTCACGCAAAATAGTAACAACTAATTCTAAATTGTTAATGAGCGTTGAGGATTAAAATAATACTACACGATCTCATGTGAAAAATACCTCAAATTTTCTCTGTTCTCGGTGAAATATTCAAAAATATTTTCTCCATCGAATCTTGAACAACGTTTAGTAAGTCTGGAGTATATCAACGGATACTTAACTTCGATAAAGCCGAATGTTGATCAGAAAATGCAGCGATAATGTAGAGCAAATCGAGCATAAATTGTAGGAGTTGGGGCCGATCGATGTGAATTAAGAGCGAGTTTCAAGAACTCGAGCAAATAACCCGTCTCGCTGCAGATAGCTTTCCGGGTTTTCTGGGCTCTTCGACTAACTTTGTAATTTCATGCGACTTCGCCGCATCTCTGATTTCTCTTTTCCTGGAATTGCAAGAGTTTCCGTAAGCACGATTTACGTAGGGCTTACCACGTGGAGCCTCCAAAGGCGCCTATAGACACTTGATGTGCGAATCTTGTGTAAATCCTCTCGGATTAGTAATTACGTTTCAAATTGTATCTTTGAAGAAGAAAAAAGGATTGTGTCTGAAAATCACTGATTTTCTCCCTTGCTTCAATGACGCTACTTGTGAAAATTGTTACGCTAAGAGGATAATGTTTACTGAAAACAGAGGAGGAATTAATAACAGAAGAGCCTCATTCGATGAGTAAGGAGAGTTCTAATTCTAAATTCCTACCTTACCGACATCGAGACCGTTCCACATCTGTGGTGGTTCGTGTCCGTGCTGAGTTTGTAGAATGTTCTTAATGACATCATCAAATGATGCTATTACCTCTTCCGCAGCTCAACATCAGTCGTCGAACGGTCAAAGCTGATCAAGGGTCAATAGTACTAATGGTTCGATGGAAAAAAACGAAAAAATATGCAGTTTTGCTCTTGGCGATTCGAAAACAGGATATTCATGATCTACGACCTTTTACGATTCTAGTCACGTGTTATTTTCATAAAAAAACTCACATTTCCCATATTTTCCTCTTCACACTTTACCCGGGAGATGAACTGCAATCAAATTTGAGAGGGTTATGGGGGGGGGGGGGGAGAACATGAGAGTGGAAGGCTGGAGGACATTTTTCGCTAGTTGACAGTACTGTTTTGTAACTACTTGTTTCAAGGTGTGCTTGGGTCTATCGTTCAAGTTTTTCCTTCCCGCTACGCTACGAAAAAATGGAGTTCATGGTAAGCGAGAAAGGTAAAGAATTGATAGTTTTCGATGGATTCAAATTCAGATTCAAAACTTCACTCAAAAGTGGCATTCAGTACTGGATATGTTCAAATAAAAATTGTAATGCTAGTCTGAAACTTGGCAGTTTGAAAAAAGTGGTTGAAAGTAAACTTAATCACCATCAGGAGGCGGACAGCTTAAAACGTCTCGATCGGCAAAAAATTAGTAACGTCGCGAAAAGAAAAGCAGTAGAAGATGAATATTTAGATTTGAAACCTTCCAAAATTTGGAAACGCGAATTCCGTGATAATGATTTTGATACAGTGACCACTGACGATGTTGAGCGTTTTCGAAAAAACATCGGTCAAGCTCGAAGACAACTTCTTCCAAAATTGCCAGGAACCGCGACTGATATGCATGATGGTCTTGATTCTGTGAAAGTAGAAACTAATGAGAAAGAGAACTTCTTGCTTTTCATGATGAAATAAATAAAGTTGTCATATTCTGTACAATTACCAATTTGACGTTTTTATGTCGACTTGCAGCAATTTTTGTCAATGGGAGGTTTTACAGCTGTCCAAAAAAAATTGACCAAATTTTTACAATTATCGAACTGTCACAGAATTTATATATTCCTCTAGTTTCCTTTTTGCTCTCAAACAAACGAATCGATTCATATGCTGCAGCATTTTCATACATAGTTTCTGAATGTGAAAAACTTAATTTGACTTCCAATCCGAAAATTATTTATGTAGACTTCGAAATTGGTATTCATTCAGGTATACGTAGAGCATTGAACAGTCGGGTTTTTATCAAATGTTGTCGATTTCATTTGGGTCTAAGTTGGTGGAGGAAATTTCAAGAATTCGGTTTGAGTACTGAATACAAAAATGTGAATTCGAAAATAGGTTCTTTCTTGAAAAACTTTTTTGGTCTTGCTTTTTTGGATCCAACAGACGTAGCTAAATGTTTCGTTGAAGACTTCATGCCTATTAGAAAACGACCGAGTTCAGAAATTTTGCGATTATATTTGAAAAACTTACGTAGCAAGCAATTTGAATTTCTCTCCTGAACTTCGGGCTCAATTCTCGCATACAACTACGCGCACAGCAAACGTTTGTGAAGCGTACCATTCAAAATTAAGCGCTGAATTTCACACGCCTAAACCAAACATTTTCAATTTGATCAAGATTTTCAAAGAAATGCAGCTGGAAGTCTACATCAAAATGAGAAGTGAAGCGACAAGGGCAAAAGAAATCATCGAAAAAAAAACAATTCTTCATCGATGCAATTTCAACTTTCCAAGTCGGATTCATAACTCGATTTGAGTTCGTTCGTCAAGTTTCACGCAAGTTTTTACCAGTCAGTTCATAAGATGAATATTCTACCGACTTTTGGTTTAAAGCTTAGTTTAGTTTGCAGTTCAGTTAAGTTTAAAGTTTAGTTCAGTTTGTAGTTTAGGTTATTTGGTTAAATAATACTTCATCTTTATTGTGTAAAGACTCATTTGACAAAAGCTCTTCTCTATCTGCTCAGTTAATTAGATTCGTTTATTTATATTCTAGTATTATATCATTCACAATACATATTTTTCAACAATTTTTAAACACGCCAGCATGATAAAACTTTATTTAGTAGAGGTTGCTTCTATTCCTAAGCCTGGGTAAAGTGTTGAGGGAAAATTATGGGAAATATGAGTCTTTTCAATGAAAATAACATATGACTGAAATCGTAAAAAGTCGTGGATCATAAATATCTTGTCTTCGAATCACCAAGTGAAAAACTGCATATTTTTTAGTTTTTTTCATCAAACCATTAGTACTTATGACCCTTAATCAGCTCTGACCGTTCGACGGCTAATATTGAGTTGCGGAAAAGGTAGTAGCATGGAGGGAGAAGGCACCACCTGCTGTGTTCCCCTGACCGTTCCGTAACTTGACCTCAGCCAATGATATTGCCAGGGTTGCTACAGGTCAGTGAATTTCAAAAAGTCAGGGAAAGTCAGAGGATGTCAGGGAAAACCTGAAAGAGTCAGGGAATTTTCGAAAAACTGAAGTTGAAGTTTATTAAATGCTGTATGAGTGTTGTCACTAAAAATGTTTAAGGTACACTGAAATTCCAATATAGGTCCGACTTTGGTTCTTGCCTAAAATAGCCTTGGACATATAGCCGACCGACTCCAATGTCAACAATCAGGGCCGTTTGAACTATTTCAATGTGATTTTCGTTCACAGTAAAAAATATTTTAAAAATTTCTTTGAATCTGTTTGTTTTGAAGGATAAGCGCTGCCTCTTGTTTTCCTGCGACATTTTCGTAACACATAACGTAAACACTAAAAGCGAATGAAGCGAAGTGCGGACCGTGCGAACTGACGAAATTGTGCACTTGTGATATTAGCCCGCTTTGTTAGTGCGGTACTGGACGAGTTTGCTTGCTTTAGAGTCACGCTCTCTTTACCCCTTCGTCCCCTGGTCATCAAACGAAATTCTTGGAATAACATATTGCAGACTGACCTATTGGAGACTTTCAGTGTACATATGTAAACAAACATTTTCTGCAATAACGTTATTAATCTCCGAGGCAGGCTTCGAAGTTCCATACTGTTTTGATAGTTTTTTAGGCAAGGCTACTTTTTTGTTACTCTTTTCCATGTAAAGCTACTTTTTTGCCACTTTTTCAGTATGTAAAGTGATATAAGAAATTGATCGTACTAACAAATTTTAGTCTCTTTTCGAAAAAAAAATATGAAATGGAAGAAAGATATACATAAGAAAACTACTCTACCCTCAAAAAAAGAAATCAATCAATCAAAATAGAACAGTCGATGGGTGTCTTGGAAAATCTCAAAATAAGAAGGCGTAGTATATTTACATTCATCAGTTAGCTTTTTTCAAAATATTTTTTTATGGATTGACATGTTCATTTAATGAATATTGTCATGTAAACTTAACATTTTTAACACTTGTTCTTAATACAAAATTCAACTTTTGAAAATTGAAGAAAATTGATAATACAATTTTGAGCAGTTGAATCTTCAAATGTTGAAAATTAAATTTTGAATTTTCTTCGATTCTCAACAATTTGAAAGTCAACTGTTCAAAATTCAATTTTCTTTAATTTTCAATAGTTGAATTTTCAACAGTTCAAAATTTAAAAAAAGAGCGAATTTTATATTAAAAACAAATGTTAAGAATGTTATATTTACATAATTTAATATAAGAATTCAATAAATGACCATTTCAATCCATAAAATAAACATTTTGAAAAAAGTCAATTTTTTCGAAAACGGGTCGCCGTCTTTCTTCTTGAATTTTTAACAGTTAGCAACTCATTTTTTTTGGTTGAGCCTTTATAATTTTAGTTAAATTCCATCTTTTTGATTACAATTTTAACTGTTTTGTTGCGAATTTGTCTTTTTGGAATGGAAAATTCGACTATTTTGGTAGAGGTTGGAAATTAACTTTTTTGTTGAAAATTCATGTTTCCGCGTTGGAAATTCAACTGCTTTGTAGAAAATTCCTAATTTTGTCTTGAAACTTCAACAATTTGGTTAAAATGATTTTTTTTCTTGACTGAAATATCTTTCTTGGTTAAAAATTCAAATCTTTTGATAAATTTCGTCTTTTTGGTTTGAAAATTGATCTTTCTTGGTAGAAATTTCTTCTAATCATCTTTTTTGGTTTAATATTCCTATTTTGTGGGTTTAAAATTTGATTATTTTGATAGAAAATTGAAGTATGTGAATGGAAATTAACTTTTTCTTTTAAATTTAAACGCTTTGTAGAAAATTCATCGTTTTTGCTTAAAACTTCAACAATTTTGTTTATCTTCCTTGACAGAAAAATCTTTCCTCGTTGAAAATTCAATTCCTCTGTTAAATTTCAGTTTTTTTTTTGTTTGAAGCTTCACTTCTTTGGGTACAAATTTATTCTAGACATGTTTTTTCGTTCAAAATTTAACTGTTTAGTTCAAAATTCGTCTTTTTTGTTCAAAGTTCACCTGTTTTGTTGAAAATTCGTCTTTTTTGGTTGAAAATTCAACTATTTCTTTGGAAATTAACTTTTATATTGAAAATTCAAGTATTTTGTAGAAAATTCTTTTTTTTGGCTTGAAACTTCAATAATTTGGTTAAAATTGTTTTTCTTTTTTGACTGAAAAATCTTTCTTGATTGAAAATTCAACTCTTCTGTTAAATTTCGTTTTTTTTTTTGGTTTGAAACTTCATGTCTTTTGCTAGGAATTTCTTCTAGTTATCTTTTTTGTTTAAAACTTGATCTGTTTAGTCGAAAATTTGACTTTTTGGTTGAAATTTTAATTGAAAATTCGTCTTTTTAGGGTTGAAAATTCAACTCTTATGATAGAAAATAGAACTATTTGGTTGGAAATGACCTTTTTTGTTAAAAATACATTTTTTCGGGTTGAAAATTCAACTGCTTTGTAGGAAATTTGTCTTTTCGTCTTGAAACTTCAACAATTTGGTTAAAGTTGTTTTTCTTTCTCGACTGAAAAATCTCTCTTGTTTGAGAATTCAACTCTTTAAAAAATTTTTTTTTTATGTGAAACTTCAACTCTTTTGGTAGAAATTTCTTCTATTCATCTTTTTTGGTTAAAAATTCATCTGTTTTTGTTAAGGGTTGAACTACTTTGTCGGAAATTCTTCTTTCTTGGTTTACTTAAACTATTTTCAAATAAAATTAAAAACCTTCTTGGTTGAAAGTTCATCGTTTTATTTCAAAATTCATCTCTTTGGTTGAAAATTTAAAATTTTGTTGAAAATTCGTTTTTCTGGTAGTAATTTAATGTTCTTGGTTGGAAATTCATCTTTTTGGTTGGAGATTCAGCTACTTGGTTGAAATTTGAACTCCTTTGTTGAACATTCATTTTTTGTTTGTTTGAAAATTTATCTTTTCTAGTTGAAAATTGAACTATTTGTTTGAAAAATCATGTATTTTGTTGAAAATCCGTCTTTTGAGGTAGAAGAATGTTATATTCACATAATTTCACATGAGAATCAAATAAATAAAATTTTCAACCCATAAAAAAGGAATTTGGAAAAAGTCGATTTTTTAAAAAAATGGGTCGTCATTTGCAAATAATGTTTGGGCAAATCAATAGTCATCCAACTGAATCTCAGTAGTGAAACTCTGATCATCTCCATGTTAGATGCAGTCATCGGCGCAGGTATTATTTACATACAGAAACGTATGAAAGAAATTTCCCTTTTGAGTACGTTCTTTTTTTAGTTATAAGCATTTTTTACCTTACTTTCTTTATTTGAAAAATTAATTTTTGGCTGATTATAAAAGGATACTTTTCAAATATTTTATTTATATTCTTCAAGATACTTTTTTCGTCAGGAAGATACTTTTTTTAATTCCATAGAGCACTCCGAAGCCTATTGCACAATTTTGAGAAACGAATTCTGCGTAAACAACTTCAAGGTTATTTATTGTCCCAATTAAGCATTTCGCGTAAAAACTCTATGTTATATTTTAATTCTTCCTTGTATTTTTTACTGCGTGATATAGTTGATAGAAAACAAGAATGATTTCTTGCCACCCCCTCTCTCTTCTAAATTTCTACCTTACCGACGTCGAAATCCTGCCACAGCTCAATTGGTTCGTGTCCGTACTAAGTTTTTAGAATGTTCTTAATGACGTTATCAAGATCATTCTAGAAACTTAGGACGGACACGAACCACTTGAGTTGTGAAACGGTCTCGATGTCGGTAAGGTAGGAATTTAGAATCAGAACTCTCCTTACTCATCTACTAGCCTCGAGCAGAGCAACTCAAGTTCAGTAAGCAAATTTTGAAATTGAATTTTGAAACTTCTGAGGGTATTTTTTGTTTCAGCATGCTAATAAACTGCTTGGTACATTAAAAACCCAATATAATTCATGGGTGTTTTATCTACTTACTTTTGCCAAATTGTCACGCACTTAGAAATTTAATCATTATCATATTATGAAAAATATAAAAAATATCATAAAATATAATATATATAAAAAATATAAATATTATAAAAAATATTATATTATAAAGCTAAAATTAGCGTACTGTCGGGCTGTATAATTGCACATAGTTCAATGTGTCAGAGCAACGTTATCAGTTGCGCTATAAGGCACGATTGAATGGTCTTCAAGGGGAAATCCTATGTATCATGTCAGATACCAACCTATCTCCATCTACAGTATCGTGACACTGATCGATCGTATATTTTCTACAGTTGTGCACGATTATCGACAAAAAAGGGTCAGAAAACGGCTCTCTTCCGACCAATTCTCAAACATTGAGTATATACATGTTTGAATTTGCTCTAATAATTAGAACAACCAATATTTGCAATGAGTGGTAACGGTAAAGACATCTTGATGTGTATATTTGTCAATCAAAAATAAGATAATGATGATTATTTTCAGATATCTAGTGAATAGTACTTTTGTCAGTTTTATTGTCTTCCATTTAGCAGTTCCATTTTGAAAACTTGTGAATTGAAAACGCTTCAAATTCAAATATTGACACACAAAATGCCCAAGTATCAAAATGAGCTAGAAAATCGCATTAAAACGTTGCACAATGGGTAGTTTTCATTTGTTACATAATATAGTTAAAGGGTAGCATGCCAGAAGGCTATGACTCACAAATTTTCCAAAATGAGATTATTGGCTCAAAAAATCAAAAAATTCTTATATTTATTCTGGAAAAAAAAGGATTTCACTCAACTCTCGATATACCGCGCCTCGTCTTACTGCGTCCCTAGAATTCTGCCAGCTGGCACTCGTTGACGAGGGAGACCGGGAGACAGGGGAACAAAGCGGGCAGCTCGCACACTAGTGTACATATTTCGCATTTATATTTAAATACACATGGAGAATCCTCTTCTTATTAATTAGTCTTCATTATTGAAAAAGGTCCATCCTCTATGATGATAAGAATCTACATTTGTACAAAATACAGTGAATTAATATTATGTATTCCCATTGGAAATTGTTCACACGGCCCTGACGGTTTTATCGTAGTAATTTTGGGATGAGTCTCGCGGTCAAAGTAAGCAATGTCCGAGACCCGCGCTATTTCGAGAGTTGAGTGTATATGAAAATCTCATTTTAAAACTTTTTGTACGCATTCAATAAGGGCCGAATTGTGAATTCGCACTTTGGGACCCTGTGCACATGCGCAGTCGCATCAACCTAATTACGTCTAACTAATTTCGGAGCGGAAAGTAAATTCTTACTGTTTTTTCAAATTGAAGATTGAGTTTTTTATCACCGTCCAAAGTTAAAAAAATATGCCCCTAGAGTGCAAAAGAACTTCCCTCTCTATTTGCTCGAAATCTAGTTATATTTTTTAATCAAACTTTTTTGTATCGATTCAGCAACTCAATTGGGTACGGGCATGACCTTGATATTCAACGGATGTGACAGGCAGCGCCCGCAGCGGCGAGAATCTGAAATCCATGATGGATGAATTCGTGTTGTTCACACGTATTTTTTGGAAATGAATTTCTACTGATGATTAAAATTTAATTACGGGAAAACAAGATCGTCTATAAGTAAATTGATAAAATAAAGATGTATGAAAATAAACTTCAGCCCGAGTTTATCGAAAGGTTTTAGCTAAATCGAATTTCGAATTTCTCTGCTTGGGACAGGCTTTCTCTTGGAATACAATACATATTTTAACAATTTGAACGATTCTTTTTGTTTTTCGTAAAGCAAATTCGGAAGAATTTCAAAAAATTATCGCTTTAAGATAGTAGGTATTATTACTTTCGATTACTTATGATTTACAATTGAGAGAAACGCGGGTTATAAGATTTGTAGGTTATAGAATGCTCATCATCATTATTATAATATTTGGGAATATTTTCAAGTATATTTCGTTTAAATTTAAATTATATTTATCTTTTATTAGTTGCCTTGAATATTCAGTTGAAAACTTTCTCAGAAGATATTAGTTGTTTGGTTGTTTGAACGGTTTTTGAACTTGAAAACTTATTGGTTAGATACCAATGTGTGATATAATCATTATTATTCGATATTCTTCATATTCACGCAAAAATTGCAAATTTCACTTTTAATTGATGTGAAATAATAGCTCAAATTGTTATACGTCACGTATTAAAACAAATTATAGACTGCAGAAAATCGAAAATTTTTCAACTTTCAAGATTCAATAAAGTATTCATTCTAACCTCAAAATCTCTGTCAACTCGCGTTACTTTCAAGCCTTCCGAACTTGCAATTATGGAAAGATTGGCCACACAACATTTGATGATAAATTTTATATGTTTCATTATTCATAACTGTTTTCCTATAATTTTCCCCTGATGAGGAAGTCTAAAATGGCTTCGAAACATGTTGGTCCCCAGTAGTACAAAAAGACGGACAAAAGAAAGAGTGAGAGGTTGGTTTTGTTGACTTTCTTTTTCTCCCTCTTTTTTCTTTTTGTTGAACATTTATTGTACATCTGTCTCTAATGCGCCGGAAAAGCGTGTAGCCTCGAAGTATACCATATTTTTGATTTGTGAACTCTTTGGGTGTTCTTTTTTAGTACACAAAAATTTTTCCATGAGAAAGTAGATTTCATTTCGTTCCTTAATCAATTTTAAAAGAGAGACATTAAGCAAAGATTTATTCCAATCTGCAGGGTTGCATATGAATACTATTAAGATTTTTTTTAATTGAGCAGGGTGTCTACTCACATTGAAAACCTGGAAAACTTGGAATTGTCAGGGAATTTTTATATACCTGGAAAAAATTGGAAATGTCAGGGATTTTTTTTTCAAATCAGGGAATTTCTTCGAGCGCGCTAATTTTTTTTTGGTATATAAAATTTAATAACAATAATTTTTTATTTATACGAGTAACTTTTATAGTACTGGATTTATACTGATCTCAATCAAACTTCCTTGCATCATTTGCAACCAAACATTTGCATTTTTAACTAAAAGAGATAAAATTTCTACAAAAAGATGATTTTTCAACTTAAATGATGAATCTTCAAAAAAATAATGAATTTTTAACAAAGTAGTTGCATTTTCAACCAGGTAATTGTATTTTTGATTAAAAACGAGGAATGCTCAACCAAACATGTAAGAGTTGATATTTCAACCAGAACCGATTTAAATTTCTAATAAAAAACAGTTCAATTAACAAAAACGACGAATTTTCAACGAAAATGTTAATTTTTAACCAAATTGTTTAATTTTTAAGCCAAAAAGATGAATTTTTTTCAAAACAGTTAAATTTTTAACCCCAAGAAAGATGAATTTTTTAACCAAAAAGATGGATTTTCAACAAGAGTTGAAATTCAAACAAGAAAGATTTTTCAGTCAGAAGGAAAAAATATTTCAATCAAATTATTAAATTTTCAAGCCTAAATGGTGAATTTTTAACAAAAAATGTAAAAGTTGATATTTGTACCAGAAACATTTAATTATTAAATGAAAAACTGTTGAATTCAAAAATGGACGAATTTTCAGCAAAACAATAGTTTCCAACCAAATAGTTGAATTTTCTACCAAAACATTTGAATCCTCAACTAATGCAGGTTCATTTTCTACCCAAAAGTTACATTTTCAACCAAAACAGATGAAATTTCTACCAAGAAAGATTAATTTTTAAACCAAAAAGATGGATTTTCAACAAGAGTTGAAATTGAGTTGATTCAGAAGGAAAAAATATTTCAACCAAATTGTTGAATTTTCAATCCTAAAAGGTGAATTTTTTTCAAAACAGTTGAATTTTTAACCCCAAGAAAGATGAATTTTTAAACCAAAAAGATGGAGTTTCAACAAGAGTTGAAATTCAAACAAGAAAGATTTTTCAGTCAGAAGGAAAAAATATTTCAACCAAATTATTCAATTTTCAAGCCTAAATGGTGAATTTTTAACAAAAAATGTAAAAGTTGATATTTATACCAAAAACATTTAATTTTTAAATGAAAAACAGTTGAATTAAAGAATGGACGAATTTTCAACAAAACAATAGTTTCCAACTCAATAGATGAATTTTTTACCAAAACATTTGAATCCTCAACTAAAGCAGGTTCATTTTCTACACAAAAGTTACATTTTTAACCAAAACAGATGAAATTTCTACCAAGAAAGATTAATTTTTAAACCAAAAAGATGGTTTTTCAACAAGAGTTGAAGTTGAGTTGAGTCAGAACGAAAAAATATTTCAACCAAATTGTTGAATTTTCAAGCCTAAAAGGTGAATTTTTAACAAAAAATATAAAAGTTGATATTTATACCAAAAACATTCAATTTTTAAATAAAAAACAGTTGAATTCAAAAATGGACGAATTTTCAACAAAACAATAGTTTCCAACCAAATAGTTGAATTTTCTACCAAAACAGTTGAATCCTCAACCAAAGCAGGTTAACTTTCTACCCAAAAGTTACATTTTTAACCAAAAAAGATGAATTTTAAAACCAAAAAGACAAATTTCCAAACAAATTGTTGAACTTTCAACCAAAAAAGGTGAATTTTCAACAAAAAATGTAATAGTTGATATTTCAAAAAAAATTAATTTTCAAATAAAAAACAGTTGAATTCGACAAAAAAGGCGAATTTTTAACCAAATAGTTAATTTTTTTTCAAAATTTCAAGGAAGGAAGACGAATATTCTGCAAAACACTTGACTTTTAAACCTAAAAATATTATTTTTCAACAAAAAAGTTCATTTTCAACCAAGTAGTTGAATTTACAACATAATAGTTGACTTTTCAACCAAAACAGAATTATTGTTAACCAAGCAGTTGCATTTTTAAGCAAAAAGGATTTTGAGCGCATGAGTTGAATTTTCAACCCGAAAATATGAATTTACGACAAAAAAGGTAATTTTCAACCAGATAGTTGAATTTTGAACTAAATAGTTGAATTTTCAAACCAAAAATATGAATTTTTGACGAAACAGTGAAATTATGTAATGCTTTGAATTTGAAAGGTTGTAGGGTCGATTGCTTAAAAAAATGCTGAATGGCTCCTTATTTAGAAAACTTAAACCTTGAAAAATTTAGAAATACCTGGGAAAAACCTGGAATTGTCAGGAAATTTTTTTCCAGGATTTGAGTAGACACCCTGTTAAGGTATTAGTGATTAACTCAATTAACGAAAAGGTATCTATTTTCATATAAATATAGTATAAAAATTTGAGTAAGTCAGCAGTTTTTAGAAATGTGTTCTTGTTTTTGGATATTACCTTTTTCTTTTTTGAAAAGTGGAATAATCTGAATAGATTGGTTCTAAATCAACCCACAGCGAAGGCTTATTTTATAAGAGATAATAGCCAAGTTGTTCGAGACATCGAATCGAAGTTCCTTAGAATATTCTCACGTTTCAGCAAGATTGAGAGGTCATATCTTAACAAGGGGTTTCATGGAAACCGACTCGTGATGGAGGAGACGATCGCGGCATCACGTGCTCTCGTCACTCATCTCTTGTACTCGTTAAGGTCGTGTTCAGAGATCCCTTAACAGCAAACAGGGGAGGATGCACTTTCTTCATTCCAAAACCTAAAGCTCTTATTAATTTCTTAAAGATCGAAATGAAATCTGCTTTCTTATAAAAGTTTTTATGTATGGTATGTACTAAAATAGAACACAAAAAATCCACAAATCAAAAAGAGACTCCGAAACTACCCACTTTACGGCTCATTAGAGACAAATGTACAATAAATGTACAAAGAAAAAAAAAAAAAAAAAATTAAAAAAGAGGGAGAAAAAGAAAGAGTCAACCAAACCAACCTCTCACACTTTCTTTTCTCCGTCCATTTATACTACTGGGGACCCAACATTTTTCGAAGCCAATTTAGACTTCCTCATCGGGGATAATTTATGGGAAAATTACAGTTATAAATAATGAAAACTATATTACTTGAATTCAATTATGTATTACCTGAAAATAAAAATAAAGAATTTAATATCAAATGTTGTTTGGTAAATTTTTCTATTACCTTATTAATATCAAAAACCTTTATCTAGAACAACCCATGAATATCACTTTTAATTTTTTTTAACCGTTCATTCAATCACATCCATCCCATTACTCAAGTTTATGTCAATTTCGCTGAACTCCATAATACCAAAGAGGAAAAATCAGAGTAGACAAAAATGAACTTCCTCCGCTGAAAATTCAAAAATTATAGTCCATTATTTTTCACAATTCACCACAACATTAATTAAAACATACATTTCAATTTTGCCAAAACACAAAATGGATAGTCAGGAATTCGTACCCAAAGTTAAATTCCGATAGTTTCATTCACGTCTAGGTTTCAATTTTAAAAAACTTTTGAAAAATGAAACTTTCATAAAATAGTCCATTTTTTTCAATTTGTGAGAAAAAAATTAGAATCACGACTTCATCGTAAAGCTTTATTTTAAATCAATTATCTCTATTTTATTCTCAGAAAATAATGATTTTCTAACCTAACAATGTTTTCATTTCTGTACCTGTTGTTTCCCTATAAATTACCCCTTATGAGAAAGTCTAAATTGTATTCGAAACGTGTTGGTCCCCAGTAGTATAAAAAAGATGGAGAAAAAAATAATATTCAAGAAATTGAAAAAATATGTATCAAAAATTTTAGAATTAGCACAAAAACCAATTACACTGACACCTTGATTTAGAGACGATTGCGGGTATTGCCTGCGATGGCCGTGACGTCTTTCCAAGAATTTCTATGATGTAAACAATCAGGGTCGCATAAATCATTTCCAGTATGAATACGTAATATTAATTATCTGTATTTTGTACAAATGTAGATTTTTGTTACTATAAAGGATAAACATTTTTTAATAATGAAGCCTTATTTATGAAAAGAGAATTTTTCGCGTGTATTCAAACATAAATGCGAAATATATACGCAAGTGTTCGACCTGCCCGCTTTGTGGCTACGGAACTGCTCAACTCCGCTGCGCTCACAGCGCCTCTCTCTCTACGTCTTGGACCCCCTTATCTGCGACCGAAATTCTGGGAACAGCGTAAACGGTGAGATTTTATGTAGAGATTCCAGCGTATACATAAGACAGATAAATTATTTGCAATATGGAAAACCCAGAACATCGGTAAAATTAGAAAATTAAAAAAATTCCACATAAAATTTAGTCAAAAAAATTATTAATAAAGTACTCTTTATTTTTAGATAAGTACAAGGATTAAACTTTAATTACATTATTTATTATAACTCAATTCATATACATCCTTCTGGCGACCTTTTTTTATTTATGATAAGTAACAGGATGACGTTTTAATTATATGAACAGTTTATTTGAAAAAATAATTATATAGTAGACTGAAAAATATATTGAATAGATTTAAAACTAAGAACATCTGTAAGAAACGTAAAATTAAAAATAATCAGCATAAAAACCTATGGCGTATGGCTTCACGCATCCAACGTTTAAAACAGTACTGTAATTTCGAATTCGATTAATGCTGAGAAAACTTTTTCGTTGTGAGAACAATAAACAGTGTGTCTACTCACCTGGAAAACCTAGAATTGTCAAAGAATTTTGATATACCTGGAAAAACCTGGAAATGTCAAGGATTTTTATTCATGTCAGAAAATTTTTTCAAACGTGCCAAAATTTGAAAAAAAATTGTAATATAAAATCAAATAAAAATAATTTTCATTTCTAAAATTTACTTTTATAGTACTGGATGTATCCTGATTTCAATCAAACTTCTTTTTATCATTCACACCATACTTAGGAAAATATCTTTTATTCAAAGTATTAATATGTTAAGTATGCACTGAATTTTAAGTGTGAAGATAAAATAAAAATTTCTTTCAATTATTATCCAAATTTATATACTTTGGGAACAAATTCAAGAAATTATGTATTATGTTTCTAATATTATTAATTTATTTAGTTATTTGATGGTGATAATTAATATATTTAAGAATATCCTTTAATAATTTGTCCATATTTCCCAAATTAAAAACATTAATTAATTAGGTTGAGCACAAGATTAATTTTCTGTCGAAAAAGACGAATTTTTAACAAAATAGGTAAATTCTCAGTCAAGGAGATGAATTTTCAACTAAAGCGATGAATTTTCATAACCAAAAAAAATGAATTATTAACCAAATATTGATGTTATTTCATTGACCAGGGTAATTAATTAATTAATATTTTGATGTTCTTGTATCGATTACTGGTCAAATTGATTTTTGGAGATTTTTTCTCGTTTCTTCAAAAATCAATTTGACCAGTAATCGATACAAGAACATCAAAATATTAATTAATTTTTATAATATTTGAAATTATCCGACTCATGCTCAAAATTGAAAAATTGCAATTTTTCTTTATTCCAAGTATGAAATTAGTAAGTATGTAGTAAGTAGTAAGTAGTAAGTATGAAAAAATGAAAACTTATTAACTGTAAAGCAAAATTTAGTAAACGTAATAAGCAAGACGCAAAATATATTTATTTTAAAAATATTAGTTTCCAATTATAAACTTCATTTTGTTGTACAATTTCGAAGATTTGAAATCGATCCCAAAGAATTATATATATTATCAAGAGAACATTATTTCATTTTAAACTTACTTAAATATATTTCTAATCTTTGAAAAATAATACGAACCGATTAAAAGAAACAGAAATAGAAAACAAAAGCTTCTCAGCGAAATAACATCATGTTGCGAACGAAAAACTTTGTAGATTATCATTAGTAATGAATGATTGATTGGTTGTCACATCCCTCCTTGCTCATTATTTAAGACCCAATATTAAAAATCAAAAATAATGTTTAAAATAATCTGGATTTTCTTATGTGCTTGAGAGATATCATAAAGATCACATGTTCGTCACCTGAAAAAGACATTTCCTTTATAAGCGGGACTAAATAGGTGATTTACACACATATTTTTCGCCTCTTCTTTTCAAGAAAAGATCAGATAACAAGAGGTCCTTGAGGGCTGTGTTGTGGAAGAGAAAATAGTGGGTTTCCTGCTGCTAATAGACCGACTTCGACAGAGAATCATGATTCTAAATTCTAAAAGTGACCTGAATTCCCAAAGCTGTAGGCCTTAATGAGCTTGGTCTGGTTCTAAGCGTGAAAACAGCTAAAGGCCCTTGAAATCTCAAAACTAGGGAACAATAGCTAAAAGGGAAGCGGATAGGTTTCGAACTGGTACTGGACCTCCTGTGGTCGGAAATGCAGTATGGAGACCTACAAAACTACAATGCTAAGAGTCAATAGGTTCCAGTCTGTTATTCGGGACATTACAGGGGTCGTTTGTCAAGTGTCCTGTCAGGAAACCGAGCAGGAAACTAGGACGAACCTTCTACTCCACTAAACTTCCACTTTAGGACTATATTTATCTTATTTCAATTTATTTTGATAAATTGTTCTATTCTTAATTATCAAACTTGATGAAAATCAAATCAATTCTTTCTTCGACTGTCAATGTATATCTGAGGTATTTTTTAGGTCCTACGGTCTTCAAGTAAAATACTAAACGAAACTACTTTGAAAGCTTGTTTATTAATTCTAACGTTTCGACCTAACACTGCCAGTCTTTTTCAAAGAACCTGAATGAATATGATAACAAAATAGTATATAAAATAATAATAAGCATGCTGTATATTTTGAAAGAATTAAAGATGAAAATTTTGTGGGTTGATTTAGAACCAAACTGATCAGATTGTTTCATTTTTCAAAAAGAAAAAGGTAATAATCCAAACCAATAACACATCTAAAACTTCCTCAGATGTTTAAACTATATTTGAGTAAAATAGATATCTTTTGGTAAATCGAGTTAATCATTAACACCTCAATTAAAAGAAATCTTAAGTATTCATAAGCAACCTTGCAGATTGGAACCAATCTTTGCTTAATGTCTCTCTTTTAAAATTTCTTGAAGATCGAAATAAAATCTATTTTCTTA
>JAUMHM010000078.1:18913299-18926058 GCA_032362435.1 Melikaiella ostensackeni
AACGTTCCAGTGGAACGTTCCGAAAGTCCCAGCGGCTAGTTCCTGGAACGTTCCCAGAACGTTCCGTGCTTTTAGGGTATTCTGTAAACATTACAGAAAAATATTAATCCGCAAAATAATTATTGCTTCAAGTTTGAAATTACATTATAATAAACAATAATAGCCTGGTTAACGATAGATTATTCGATTTACTCGAGGACCCGATTGAGGCCGGATATGACTATATTTTATAATAAGCATTTTGAGATTATAATTCTGTTACACAAGTTTTTTTAGAGTATTAACATACAATGTGCCTGCAATGTCTTGATTGAGGGCCCGGATCAAAGAACCGGTTATGATATTCTGGCACCATCCGGGCCCTCAATTATTCCGTGTGGAAAAGTTTCATGGCAGTCTAGTATCAGGTCTGGCCTAGGTCTGACTTAGTCTAGACCGTCTAGTCTAGAAGGTTTGATCTGGCCCAGGTCTGGCGCTGATAAGCTTTTCAAAAACAAACCAATTTCTAAATTTGATCACCAAATTACTTTTACATAGTTCGAGAAACTGACAGGGTGTCTAAAATAATAGAAAATAAGGAATTCACACAATCTAAAGAAGACTTTCTTCATTATCACCTTGACAGTCTGGTCTGGTCCAGGATTGGCGCTGATCAGCTTTCCAAGAACAAACAAATTTCCAAGTTTGATCACCAAATTTCGTTTACACATTTTGAAAAACTGACAGGGTGTCTAAAATGATAGGAAATAAGAAATTCACATTATCAAAACAGGACTATTTTTCTTATCACCTTGACAGTCTGTTCTGGCTCAGGTTTGGTGTTGATCAGTTTTTTCAGAACGAACAAATTTCTAAGTTCTATCACCAAATTTTTTTTACATATTTTGAAAAAATGACAGAGTGTATAAAATAATAGGAAATAAGAAATTCACACCATCAAAACAGGACTTTTTTTCTTATCACCTTGAAAGTTTGTTCTGGCTCAAGGTGTCTAGTCTGGCCCGAGACCTTGATGTTGGTCAGCCTTCCATGACATGATCGAATGAGTGACTCTCTTTTGTAATAAGGCGAATGTATAACTTGCGGTAGTTTAGTGGGTGACGGACGAGATTTATAACTTAAGTGGTTAGGGTTTGATTCTTTGTGCTTGCGAATTTTCTGCGAGTGCGTTTTTCTAGTTTTGTATTTAATATGTAAGTTAGGATACTTTAAGTATTATTTATACGTTCAATAAGTAGATTTTTTTAATTTATGTTTTTGTAAATAACTTTTTCAGCGCACTTTGCGCTGACTATACGGTCTGGCCCTGGACTTGCCAAAGAAAAACGTTTCACTTTTGGCCAGGCTCAAGCCAGATCATATGGTTCGCGCCAAGACTGGAACCCAGACGGTCTAGTTTGGGCCTGGCCAAAGCCAGAAGATTTTGTCACACAGGATGGAGGTATTTCAGTACAACGTTATTTCCGGATATGGTGAATTATGTAGCAGCTTCTATAAATAATTACGAAGCACACTGTTAAAAATGTTTGGGATTTTACAACACTTTCACAATACGAGTGTAAGGAAAAATTACAATACCGGTATTGGAAGGTGAAAATGCAATACGTGTATTGTAATTTCGAAGAATACGCGCCGGTTACCATACAAGTATTGCAATTTCAAGCTACAATACCGGTATTGTAATTTTGCCTTACACTCACTTTAACTCGTCTAGCAACTTTACATTACATTACATTACATGTATGGCAATATTACAATACCAGCATTTGAAAACTACAATATCATGTATCGGAACATTACCTTGAGTCTCAGGAATACACTTCCAAAACATTTAATGTAAAGTTCCAACAGAAATTTTTAATTGTGCACTCAAGCAATTATTTTTCACAGGTCAGGATGAACCTTTGGTTCTTGCCTAAAATGGCCTTGGACATATGACAGCGCGACTCCAATGTCAACAACCAGGGTCAAATAGCTAGATTCTAGCTATTATCTTATATTATATTCTAGCTAGATTCTAGCTATTTGATTCAGTTCAGGATAGTTCCCTGACTCGCTTCACTTCCCCTTCTGCAAGCGCTTCACTTCCCCTTTTTCAGGCGCTATTCCCTGCCTTAGCCTCGCACGCTTGATTTATACCTGAGGCGGTAAGAGAGGAAATTGACGAATGACAGATTTTTGCTCTTTGCTCTTTCCGTGGACATCCCTGAGCTAGAAGTAGGGGTGGCCGGGGCTAAAAAGTTCCGGGGGTAAGATGTTCTGATCGCCTTTATTGTCAAAATGAAAAGAGATAAGGATATATGTTCTGAGTACGTCTCGACTTTTGAGAGAATCAAGCCAATATGTCGGCTATTTTTAGTAGAATCCGATGTGTTTTTTAAATGTCATTGATTCAAATTAAGAGAAAGGTGTTTTCATATCAAATTAAAGTAAATGAGAATGATGAAGGGAAGAAAACGAATTGACTATTTTGTAGAGGATGATGATAATTTCTTTTTTTAGATGAATAAATAAAACTTTAAACGTTTCCATGTAAGTTTTCTTTTTAACACCGCGGTACTTCAAGTTTTTGACTTCAATTGGACAATTATACCCAAAGACAAAAGTAATACATAAACTGATCGATCATTATTCAAGATCAGTTACTTTTATGGAAAATTTAATCCGAGGTATGAAATGTGACGTCGATTATAGTAGAGTTTGCGCTGTTTACTGAAAATTTCAGTAGGATTTACTGAAAATATCCGTCAATCTGTAAGCTACCTACAAATTCTGTAAAGATTACAGGGAATTCTATAAGTTCTACGGAAAAGCTATGCTGTCAACATTTTAACGACACACCTCTGTAACAATAACAGATTTTTTTCTGCGTGTATATATAGTGTCGCATGCGACGAAAAGTAAAGATCGATATGACCATGGTTTTAAGGTAATGGAGTACACTACAACTTCACTGTAGAAACCGACTCCGTGTTACCCTCAATGGCCTTCGTTCTATCTCGGGGCTCTCCAAACTATAAACAATCAGGGCCGTATGAACCATTCCTGTTGGAGTTTTGTCTTTAAAAAATATATATTTTTTTTGTATTTTTGCCATTTTGGTTCTATAATATCATAATGAAAGTAAAAATGTTTGTGCTCGAAAATCAAACTTTATCAAAGTACTGATTTTTAAGTATGTATGTATATATATCAGGATCGTACGTACGTAGGTACATATATCAGCCCGCTTTTTTCATACACTCCTGCGTTGTTGTCGAGACACTGCCGCTGACCTCACAGCGGCTCTCTCTTGCCCCCTTGGTCCCCTTGTCTTATAAAATAGGGGCAATTATAGCGAGGTTCCAGTGTATTTATATAAAACTCACTGGACAAGAAATACTTTTTTACAGCCATTCAAAATATTCAATGAGTTGGTTTCTCATCAAATTGATATCCTCATGCAACCTTGCCAAACTGCACGTCAATTTTTGTTAAGAATTAAGTTGAATCAAGCAACTTAAAAATTAATTATTATATATTAATCGGTGATGATTTTTCAGTATATTTACTTTTATGACTTTTAGAAGGACCCTTCTATATGTCTACACTTTAATAAGTTTTCTGATTAAATAACTTGAATTTTAGAATAGAAATCTCCGATTCACATACACTCATCTCGCGTAACTGTGCCGCCCTCGGGTCTGGTGTGCACAGTAACGGGGGCTATTAAAATCTAGTTTCAACCGTATTTGGAGCGACGAGTGAGTAAACACTCAGGATCGCATGTATATTTATTTTGATTTATTTAAGATTTAAATTTGATTTAACGTTTATCGAAGATGTTCACACATAAATCTGTTTTGGGTTGTAGTTTTGGACACATATAACAATTTTTTTTAACCGTAAGAAATCACGAATTTCTACAGGGTGAACCGGGAGGAAGTCATGAGACGAAAATTATAAAAATAGTAGCCACCCTGATTGAATATTTGCATTAATGAGGATCGCTTATAGAATCTAATATTTCGCTGGGTTGTTATCAAGAATAGCACATGGCAAGACACGAGTTTCAGTAGCACTTGATGGTTTTACCTATCCAAAGAAGCGATACTCATCGAGCAAAGGATAAGATGGTAGCACCTTGTGCGCAACTTCAGGTTGCAAGGGTTTGCGTATATATGTACGCATTTAGGTATATATGCTCATGCCGACTAGATTCGGACAATAGTGCCGTATCACGATCGTGCAATTATTTAACTGGAGGATACACATGAGTCGCTATTTGTGTGAAAACGCATTCCGCACAATGGTATTGTCTCACTATTGTGTGACATTACCATAGGTGTTAAAAGAGCTATCCTATCTCAACTCGACCTCACTGACCAGCCTCTCGAATGTAAGAGAAAACACCATTGTTGTTTTTCAGTTAGTGACCTAGTGGTAGCGTTGAATACCTAATGAATGATTACGTTATTTGTGTATAGGTGAATGTATTCAAGTTAGTAGAAAACCCAGCCAAGAGTACCAATATAGTACCAACAAAGTTAGGACACCCAAGTGTATTATTCTTTAGTTCTTACAGTCTCTTTGCTCTCTCAAGTTCTTCACTGTGTTTTAAACATTGAGACTATTTTTCGGTGCTCGGATAAGTGGCAGTGTATGTCCATTAATTGTAAATTACTTTCAGCAATGTTAAAAGCTAGTCTTAAAATCTAAATGAATTTCTGTTACTCTGTAAGCCTGTGTGATCAAATTAGTGTGGATAATGATAATAATGTAGTTTGAGGTAATGGAGGTATTAAACGTCTTCTTGCGAAAGTACACTTATCAACCCAAACGATGGGTATAAAGTTAAGTACATAGCTTACGCAATTATTCCTCTATGGTAGCCACATAATCTTCTCTCAAATGACCTAAGTTTAATTAATACCAATGTGTCAATAATTGGATAGAATCGAATAATTGGATGCTGCTTATCTTAGTTTGTTTACGACACATGCTCAAGGAAATATGTAGCTTGAAACTTCATATTCGCATGAAGGTTTTAAAGAGACAAAAAGCCCTCGGGCTTTGCCGGGCTTCCTCCTTTGCAAGAAAGTTGTAGTGGAACTTGGAACTTCAGATGATACCACGTAATGACTTTCGAGGGAAATCGAGCTTCAATTCAACTTTAAGAAGAGACTTATTTTCCTGAATATCCTTCATTCTTACATACCATAAAGGATAACGAACTTTCTTCAATTTTAATCAATCGCGTAGTAATTTTAAGTCGTTTTTACAATCACAATTTCATATTATAGGTAATTAGGTTTTACTTAGCACAGTTCTTTCTTATTCCTTCATTCCTTTTATCTTTTCGTTTTTTTGTCTGCTCCCTTTTCTTGAGTTTTATTCTTTTACTTTTTAGCTCTACAATTAAACCCTCAGTATTGCGTTTCATCATTTCTCTTTATCCATTAACTTCAATCCAGTTGAATTTCCTGGAGAACCAGTAGCGATTATGGTCGTTATGAATTGTATTGTTTCTTTGTTCCTGCTGTGAACGATAAGATAGACAAGCGTTGATAATTACTATTTGAATGGCTGAACTTAAAAGGTATTTTGAATGAAACTGTAAGTCAATGCAGTGTAGAGTGAAATTGTTATGCGTGCCGGCAAATTCACGCATTTACTCTTCAAGGCTAATCAATTACCTCCATTGTCTACTGATCCGTTAATTCTGACGCAGTGTCACGAAGATTGGAATTATTGAATTATTGACTTTGATGGGATCTCGGATGGGATGACTTTGATATTCCATTAATTTCAACTATCAATGAGTATTTATCAATGCAATATTTTTTTCATTTGGATGGAATTGTGTTTGAAATATTCAATTTGGAACATCTTCGAATAAAAAGTAATTCAAATTCGAGATTGAAATTGTTCCATTTCAAATGCTAGTAATTTGAAAATCGTCTGCGAGGTTTTTTTGTGAAGTCGCGCAGATCAAAGAGAAACGCGAAAAGTAAATTTCAGTGAAAAAATGAAAGAAAGGGTTTGTCTCGACGCCTCGTATTGGGCGGGTGGATGGTACTCACGTCGAAAGTACATACTCGAGGGAAGTCTGCGGATAAGTGCTAAAACCAACTTTTGTTCCATCCCTCCACCTCTTCTGCTTCCCTTGCGTCTTTCAGAGGGTAGTAAATAAAGTGGAACGATCGCAGTACCGGAAGTCAAGCTCGTATTTTCTCAGAGCGTCGTATAATACAACGCGTGCGATACTCAAATTCTATGGTGGACGAGATGTCTTTTTATTGACATTAACCCGTATGCCAATTTCCATGCTTCTATAATCATTCCCTCATTCCAGTAAATAATTTAATTAAGTTTGCGAAAAATTCCACTTCTAAATTACGATAAATATATTTTCAAATTTCAATGATTTTAAGAACAATTTGATATATTTAGAAAAATGTGTTTATACGTTCAATACATCATATTTTTAAAAAATATTATACGTATACAAACAGAAAAGCAAATATACTAGTGAAGGAAAGCGAGGGTAGAATCATAACGGAACAAGATGAAAAAATGCAAAATGATTTTGAAGAAAATAGGAAATTATTTTGGAAATGGTTAAGAGGATTAGGAAATGATGTACTAGCACTGATTTAGTCGGCATTAAGAATGTTGATGGTGAAATGGTATGGGAGACGGGCAAAGTGAAGGACTATATGAGGGACTTTTTCAAGAAATTGTATGAAGGTTAAGCTGTGGAGCATTACAATTGTGACATAGAAGAGGATACGCTAGACAATCCCGTTTTAGGTGGCGAAAGAAGAATTGACATTCACGACATTATATCCATAATTAAGAAACTAAAGAATAGTAAGACTACTGATGGGGATGGTATCACTGCTGAAATGCTTAGGAGCGGTGGCGAATATTTGTTTGTGTGTCTGAGCGAATTTATGAATATGTTTTCTGTGTGTGTTTAGGTAAGGTGAATGGTAGCATACCCAGAGGTAGACCAAAGAAAGAATGGTTGGAATGTGTGAATGGGACCAAAGCGAAGAGATATGAAAAGTCATAGGAACATAACAGCTTGCATGAAAAGGTGTATGAGCGTAAAAAAGCAAATGATGTATGCAAGGATAGGGATGTATTGAGGACAATTTTTTATAAGAAGAGTGACGCCTGAAACGAAAGATTTTAGATACTCATGGGCCCTCGTGAAGAACTTTACTTCGTGGATGTGTTTGGGGTGAAGAATATGGATCTTCCTATGAGTTTAATAGTCAGTTTGAGTGCTCATGTGTGAACCGTGATGTATGATGGCTCTGTGAAGCTCTTTACCGGGGGTGATTGCTAGAGAGATTCATCAGCAACCCGTGTCAGAGCGGTGTTATGGAAAAAGTGTGTCGTTTAAATGAGCAACACGCGACTTCTAGATTGATTTAAACCCAATCCCTTCTTCTACACATCCCTTATTTACCCTTGCCATATAAAGTCCTTGATCTCCGGTATCATAACGAGGTTAGAACCAAACGAGTTACGCTTACCCCGAAAGAGATTTGGCTTAATGGTATAGTAATAATAATAATGTTTACAGACCTGAAATCCTCGTCCCTATTTCTTAAATCGTCTTCTTTGAGTAATAGGCTTGTTTTTGAAAAAAAGCACTATGTTTTCGGGTGAAGAACCTTTACTTTCAATATTTATTATGCAAATAAGCATATAAATTATAAGATTCATCAAGAGATTGCACTTGTAAGTGAAAGGCATATTAGAATTCTTGAAAGACGCGGAAATGTCACCTAAAATGTCACGACGTCGTTAATCAAGTCGATGCGTTACAGCAAATTCAAAGATATGCAATCTTAAAAATCTCTTACATTCCGATGCCAAGTCTTATTCTTTACAATTTTAATTTTTTCAATATTTGCGATAGATTCATTTTTGAAACTATTCGCTCATGACATTTTGGACTAAAACCCCTTTTTCTTTATACGAGTACAAAAAAAACTTGTTTCATATTCCTGGTAGAAGGCATATTACCCTATTTCTTGATACACTGTGTATATCGATTTTATCTTATCTTAATGGGGTTCTTTTTACTGCAACGAACTTGTATGCGTTGGAAAATAATAAAGTCTTTCGTTTTCTAATATTTCAAAAGGCATATACTCCCTGGGTGAAAATGTGACATACTTTTTCAATTGAAAAAGGTTTTATTCTGAGTTTGGTAACTTATTTTAGAACATAACTAACAAAGTTGGGAATTGATTTCTGATCATCCAGTAAGAAAAAAAGGATTTTTCTATTTTGAGTTTGAATAATTATATAATCCAAGCGATTAATAAAATCCACACTTTACCTGATTTGGTTTTTTCTTTTTTGTAATTTCGTTTTACGTATTTTAATCAGTTGATTCATTCCACAGAAGTACCTACAGTTTTTTTTCGTAACAATATTTAATTCGTTTATGAATTCTGATAGATGATGGTAAAAAAATTAGAGATAAATATTATAAATATATTGTAAGACAATTAAAGGCTAAACTAGGTACGATGGAATCTGTTTCCAGATTATTGTAGAACAGAATAAGTATTTTCTCATTAGGGATTTTTAACGATTTTCGGAGATCTTCTAACAGTTAGAAACTTTAATGAGTTATACATTCGAGTTCCACAAATCTTCCGAAAACAATTTATAAGTTTGTGAAATAGATTTTAGTGAATTTAGGGGATCACTTTTAAACATGACGATAATCAAAAAGGTGCAATTTTTACATATAAGTTTTAAAACATTTAAGAAAATTCGTAAAAATATAGATAATATTCCAACCTTCTTCATTTTGGTTACTTTTGATGAAGTTTGTTTGTTCAGTGCTTTCTTAACTAAACTTTTTGGCATTTTCAGAAACCTTTACGAAAGAAAAGTGTTCATTGAATCAAGTGGAGGTATTTAATTGGTCGAGAAAGAGTGAAGTTTTATTTCTTTGTAGTATAAGGAACCGCTTTTCTTGAATATAAAAAAAAAGATAGAATCATTCAAAATAATTGGATCAAGCAGATTATGTCTGAGATGTTTAGCATATCTTTAAATTTTCATCTGTCGCAATATCTTGTGCAGAAATCGCCTTAATAGACCCTAACAATAATGGGACTTTTTTAGGGGGACCAACGGGTTTCCCTTATGTCTTGAAAAATTTCTCACGCCATATATCCACGGAGAAAAAAGTGTCTGCTATCTTACAGAAGGTGACAGCATACATTTTTCTGTAATGTTTACAGAATATCCTGTGAAATTTGCAGAATTTCGTGTATGATTTACTGAAAATTTCTATCACAATTTTAACGCAGGACCTCTGTAACATTAACAGATTTTTTTCTGTGTGTCGAACTTATTTTGTCAGTGCACAAAAAAAGAACTGCATTTATTTAGAAAATGGCCTTATTGGTGCCCCAGAGAAGACCTCTGACATGAATTGGAAATTGAAAAGGATCCTTATTAGGGGCCCGTAACCGTTTGTCTGGAAAACCCATCTGGGCCCCAACAATACGCCATCAACATTTCTAAATGGGTATTACTTAAACATTACCAAAAATAGAGGAGAAATACCTAGTGTGACGCACCCTAATATATCTTTCAGTTTAAAGAATAATATAAGCTATTTGATGCATGTAGGATTATCCGCTTTGATGCATGTAGTTTGATAACTTAGATTTGCGTCATATATGGTAAAAATTACATCGAAATTAATTCAAAAAGTTTTACGTTTTCCTAAAAAGTACACCAGTGCATCAGTTCAAGTCACCCGCTTTGTTCCCTAATGTGGCTCAGTGCCTATTTGTCTTATGATAGCAAATTAAAAAGCGCTTACGAACATGATGACGAATATAAAATAATATTACAATATCACAAAAATATTTCGCTAAGAATGTTTTATATTGAAAACATTCATTATTATATAAGTATGTATTTCTACATCAGTAAACGAATTTGAGTTTACCTAAATATCATGCGCCACATAAGGTGCTCGTGTATAGTTTTTGAGTAAACACATTTTATGCTAAGTTTAATTGATTTTACTTAAGATTAAAGCACTAAAGCATCCACAAGACTTCAACATACGGATGAGACAACAAGTATTATAAGTTTACTGCAAAATATTCTATTCTTCATTCCTTTTGTCCCGCTTTGATGATAACTTCAATACGTCAAAAAATGACTTGACTAAAGTTTTTAGGATGAGTATGAACATTATGTGCATCTCCTCCATAACTCTTAACCACGAATCATCTGATGACTTAAAAATGCTCTTTCTCACATTTTCCTTTGGACCTTCTTTCATCTTTGATGGTCATATTTTCATTCTCAGTAGTACGAAGAATTGATATCCTCAGTATAGAATCTAATAACTGTACAAATTTCAATCATCGTGAACCAAAAGTTAGGGGTCCAAAGGTTTAAAAAAATATTATTTACAAAAATTTTGATCTGCGTAAGACAGTGAAAATGAGCAAAAAGTAACGAAAAAACTCCAACCATGAACATTGACGGTCGATTTTCATATAAAACTTAATAATTATAACACTTTGAATCATCAGCAATTAAAAGCTAGGCGTCCGAGAGGTCTAAAAAAAAATTATTTACAAACATTTTTATCTGCAGAAGAAAGTCAATGTGAGCAAAAACTTCAACCACGAACATTGACGGTTAATTATTCATTTGTCTTATAATTGCAAATTAAAAAGCTTTTTTTATCGGTAGAACAACACATTTCAATAAAATAGTGTGTTATAAAAAAGTTACTCAAGTTTCAATTATTGCATGTAAGTTTGAAAGCTTTTCATAAGATTCGTGTCAAAAAGGTAATGTACTTAACCTGAAAACCGGTGAAGAAATATTACGAACATGATTACGAATTTAAAATAATATTATAATATCACAAAAATATTCCGCTAAGAATGTTTCTATATTGAAAACATTTATTATTGCGTAAGTATGTATTTCTATAACAGTATACGAATTTACGTTTACCTAATATCATGCGCCACATTAGGTGCTCGTGCATAGTTTATAAGTAACCACTTTTTATACCAAATTTAATTGATTTTACTTAAGTTTAAAGCACTAAAACATCCACAAGACTTCAAAATACAGATAAAACAACAAATATTATAAGTTTACTGCAAAGAAGAATGTTATTAATTCTTTTTGTCTCGTTTTAATGATAACTTCAATACGTCAAGAAATGACTTGACTAAAATTTTTAGGGTAAACATGAAACAATAACTTTAAATGCTATCATTTTTTCATTGAGTATTGAAAATTTGATTATTTTTTTGAAAATTCAACCATGTTTTTAAAAAGTCATCTTTAAGGTTCAAGATTCATCTCTTTGGTTGAAAATTTAACTATTTTGTCGAAAATTCTTTTTTTTTTTTGTTTAATCTTCTTTGTTGAAAATTCATCCTCTTTGATGAAAAATGCAACTGTTTGCTTGAAAATTAATCTGTTTTGGTCAAAGATATCACTAATTTGTCAAAAAGTCGTTTTTCTTTTGGTTGAATTCAACTGTTTTTGCTCGTGAGTTGAAATCTTTTTTAGTTGAAATGTCAACTATTACTATTGAAGCTCAATTACTTTGTAAAAAATTCAATTTTTCTGGTAGAAGATTCATCATTTTGGTTGAAAATTCAACTAGTTGGTTGTAAATTCATATTCTTGTTGAAAATCCAACTATTATGGTAGAACATTCAACTATTCGGTTGAAAATTGAACTATTTATTTGAAAGTTCAATTATTTGATGGAAAATTGACTATTTTGTTGAAAAATCATATTTTTATGATGAAAATTCAACTCTTTTGTAGATAATTCGTCATTTTGGGTTTGAAATTCAACACTTTTGTTGAAAATTCATGTATTTTGTTAAAAATTTATTTCTTGAGATTCACCTCTTTGACTGGAAATTTAACCATTCCATTTTTAGTTGAAAATTTATCCTTTATAAGTTGAACATTCAACTATTTGGTACAAAACTCATGTATTTTTTTGAAAATTCGTCTTTCAGGGTAGAAAATTAATCTCTTTTGTTAAAAATTAATATTTTCGGTTGAGAATTTAACTATTTTGTTGAAATTCATCTTTTTTGACTGAATTCAACTAGTAGAAAATTCGTTTTTTTTTCTAAAATTAATTTTTAAGCTGAAATTTTAACGATTCCAATTTTGTTCTTGAAAATTCATATTTTCAGGTTGAAGTCAACTGTTTTCTAAAACATTCGACTTTTTAGCTTGAAAACCAAACTCTTTTGATAAAAGTTCGTCTTTTTGGGTAGAAAATTAGTCTTTGTTGCAAATTCATCTATTTGGTTGAGGAGTTAACTATTTTGTTGAAAATTGGTCTTTTCCCACTGAATTCAACTGGTTGAAAATTCATCTGTGTGGGTCAAAAATTCAGCTATTTTGTTCAAAGTTTCATTATTTTGTTGAAAATTCAGCTATTTTGTTAATGTCATCTTTTTTGGTCGAAAATTCAGCTCTTTTGTTGAAAATTTGTCCTTTTGGATTGAAAATTCGTCTTTCATGGCATAGAAAAGTCATCTTTCTTGGTTGAGAGTTCGTCTTTCTGGGTTGAAAATTTATCTCTTTTGGTAGAAAATAAATCTTTTTCTATTTAAAATTCAACTATTTTGTTGAAAATGCAATGTATTTCGACTTGTAATCTCAGAAATTTAGAACGGTTCATAAACTAAACTCACTATAAACGCGAAAAAACACAGAACA
>JAUMHM010000078.1:18935064-18948143 GCA_032362435.1 Melikaiella ostensackeni
ATAACTCGAAACCTCGAGTCATCTGATGACTTGAAAATGATTTTCCTTACATTCTTCTGTGGATCATCTTTCATCTTTCATCTTTCATGGACATATTCTCAGTCTCAACAGTGTTAAGAATTGAAATCCTTTTTACTTATGAACAGCAGTTCATCTTCCTCTTTTTTTTGAACACGCCACACATCCTCTAGAGCCTCGAGTCTCTAGATTCTTTTCAATACAGAATCTGATTTCGAATTTCGTCTCGGTTTTCGCAAGGAAAATCTCTGTGATGTGGGCGTTTCTCTAGCGAGGAAGATACTTCTTTGTAACCTAACGTTTCCAAGTCACCTCGTTTCCGCTGACAAATGTACACCTTGTATACCTATGTATGCATATGTATGTGTGTATGGTCACGATCTTCGGGATGATCGTATCGACCCGGAAGATCGTCGAGATCATCAGAGGGTCAGAGGTCGAAGGAATCTCTTGGTGTTGAGCTCGCATATATCGGTTGAGCACGATCGCATATTCGAGTATGCGTTTCGATGCGAGGACGATGAGCCTTCATGTGTGGAGGCGTGTGAACGATGCACCTTTGCCTGCCAAGCGGTGCATCCTTGCACGCCCAATGCATTTTGATCTTCCGCACAGAATGTCGCATTCGCATTTTCCTCGGATCTACGCTCAAAATGCGAAAGTCCTCTTTCCTTTTTCTTCTTGCTTCTCCAACCTTTATCTTCCATATCCCTTGTTGTCCACTGTTCACCTTCACTCCTTTTCTTCCGGTACATCACTGCAATTTATGGACTTTCTGCCTCTGGAAGAACATTGGTACCGTCCTGCTCAAGTGAACTGTCGCTTTGGCAAAAGGAAAGGACTTAGGGAAAAAGGAGGAAGGGCACATGCCGATAAATTTCCCTCCGTAAATTGTCGCTGGGCTGGGAGCTTTTTGTCCTTTTAATCCACTTACTGATGAACAAAGACGGTTAGTTGTAAAAAGAAGAATTTAATTTACTGAGCAGGACCGGGAAAACCTGGTCAATTTTAGACGGTGAAAGAGCCCAGAAATTACGGTAATTCACTCGAAAAGGTTATGATTCAATTGTTTTAGTTGAGATTGTGAATTAATATGATATTGATCCACAAGGGGAATCTACACCCTCCGGAATTTTGTTTGGATTCATACTTCTTTCAGTAATAGGCCATTACAGCAACAAAATCGAGCCCAGACTTTCCGATTACAAACTCGGAGCGCTACCGCCTGATCTAATCAGGAGATGACGGTCCATGTGGCGCACGTGGATTTTTTTAAAGCCGTTTTTCGAGAATGGCTGAAAAGCGCATCTTATTACTTTAGTATATCGCTAGTTTGGTAATGACTTATTACTGGGAGGACTATGAATCCAAACAAAATTCCAAAGGAAGTAGGTTCCCTTTGTCAGATAGAAGGGGGCAATATATTTTTTTGACACGATCACATAGCCATCGAAATCAATTGATAGAGTAGCAGCGAGAAGTTGATCACTGATTGTCGCTATTTGACAATGAAATGACAATCAAGCTTTTTAGTGATGTATTTCAGTTGTTCAGAGTAAGCTTAATTAAGCTGGTGTATAAATCGAACAAATTCAGTTAACTCATTTTGTTTCTCATTCATTCACTTTTAAAGGGGTGTCGCATGTCCTAATACTGTTTGGTTAACCTTTTAAATTTAAACGTTATTCTATACCGCATTCAATCATCGCGTGACTATCGTCGAAGGGCGTAGTCCTTTCATACAAAAAGGATATCCAATACGCTTTTTATGATTTCAGTCACGCAACATAGTTCCACAGTAGAATGTGACTAATAAATACTTTTTCTCAAGCTTTTCTTTTTTTTTTATCAAAGAAGATATTGTAGAGCAGAGTTTTCCAAACTTTTATCGCACTTTCTGGGAAGTGGCAGTGCCACCACCCTATGATTTTTTCACAATACGAGAAGCCTAGGGAGACACGAGGGGGAACACTTGACCGAGTTGGCTGCCGGTCGGTCTGGTAAAATATTAATAATTCGAATTTTAACTTGTCTCAGTTATTTTTCACTGGTGTTTCATTAAATAACAGAATGAATCAGTGCCTCACTTAGCTATTTCATTAGTCATTTTTAACTAATTTAGATTTAGAGAGCAGTGTAAAGGATTTGCTTACTCAATGAAGAAATATTTCTCTCATATTCAATTACATACATTTCTCTGAGTGAGTGCAGCAAGGTTGTGTTTCAAGCTCAAGGTAATCAGGAAACGTTAATGTGGTTAATGCATTGCGCGAACCTTTCATTCCTTTGAAAGGTTTCAGGCTACTTGCCGGAACGTTCGAGTCCATTCTTTCCCACTCTCGATAGAGTCGCTCGTTTTTTTCGTTCAGAAGTGAAGTTGGACCGGAAGAAAAATAAGATGGAAAGGAAAGTGGAACAAGATGAATAAAATGGTCCATCCTTCGTTCCGTGCACGCCAGACGACTAATTTATTCCTACCAATTATCCGTCCTTCTTGCTTCTTACGTTCGCTCGCGCTCGATAAATACTGCAACTGAAGCGTCTTAAGTACGACATAATTAAGACAGCTTTGGGCGCCAGGCTAGGGTTATTAAAAAAAATATCTCTGGTCATGGAAAAAAGGTGTTCGTTTTAGCGCAACACAGGTATTGCAATTCTAAAGAGTAACAAATTGCTAGGAAAAAGAAATACGAAGCTGCCTTCTATTTTAGTGCAAAATTTACATTTTCAGCAATCTAGTAAGAGTTAATTTTGTAGAGTGTCGCTTAAGTCCTTATTTTTATAACCATAACACAGAGGATGCTTCTCCTCTCTGTATAGCTGCAATATCAATTTTGAGCACTCCTCTTAATACTTTTTTTGCACAATTTTTTTGAGCTTCTCTTTTTGTAAATTCCTCGACACTGTACTCTACTCCATCGTGCAATGCGGAAGTTGTAAAGTAGTTTAACTTTCGGTGAATTTCTCCCAAACATTCTTCTTTTCGTTCAATTGAGCATAATTCGGACAATCGAACACCTTGGCACAATTTATTCGATATACTAGTCACGGGAGCACAATCTATTCTTTCGTGTTGAAAAGAAGCATTTTTGTTTTTTGAATGCTCTGGAGTATTCTCTGCCAAAAATGCAGCAATTCTCATTCTTCAAAGTACTTGCACATGCAGATCCTTGCTTTTACTTTCACTAATCATCTCTTGTACTTTTCGATTGATGGAACGAAGAGATGCTGCCTCTCGCGCTTATTTAACCTTTGCTTTCTCAGCCGATGAGAACACTTTGTGTTCGACCTGCAATATTGAAGAAAATAGTGCATTATGCATCTAAGGATAAAATACGCCTGCTTCATCCCGTGGTGCATACGATATTTTCTTCAACGCATGGTAGAAAATCGCGGATTCGAGTCACGTGAAGCGGATCGGATATTGCTTTTTGTTGACCGAAGAAGAAAGCCGCGAAAAAAATTCGTGATAGGGGCAAAAGCTCATGATGGATGGAAAACAACTCGGAGGCAGCATTTCCGAGTTTTTTCCCGGTCAGGAGTTTTTTCCCCAGTTTTTTTTCCCCGGTCAACAAACAGCAACGTCCAGCCCGCTTTACATGCTCGAAAATCCGCAGTTTTCACACATGTGTTAAAGAAAAAAAATATATAATCGGCTACTTAAAAAGGTTGGTCAACTAAATGCGGCCCATACTTGGCCCACTATTTCTTGAATTTAATTTGACTGCAGTTGTAATTTTTGATTACTCACGAGAACGTCATAGACAAATAGATGATTCTTCTGATGGACAAGCTCTTGGAAGGGAGCGCCTGGTAATATTTCCTTCAGTGCCAGTGTCGATCTCTTCGGATAGCAGATTCTGTTTATTTCCGCTTTAAGATGTTTCGAGGGCTTCTTATAACGTTTCTAAACTGCAAATTTTTCGTACGTATTCATCCCTTCATTCAATTTATGAATTACCTAGTCGAAAATGTACCATTGGGCCATGCTTGGTTTGGCACTATAGATCGCGCTGAGAAACAGCAGTTTACAATAAAGTCTGTTTTACTTTTAATTTTTAGTGATTTACAGGTTGGAGAACATCTTACGTGAGAAAGGTTTTTGACCACGCCTTTCCCAAGTAAGACAGTTGACTGAACTCCCAACCGAAAGGACTTTACGTAATTTATGCACGGCCCCCAGAACGTCTTTTTCTACCCTTGACCTTGGTAAAGCAGAAGCTACTGAGAAGGGGAAACATGTGTGATTCTACTTTTTTTTTTTGGTAATTTTCAATGCTTTTCTGTCCAACGGGCAAGTTTCCAAAGTGAGTCCTAATAATTCTGGGAGGAACATTGTCAGTAAACTCTGGCCCAATGTCGGCAGTTCTACAGCACCAGTTATAATAAAGTGCAGTTACTTTAAATTTTTATCATTACATTTGAATTTGACTTGATCCAATTTGGTAGATATTTATAATCATGGAGCAAAAGTTCATTAAGGTACAATCACAGTTTTCTTCTACACAGTCTTCAGTCAAGTCTTTTCGTTTAACTAACGAGGGGAGTGCGGTTAACGGGGGACACGGATTTTAATAATCTTTTGTGGTAGAAGAGGGCTTCATATGAAATGAAAAAAGCTCAAACCGTTCGCTTAGGTAGAAAGCAGTTTACGAAAAAAAGAATTGAAAGAAATCCGCGCTGAATAATTACCGGTCGAATGGCAGAGTGCTCGAACAACTGCGGGAGAGCATTGGTCTAGGTTCTAGGCTAGCGAGTCTACCGTCACGCGCTCGCGTCCTCGTCATTTTTTCAAAATCTTTATCTAATTTTTTTTGGAGTAATTTAAACGTAAGCATAAAATAATATTATGAAAATAATAATAAATAGGGAAAAAATATGTTTGAAATCGAAAAATTATTATTTCTGACACAAAAATTTGTTTGTCAATAATTTGATGCTTGTGATATGTAATAAATTATTTTTAACCAATAAACATTATTATTTTGCAATTTTTCAATGTTTTTATGAGCAAAAAATTGATGGATCCGTATGTAACTGTAGAAATAAACTTGAAATGAAATATTCTGAATTTTGAATATTCATATTTTGATTATATTTTCAATCATCTTTAATGCATATAATTTTTTTTAAATTGATTTTTCGCTAGTGAAAACCTCGAAAAATTAAAATAATAATCTTAATTGGTTGAAAATAATCTATTCTATATTCCAGACATCAACTTATTTATAAATATATTTTTGTGAAGATTAAAGTTCCCGAAACATTCAAGAAAATTCAAGATTTCGTTCAGAACTCGAGTTTATTTTAAAATAAAAATTTATGAGCTGCGACGAAGAGCGTGTTATGCAGTATAATTTTAAAATCCTTGACTAAAAGGAAGGAAACTTTAAAATGTATGCTCGTGAAAACGTTGTTTTATTATTATGAATTATGTTATTATCTTTTAAACAACTTTGTGTTATAACACAAGTGCATACATTTACACGCGAAAATTACAATTGAAAATTTCGTGATCAAAGAATTAACGAACATTAGTAGTTTATGTGCCAGGCACGTAAAACTGAGGTTTTTAGGCAAGGAGGATGTTTTTAATAGGAGCGTTTGGTGCGCCTACGGCTCACCGAAGGCGCAGTCGTAAGCGAGCCGTCGACGGAGCCGAAGATGAGCCGAAGGCGAGCTGACTGGTAATTGTGGAAATTTTAGAAATTTCTGTTAATTTTGAAAATTTTGGAAGTATCTGGTAATTTATGGTAATTTATCGGTAATTTATAATAATTTATCAATAATTTGTGGTATCTTATTATTTCGTGTTGGTCCAATCACTACTCACAATAATTACTATTTCAAACATCAACGCGGTAATGATTTTACCACTTCCAAAAACTTCTATCAAAAGACTTCTTCCGGCATAGGTACGAAAAATTCGACTTTATACCGTATTTTTGATGCGTAGTTCAAAGTACGCTTCAAAACTGCGGTATAAAGACTTTTTAAGGACGTTGTGAAGATTAGCCATATAAAGTGCCACTTTACGAAATGAAAAAAGGTATCAAAAAGTGACTATTTCATGCCTAAGTCGGAAAAAAAATACTTGATCGGGAAGAGATGAAGTGAAGTGAAGTTTTCGGAATGCATTCATTTTTATAAAACTGTCCAAGTGCACACGCGTAGATAGTTAAAATGGTTAGATGTACCTGACAAGTTGGACACGATAAGGTGTTACGGGGAACCAGGAAAAGATTGAAAGAGAAAATAGCGGGAAGGGAAATAAAGGGGGAGGATAGCCGACAAACTTGAATTTATGCTCGTGCTTCAGCGCATAAACTTCCGCGTCTTTGCATCCCTTCAGTGCCACGGGAATTTCTCGCAGATCCTACAATATTCCGCCTGGACTGAAATCGTTTGTCTTTTTTCGCGATATTTCAGAATTCGCGATTTTTACGACCAGTGATATCTCTTTGATTCAAGAGCAGTGAAACTTTTCATTACAAATATAAAACGATACTTTCCGTCTAATGTCGTTTTGCAGATATATGATCGTTCATATATCTTTGTATAAAAAAGAGAAGCCACGCATCAGCATAATATTAAAAAAATGATTTGAATCTCCTGCGCTTTTAATTAAAATACTGCTCGGTATCTGCTTTAAAATAATTATACATTCGTGTTGAATGTAGTGAAATGTTTCAGAAAATTCTTATACCTCTCAAACGCATTACAGTTTCCACTGAAAAAGCTGCAAATATGGGAACGAATTTATTGGACCAACAGGAATATACACATAGAATATCAGGCTACTCGAATTTCACAGAAAAATTTTCGGCTTTTTCTCGATTCTCAAAAAATGTTCCCTGTAGTGGATCAAGAGGTTGAGATGAAACGATTAATACCTTTGCTTTAGTTGTTCAATACTATCTTTTTACTGAAGTTTGCAATTTTTGAAAAAATAACAAAAAGCAAACGGCATCAACATTTTTTAAAATTAAATCATTAGGTTCATGGTTAATACTACGGGATAGTATCTTCAAGAGTGCATCTGAAATTTGCGGTACTGCGACTGTGGGAAGAAAGACTGGAGATGCTTCATGGAATGATAAAATCCACGTGGCTGTTAACGAGAAAAAGCAACAGTATTTAATAAAGCTGAATATTAAAGGTCTTAGCAATGAGGAGAGGACTACACTAGAAAATTATTATAGGGATATAAACAAAGAAACCAAAAATACTAGTCAGAGAAAGCAAGGATTAAAACAAGGGGGAAGAAGATAAAAAACTGCAAAATGATTTTGAAGGAAGTAAAAAAGTATTTTGGAAATCGATTAAGAAGATTAGTTAGTCGGAGTTCAGAATGTGGATGGTGAGATGGGATATGGACAAAGTGAAATTCTGTATGAGTGATTTTTTCAAGATATTGTATTGAGGTCAAGCTATGGAGCATAACAACCATGACACTGAAGAGGATACGTTGTACAGTTATATTGTATGTGGCGGAAGAAGAATCTATATCGACGACATTATGGTATATCCGTCATTAAGAAACTAAAGAATGGTATGGCTTGTGTGGATGGTATCACCACTGATATGCTTAAGAGTGGTGGCGCATATTTATTTGTGTGGCTTTACCTAGTCTGTGAGAATTCAGGTGATCTTGAATCCCACCAAACAAATTACAATTTTTGGATAAATATTTACTAGATTATTGACTTGAAAATTACTTTAAGAAATTAAAGAATGGTAAGACTGCTGGTGTGGATGGTATCACCGCTGAAATGTTCAAAAGTGGTGGCGGATATTTGTTTGGGTGGCTGAGCGAATTTATGAATGTCCCACAATACAAGGGAAAGGGTGATACAGGTGACTGTACTACTTATAGAGCGAAAAGCGACTTAAGACCGTGGGTAAGATATTTACCAAAATACATATTAGTAAGGTCATTGGAATAACAAAAGAAAGGATCTGGGAAGTCCAGTGTGGATTAATGCCACGGAGATCATGTGCGGATCAGATAATTTAGCTTGAGACAGATTATAGAAAAAAGTTTAAGAGTAAACACAAAAGTTTTCTGTGCATTTTTTGATCTGAAAAAAGCTTTTGATAAGGTGAATAGATACTACAAATTTCAGTTTAAAAAAAATAAGAAATGAAAGGAATATCTCTCTAAGAAAACTGCTCTACCCCCCCCCCCCCCCCAAACAGAAATCAATCAAAATAGAACAGTCAATGGGTTTCTTAAAAAATCTCAAAATGAGAAGGCGTAGTATATATATCGAGATATAAACATTTATCACTCATTTATCAGCTCTTTAAAAAAAATTGTTTATGGCTTGAAATGTTTATTTATTAAATTCAAAATGCAACAGTTGAAAAGTCGTCTTTTTTGGCGCAGAGTTCAACTGCTTTGTTGAAAATTCGCCTCTTTAGGGTTGAAAATTCAACTATTATGGTAGAAAATAGAACTGGTCGGTTGAAAATTATTTTTTTTGTTGAAAATTCATATTTTCGGTTTGCAAATACAACTACTTTGTAGAAAATTCGTCCTCTTGACTTCAAACTTCAACAAATTGGTTGAAGTTATTCTTCTTTCTTTCCTGAAAAATCTTTCTTGCTTGAAAATTCAACTCTTTTATTAAATTTCGTTTTTTTTTTAATTATAAACGTCATCTCTTTTGGCAGAAATTTCTTCTAATCATCTTTTTTGGCTAAAAATCAACTGTTTGGCTGCAAATCAATCTGTTTTGGTTGAGGATTCAACTATTTTTTCCAAAATTGTCTTTTTTGGTTGAAATCAACTATTTTATTCATCATTTTAGGTCTTACGATGCTGTTTGTCTGTCGGTCATTGTCGTTGTTGTCGGCGTCGTCGTCATCTGTATACAGGATAACTTTTGGAAGACTAAATGGATTGGATTGCGCTTTGGCACAAGTTTTAAGGCCATGTGATACTTATCCGATTCCTACCTTACCGACATATTTTCGCAACAACTTACGTCCACACGAATTGACATATTGAGTTGAAAATGTAAGAAATTAATTGAAAGGCACTAAGGAACGTTTGTATAGTGCTAAATTTCTGAAACTACGAAAAAAATTTTTTTGGAAAATTTTTGAATTTTTTTTTGAATTTTCAGAAATTTGGGACCATACAAACGTTCTTTAGTGCCTTTTATATAATTTCCTGGATTTTGAACTCGATATCTCGATTCGCGTGGACGTGAGTTGTTGCAAAAAATGTCGGTAAGGTAGGAATCGGGTAAGTATCACATGGCCTCAAGGGACCGAAAAAAAAGTTCGAGTTTGTTAACCAGCCTTATTTGACCAATGGTTTCAGTTTTACCCACCGAAAAAAATATCAAAAAATCAACAATTCTATTTTGCGGTCAAACTATGCAAGATACAAAAAGAAATTAATAAAAATTATTCACCAAAAAAAGACCTACAAATTTGTTATTAACTATTCTTTGAAAGGACGCGTAGTTTTTGTTTTAATCGTGAAAAATAACATTAAAAATTGAAAAATTAAATTTTTTAAAAAACTACTAGATACAATAAGATGTGAAATTTCTACTAGAAAATACATTTTCAAACCAAACAGATGAATTTTCAACTTGAACGATAAATATTTTAACCAAAAAAAAATCATTTTTAACAAAGTAGTTTGACTTTAAACCAAGCAGTTAAATTTTGATGAAAAATATCCATTTTCTGCCAAAAAAGACGAACTTTTAACAAAATACATAAATTTTCAAACAAATAGTTGGATTTTAACTGAAAGAAATTAGTAAATTTTTAACCAAAAATGGAATAGTTTAGTTTTCAGTTAAAAAAATCAATTCTCAACAAAAAATCGAATACCCAATAGAATAGTTGAATTTTAAACCAAAAAGATGAATTTTCAGCTTAAATGATGAATCTTCAACCCAAAAAGATGTATTTTCAATATAGTAGTTTCACATTCAACCATGTAGTCAAATTTTTAACCAAAAACAATGAATTCTCAACGAAAAATGTAGTAGTTGCGAAATTCTAATCAAAAAAGATTCAAATTTTAAATCAAAACAGTTCAATTTTATCAAAAAGAACGAATTTTCAACAAAATATTAAATTTTCAACAAAATTGTTGATTTCCAAGCCGAGGAGACGAATTTGCTTCAAATCAGTTGAGTTTTTAATTTGAAAATATCAATTTTAACAAACAAGATATTTTTCTACCAAAACTGATTAATTTTTCTGCGAAAAAGTGCATTTTTAACTGAAAAAGATGAAATTTCTACCAAAAGAAATAAATTTTTAAGCCAAAAAAACAAGTTTTTAACAAGAGAAAGATTTTTCAGTTGAGAAAGAAAAAATATTTCAAACAAACTGTTCAATTTTCAAGCAAAACAGACGAGTTTTCCCAAAACAGTTGAATTTCGAACCCTAAAATAGGAATCATCAACCAAAAATGCAATTTTTAACCATGTAGTTTATCTTGTAAGCGAAGAAGGTAAATTCTCAATGAAAAATGTAATAGTTGATATTTCAAACAAGAAAAATGTAATTTCTAAAACAAAAACAGTTTAATTCGACAAAAATAGTCGAGTTTTCAACAAAATATTTGAATCATTAACCAAAACAGGTTAATTTTCAACCAAACAGTTACAACTTGAACCAAAAAGTTAAATTTTTTACCAAAAAAAGGACGAATTTTCAACAAAATACATAAATTTTCAGCCAAATAGTTGAACTTTCAAAAAAGAAGATCAATTTTCTACCAAAGAAGATGAATTTTCAAACAAAAAGAAACGAATTTTCAATCAAGAAAGATTTTTCAGTCAAGAAAGGAAAAATGTTTCAATCAATTTGTTAATTTTTCAATTAACAAACAGAGACATTGAGCCATAGACTTTGTTTACGTTCCGTTAAGGTTCAGTTTTCAGTCGACTCTATGAAAATACGAACTTTGTATAAAACAGTTGAGTTTTGAATCTGAAAATATGAATCTCCAACAAAAATGTTAATTTTGAACCAAGTAGTAGAATTTTCAACAAAATAGTTAGATCCTCAACCTAAATAGAATAAGTTTCAACCAAACAGTTGCATTTTTAACCAAAAAAGATGAAATATTTATCAAAAGGAATAAATTTTTAATCCGAAAACATTAAACACTTCAAAAAAGTTAATTTACAACCAAATAGTTGAATTTCCTACCAAACTGTTAAAATTTCAATCCAAAAATACGAATTTTGTACTAAAGAGTGAAATTATGTAATGCTTTCAATTTGAAAGGGTATAGGGTCGGTTGCTTTGAAGAATGCACTACTTAATACTTGAATGGCTCCTTATTAAGAATAATTATACCCAGAAAAATCTTAAAATACCTGAAAAAAACGTGGAATTGTCAGAGAATTTTTTTCCAGGCTTTGAGTAGACACCCTGGGATACTTTTTTCTTCAGAAAGATACTTTTCTGATATTTCTTTTAGTTCCATTGAGCACTTCGAAGCCTGCCCAGGTGTAAGATTGTTTCTATGTCTGAAAGAAAAATTTATATCTGTCAGGGAAAATGAAAAATTGGTCAGGGAAAAGTCAGGGAAAGTGATGGAATTTCGAAATTTGGATTTTGTAGATATCCTGGAGTACAGTGAACGCGGTGTTTAATATATACATAGGCAAATGTCTAAGAATGGCTTTCTTAGACAAAGAAGGTGTTGATCTCGGGACAGTGAAAGTGCGTGGACCGGCGTTTGCAGATGTTAAGATTATTACGACAGAATCAGTCGATGATTTGCAGAGGATGATGAGCAGACTTATCATCAATCGTGATGTATGACGGCTCTGCGAAGCTCTTCACCTGGGGTGATTGCTAGAGAGATTGATTAGCGACCCGTGCCGGAGCGATGTTGTGGAAAGAGTGTGTTGTTTGAATGAGCAACACGCGACTTCTAGATTGATCTAAAACCTATCCCTTCTCCTACACATCCCCTTACCATTTCAATTCCTCGATCCCCGGCAGTATAACAAGGCTAGAAACTGATCTCATCCTCAAAAATAATCTACTTTCGGCTTATTCCACCGAAATTATGTTTCAGTTTTCATTTGAATTCAAGACGAAGTAAAGGATACCAGATTTATTTGCTGTTGTTCTTTTTCGTTAATGAAATGAGAAAATAAATAATTAAATTATTCGATTTGTAATTAAGCTGTGTTTGGTAGTGTTGGTATTGCCTGTGGTTAAAGTAGATTAGAAATGTGCGCTTCGCGACGTGTCGTACGTACCAGAATGTCAGGGGCTGAATAATCGAATTTAGACTGAAATTGAACGACACTGTTTCCAACCCTTGAGACGATACAGACGAATAAGGTATTAGCCGTCGACACGCGCAGCTCGTAAATAATCCAAGTCGCTTTATATGGCCGTCGACGAATTGCACTGGTAAAGAGTTCGAATAGCCCGCGATAAATTATCGAATAGGCCAGAATTAAAATTTACGTTCAAACTCCACGTCGTTTCAACGTGTCAGCTAATTTCTTCGTTAATGATGATTTAATTTTATGAAATCCGAACGAACTACGCGTTACAAAAATTCAAGTATAGTGGAAAAGTTAAGAGACCTCAGAGTAATAATGTTTCGAGAACAATATTTCAAGTTTTGTAAAATTTCTCTAGGCTTCGAATTAAGTGGAATATTAAAATACTGCAGAGAAAAACCAAGTAATCCTTGTCCCAATTTCAGAGTGATATTTACCTGTATCAGAAATTACCTTTACATGTGGAGATTTATCCACCACCACACAGAAAAAAATTGGGGGTAAGGATTGTTGCAGGTGAAACAGGGTAACGACAAGCTGGGTAACAGAGGCTGGGGTAAACTCATCGAGGTGAATGTGCTGTCTCTAGCGGAGTATGCCCAGTGGCGGATTTACCATATAGGCAACATAGGCACGTGCCTAGGGCGGCAGAATTGGGGGGGGGAGGCGGCAAAATTTCCTAGGAATTTCCTAAAAACATTATTTCCTAGCAAGGCAAAATTTCCTAAGAATAATTCAATAAACAAACAATAAGCAATACTGGAAATACTT
>JAUMHM010000078.1:18950647-18964439 GCA_032362435.1 Melikaiella ostensackeni
TTTATTGTCTTTTTTATTTTCCTTTTTCGAATAAAAGACGGGCGGTAAATTTTTTCCTGCCTAGGGGCGGCAAATTCTTAAATCCGCCACTGAGTATGCCGGAAATATCTTCGAATTCCACGGTGAGCTTACCCCAGTCTCAGTTACCCAGCTTGCTGTTTCCCCGTTTTACCGATTACCTGCAACGCTTCTTACCCCCATTTTTTTGTGCACATTGAGCATGGTTACCGTGTCAAATTTATTGTATCTTTTGTTTCGATGCAAAAAAATTCAACTTTACCCACTTGAAAATTAGGTATCCGTAACAAAAATTCACTTCGGTTTCTTCTGTTATGTACGATTTACTGCGGTTTGAAGAAATACTTTTCGTATTAGATTTCTTTTACATTTCCTTTCAATTTTATAGTTAACTTCCAGGTATTACGGATATGTAAAGTTGTCCATCTAAAGCCATATATTTCTTGTTTTTTTATGAAGAATCACTAAAAAATCTGAGAGACAATACTAAAAAGTGTCGTTATATTCAATAAATTTCCACTGTGACATTAATCTCTGAATAAATGTGACTTGGAGATTATAATGAGCATTTCGTGAAGCAATAACTGCTGACATCTGCTATAAAGCGTCAATCATCGTAACGTACGTACGTCCTACTATCGACATTTCCTGCAAAATGAAAAATCATTTTATTAAATTTTTTGCCTTCTTTAGTTTTCCATTTTTCTTCCTTGCTATCATATGTCACTTGTAAGTCGACCGTTCTCCCTAGTTCCTAGTTATTTTAGTTATTTCCCTCTCATTGTCTCTCTCGGATATTTCTCTTCTTTCCGTTCGCACTATACAAAACAAACTGCTCAATTTGCGACCCAGGAAACTGAACGAATGACTCCGTCCAGAGTTTTCGCGGTTTACGTATCGGTTTTGGTCTCCCGCGCATTTTATCCGCTACACGTCTGCAAGGTCCAGTCTCGACGGCCGTAAATCTGGTCATTTATCACGTCTAGGTGGTGTCAACGGGTAATAAAGGCGAGAGCAAGGCGGCTTTGGCTTCTTGTAATATCGAGAAACGTGTCCGTGAACCATTTGTACAACATTTTACACTTCCTTGTTGTGGTATGTATGTGTGAATCGCGTTTCTACTTCAATTCCACACACACTCAGTCTACAATGTCTGATATTCAGCATCAATTCCTCCCCTTTTCTATAGATTCATATATCTTGTTATTTTGAATCAACTCCTTCCTTTGAATATGTTTTCGAACATTGTTTCTGTTCTATTTTCCTGATTCCTCTATTTTTTTCAATTGACTTTGAAGTTAAAGTTGTTCACTTGAAAAATTTCCGCGCTGTTAAAGTCATCCGAAAATTGAGTTAGGTTCATTCAGAATAGTTCAAGTTTTAATTCTTACATTTCAAATATTTATATTCATTAAAGATTTCAGACGATGGATGGAGACTGGGGTGTTTGGAATGCTAGAGGTGTGAATGATCTTAAGGAAAGGGAATTCCAGAATAGAATGCGCGTAAGAAAGCTAGATATTTTATGTGTACCGGAAACAAAGGAAAAGGGATATGAGATAAGAAAGATAGAGAATGGGCTAGAACTTTGGTCAGGAGTAGATAATGAATCACATGGTAGCCAAGAAGTCGGTCTGATTATGAATGAGAGAGCAAAACAGCATGTCAAAAAGTGTGAATGTGGATCTCATAGATTATTATGGGCTAGAATGAAAGTGGGAATCAGAAGGCTATTTATTATAGTGTGCTACGCTCCAGTTAATGATGATAGTAGTGACGTAAAAGATACCTTCTGGGACTTTTTCAATAATATTATTGGTACTCGCGATCCTGGAGAAAGAATCATTCTACTCGGAGATATGAATGGCTTGGTTGGTGTGCAACGCGAAGTTGTCGCAGAATACTTGGTCATTTCAGAGATTCAAAAGCGGACGGTAACGGGGAGAAATTGATTAGCTTCTGCTTATAAAAAGTCTCGTTTATTACAAATATTTGAACTCAGGCATAAGATGATCCACATGCTTACTTAATGCAGAGGCGGAAGCCACAGTATGATTGACTTTGTTGTAGCGGATGAGAGACTGAGAGAGCTAGTAAAAGATACAAGGGTTATGAGAGGTTCTGAATGTGGAACGGATCCCTACCTCATAGTTTGAAAAACTTCGGAGCAGACGCAAGTTGAAACAGAGAATTTGAAGAAACCAGAAGCCCAAGCAGTATATCGTAAAAAGCTGAATAAATATTTTGGACACCATAAAAAATACTGGAAGACGGAATATTACCCTGAGAAAAAAAGGTATTTGAATCATATAAAATTTCTTTCATTCAAAGAAATGGCCTACTAGAGTGTGGCTGAAGAAATATTTCTTCAGTTCAAAGAAATATTGTTTTTTTGTATCCAAGGTACGAAATGATTAAGGCAAAGAAATATTTATTTGACACTGTGAAATATTCGCTTGAAGAAATGGATTTGTTAATGACTGTAAGAAATAAGTATTTCATATGATTGGTGAGCTTCGTAATGTTAAGACGTATGGCGTAAGATCAATAAAATAATTATAACATACAAAAAGATATAACTTGGAATGAGCAAAAGTTTTTTTGAATCAAATATATGATTTGTTAATTCAAGTAAGTGTACTTTAAGATCAAATAAATATTTCTTTGTAACGAACGAATGTTCTTAACTGGAATGAATATTTATATGGTTCTAAGATACGGCATACTATCCAGAATACATGAGTAACAGAGTTGATAAAATATTAATTAATTCAAAGAACGATTTACTTCACTCAAAAAATGCCTCCATTCTTAAAAAAATTTGAATAGTTGAAGCACAAAAATTAAAGTGTCCCATTTGTGGGAAAAAATATTGAGGGCAATAATAATAATTATAATTTATAATAATATTTTTATTTTATTTTCACGGAGTAATCAAAAATTTCAAGTACGACCAGTGCTTAAGAAGACCGATCACTACCAATGACTACATATTTTCATATTATAACTATGGCGAAAATTTGTGGCAAAGTTATATTCTTGAAAATCAATTTCTTCTGTGAGACCATACACTCTGCGCACCTGGCGGTATTTGTTCTGAACTACTCGGCAAAAATCATGAATTTTACGAAAATATTTTTTGAACGAATCTTGTATAAAGTTATTTCATAAATATATTTCTTCATTCGGAGGAAATGTTTATTTGACATCGATCACTTTATTTCATTTATCAAAAGAAACACTTCTTCCAAGTTCATAAATTAATACGCAAGTGAACAAATTACTTAATTCAACTGATGACATGTACTATTGGAATAACAACACCAACTCCTTACATCGAAAAAATATCTCTTTCACTCAATTAATATCGCTTTTATTTATCTCAATATTTCTTTGATTCAAAGAAACCAAGCATTTTTTTTCAGTGTACGAAATAAAAATGTAAAGAGTGTATGGGCAATACTACGGGATACCATTTTCAAGATTGCATCTGGCACAGAATAACAGTGACATCATTTTTGTTGCAGCTTATTTGGCTTGAAGGTATGATCATGATAATAACTTTAAAGTTGAAGTTGTTCGATTTGAGAAATTTTTGCGCTAAAAAGTTATCCAACAATTGAGTTCGATTAATTCTGAATAGTTCCAGTTGTAAACCGTTGAATTTTAAACGCCTTAAATTTAATTGTTGTATTTTTAATTTTTAGATTTTATATATTTCTATTCAATTTGAATGAGCTTGTATTAAATATTGTTGAATTTTTATGAAAGGTTGTAATACTTGGAATGGTACCAAGGTGCAAAGGTGATAGAAAGAAGACTTTGTGTGTCATGGAAGCTGTAGAAACTATTGTTTCAAATCCTCTGACTGAATTAGAACAAACTTAATAATTCTATCTATACATAGAAGAAAACGATGCAGAGATGCATACTATAAATTTTCGAACTAAATGTTAGGGAGGTTATGCTGAGTTGGCAACACTGTATTCGTAAAGTTATTGCAAGCAGAGGTGTGCGACAATTGTGGCAATTGCAGCAGCACATACCATAAAACCTTTTGGAGCTTCCAATTTGCATTCATGAATGGAATTCGCAGTACGAAAACTTGTCTCTGCGTATTTCTAGGTTCATCCACGTAGTCAATAAAGATTCTGTTAATGTGCATTTCATATTTAAAAAACGGCACTGAAACAACTGCAAGTTAATTTAGTGATGATGTGAGCCATAAATTATACACTTATAAATAGAAAAGATTTGCCCGCTGCGCGTGGTACATTCTCATCGATTACCTTCTCATTGAGATGACAATGTAAAAATATTTGTTATTTTTCCGTGTGTTCTGTTTAGTTATTTAATATTACGTATATAAACTCTCTTGAACAAAATTGAAAGACAGAGGCAACCAAAAGTGAAATGAGAAGGAATAAGAAACGGAATGTGTGGGCAGACCATCCAAAACAAGAATGCTTGTATCAGAGTTTTGCAGACGAAGCGAGCAATCTCATGGCTCAGGAATTTCGCGTTTAGGGCAAGTCTGAGCTATCGTAAGACAGCTTTAAAGCTTTCAGCAAAGGAATGTTCTTGACTAAAGCTTCCACAGAAGGAATTTACTTCGTATCAAGAAATAAAGAAATCGAACCAACTTCTGTCGTCTCATACTTGTCCTTCTGCGATAACAATATGTTAAAATTAATAATTTCACTAAATTTTTGGTATATAGACGATTTTTAGAGTAATGTTTAAAAGCTCCCTGAAAGAGTTGTGAGCATGTAAACAGTGAATTTGCATCTATTACAAGAAATAGCAAAAAGGTATATATAATTGTCGAATTTTTATCAGCTGCTTTTTTTTAATCCTCCGAGTATTTTGTTCTTATTTCAGCCAACCTGAATGAACATTTTGATACTCTATGACTTCAATGTTTGTAATTTTTTTCTGAGTGAGAAATAAACTTCGAATAAAAGTCACTTGACATATCGACCACTGCGGATGTCTCGTGAAGAAAACGGTGTTAATTTGTCCATGCGGTTAATTTGCAGTCGTACATGTGAAGCTCTGCAGTCTGCACACACGCGAGCCGTGTGGCACAGGGGATTACCATCGCTTCTGGATGCGAGTCCATCGAAGCAAAGTTTAATTGCCAACTGACTGTGAAAATGGCAGTAAATAACCAACGAGAAATTCTTGATTCAGGAATATGACGTGTAGATAAATGAAAGAGAAAATAAGATAGGTAAGAGAAGTTATTATGATTGGGTTATTATTATGACCTGTGACTAATTCTTCTCTTATTACCTCTTTCATTGGTCTTTTTTTACCTTGCCGGTCAGACCAGACACTTCATTTGTTTTCAGCGAGTGGAGAGAAAATGTTTTTACTGAGAATCACAGAATTGCCGAGGTTACCTCAGCGTGCAGATAATTCAGCATAATTAAATGAAATTATTGCATTCATGAGGGGCAAACAAAACCGCAAACGAATGGAAATTTACGAGTATGAATTTATCATTGCCCATTTATCAGTACCTTGCTTCATTTTAATTATTCTATTTTATATTTGAACAGTTTCATTCCTAAACTCGGCCATTTTTTGCTCAACGATATCTCAATATTACATTTCTTAAAATCAGTAAAGTATTTCTATTTCTGTTTATTCTTTCCATGTATGCCTTTGTAGGTTTTTATATACTATATCTAAGTCCCACCTCTTCCACAGGAGATCGACAGACAATAACTCTTCGACTAAACCTCACTTTTCCTAATTACCCAGAATACCCGACTCTCAATAAGCCTTGAGGTGTTGCCTGGCGTACTCAATCCTATGAGTTTTTCAATCTCGAAAATCCTCTACCGGCTACAGCCGGTTTTTTATTAGAGGCGCTCGTATTCGGTTAAACATCTGGTCAGAGGAGTGGAAAACTGCAGAAAACCAAAACTCCGGAGCGCAGCCGGTTACCGACAGGCAACTTCGGATGTAGATTTCGATAGCAGAGTCAGAATTTCTCAAATGGATCACCTAAATTGGATGAAAATTAATTTTTGATCGTAAATACATTTTTTAAATAGATTTTCAGAGCAATGGTCGTCTACGCGACCTATCGACTCGAAAAAAAAACACTTATGCTTCATTCGTTTCTGAAAGGTATGCGTTTGATAAAAAAATGGCCCGCACATTAAAATAAAGTGATTCGACCTTGAACATTGTCGCTTGCAGCGCTGAGAGATAATAGTTTCATTCGACTTTTGAATGATTACACCTCAATTTTGCACAAATCGCTTTTGTCGGTAGCTGAGATTATTCTACAAAGAATATATTTTGGTTTTGTAGCTGGTTGGAATGAATAATATTTGCGTGTATACTGAATCACAATGGCTTTTGAAATACGGGATTTCAGACTTTTTTCTTCAGTTTTGTCTTCGGCCGTAGTGTCAAAATCAAAAGAAACTTTCAAAAAACTTTGAGCCCTGTCAAAAAAATGTTGAGGCGTCGTAATTTGTGAATTTACTGGTCTCTGTAAACTTGCTCGATAAGCATTTCTTTTGACTGTTCCGCCGATTCCGTCACATGCCCCCTTACTATGTGACGTAGCGAAAAAAATCCATTGCACATCAATGCCAGTTTTTTAGTAAATAAGTCATATTAATGAAGTTTGATTTATTTCTATATTGTGACGCTGCACCATCGGAGAAGAAAATTAGTTTTTTAATATTGTCTCTTTCATGAATATAGATCAAATACTGAATCAGTTGAGATTTCAATCAGAAATTTTTCTGTTGTACAAATCAACTGCCGCAGAAACATGTCTATTAGACTCTGATACTATGAATAAACTATGGTGAATTGTGTTGTCATTTTTTATGATAAATAACGTCAGGGTGAAGAGTAACATGCTTGTTAGACCAATGGTGCGCTTGAATGGAGTGACTGAAAAAAGTTGCCTGTGATTTCGCGATGTGATCATGTTGCAAAAGGAGTGGCAAATCCATTTCTAAATCCTTTAGAAAATCGTCCGTCGACTGAGTACAAATCGATAGCTCGCCTCTGAAGAAAATCATGACAACATAATTTTTACATGTGCGTAAAATCACATTGTACGTAAGAATGGAAGAAAAACGTGTCGATTATTATTAAACTCAGAGTATTCAATACTAAACATTCACAATGACGTTGAACTTACTACTTGACTGTTTTTTTTTCCATGATTTGTAAGTAATTTTCTCGCTGCCATGATCATTGAACAACTGAGCGAAACTTTCCAAAGTACGTTTCACACTGGTACAATGTTTCCATTTTAATAAAAAACATGTTGACATTGAATTTTCACAAACCATGAGTTTGCGCACATCATGAACAGAGTAGTCACATTTGGCGCCATTATTATGTAACTCGTCATTCATGCCAATGAATTCAAGCCTCATATTTTGATGAATATAGCAGACACAAACATTGTGGTTTCCTTTTGATTTTACAGGAATGCAAGAACGAGGTAGACTGTGAATGTAGATAAACTGATCATGATTTCTGGTTTTTCCGACATGAATTTTTCGTGCAATTCTTTTATATTGTGCAACAATAATCCTTTTTGCACCTGCTCACGAACATCGTTTTTCACAATCGTTACGTAGTCTTTTCGACCTGGCATGACACGACTCTATTGATCCGATGTGTAAAAATTCTCTACTTCTTCTACAACATCATTTGATAACGGTCGACCACTTTTTTTCTGAGGAGAAGCGACGTAACCACTAGATTGTTTCAATTTTTTTGCATTTGAAGCCATTCGGCGGGAAACACTGAATTCTTTTTGTATTTTTCGTACACTCGAATCTGATGGCGAAGTTTTCAATAAAATGTATTTGTCATTTTTTGAACTTGCTTTGGAAAGCGCGATTTTGACACCATTGACTGCAGCTCGATTTTCGACATCGATATCTTCTACGGTGCTCTTCCCTACGATGGATGATAATTTTCCACGTTTAACTTTGACGTCTTCTCGTAAACCGTCGGCTGATTTTCTTTTCAAATTTCCATCTTCGGATTTGCAATGAAACAAAGGAACTTTCAGTTTACTGTCCTCCTCAGTAGATACATAGAAGGCTTTCTGGATACACTTCTTTCTTCTTTCCAGCTCTGATTTGCGGCTAGAGCACAGAAGGCTGTGAGATTGGTGTCGCTCCTTGTGGTGACTCAGCAGTCAGAGTGTTGAAGTATCCGATTCTCAATATCAATATTAAAAACCAATATTCGAACCAGGGAATTAAATTTTTTCGCCCCAAAATAATACAATTTATATACATTGAATGCTTATCGCAATGGTGTCATATTACGTTGTCAAGATCTGCTACCATCTCAATGACTCATGGCTGCCTTTGATGTTTGCCGACAAACGTAAGTCTAACGATTATCAGTCTTTAATTTTATAAGAAATTCATTGTTTATACATTCCATAAGTATGCGTCACTCGTCTGCGATCATCTCTCTGATATTTTCGATAACAAAATTTCCTTCGATTTTTTACGACGGGAAGCTGATATCATATTTTTGTCAAAGAATTTGACAGAAGAAACGAACACTAGAATATTTGTCTTTTTGGATTTAAATTTCAAAAGTTTGGTTGAAAATTCATCATTTTAGGTGAAAATTCATCTTTTTTAGCTTGAAATTATAATAATTTGGTAGAAAATTCAACTAATTGGTTGAAAATTTAGGTGTTTGATTAAAAATTAACTTTTTCGTTGAATATTCATATTTTTGGGTTGGAAATTAACAAAATTCCATTCTGATGACGTCATCATAGTTCTAGGAATCCTCATATACAAGGTTACCATATTTAGTCAATGTTGAAAGAATCGACACAGATGAAGTGATCTAAATTGAGTAAACGTTAAAAAACGTATATTCAACTCTCATGTTGATTATTGCATCATATAACGCAACACGGCGCAAAAGTTTCTGATTTTATACGAAGAAACAAGCTGTGAGCAATATTAAAAATAAGGATTCATATTGTTTTCTTTGGTCAGTGATAGCAGCTCTTTACCCAACTAACGATAATGTTTACAAAACTAGTTCATATTCACACATTCTCGGCTCAGATCTCAAATATCATGACATCAAGTTCCTAATTACTCTCAAAAATATTACGAAATTTGAAAAAAAATGAATGATTTAATTATAAATGTATATGGATTAGAGTTTGATGAATATAGCAAGAAGCAGGAAATTGTACCTGTTTATTTAAGCCATGAAAAATCTGAAAAACCTATTATTCGCCTTCTTATGATTGAAAATACTAAATTTGATTCACACACAAGAGTGTATCATTTTCCTTTAATCAAAAATCTATCTCGACTAGTAAAGACACAAGTTACACAATCTAAATGTGACACTCACTTTTGTGATAGGTGTTTGTGTCACTTCCAATTTGAAAAATCTCTTGAAAAACATAAAGTTGCTTGTGAATGTCTAAATAATTGCACACTAATACTTTCCACGGAAGAAGATAACATTTTAAAGTTTAGAAATTATAAATACGAAGAATGGGTTCAATTTGCTGTATATACTGATATAGAGTGTTTATTAGAGCCAGTTACCAATAATCGAGGAAATGCTTATCAAAAAAATATACCTACAAGTCGTGCTTATTACACAAGTTTATCGTTTGTCAATCAGTCGAAAAGCTTAGCTGAGGAATTAGATTCTTGTTTAAAACATCCTGTGCCTATGTAACCCTTAACATTAAAGCAAGAGCATGATTTCCAAAACTCAAAAGTATGTCATATTTGAAAAAAAGATTTCAATAAAGATAATGTGAAACATCGCGATCACTGTCATTTTACGGGGAAATATCGTCATCCTGCCCATGACAGCTGTAACATAAATGACCAAGCCTCACATATAATTCCCATAGTGTTTCATAATTTATCAGGCTACGGCTCAAATTTTTTCATCAAAGAATTGGCAACAAGCTTTGAAGGTCATATCTCATTATTACCTATTAATAAAGGAAAATACATATATATCCTTTACAAAAAATGTGAAAAATGTAAAAGTTAAACTTACATTCATTGACTCTTTTTGATTTATGCCAAGTAGCCTCTCCAAATGTAGCTTTAAATCTTAGCAATGATGAAAAATTAATAACAAGAAAATATTCCAAAAATTATGAAGAATTTATATCTCCATGGTCCGTTCCGCAATTAAGGGCTTAGAAGCCCAACCCTTCGATGATAATCCTCTTTTTTGCTCTGAAATGGTATTCAGACAAAATAAATGGAAAAACTCTTGATTTTAAAATGAGAAAATAATAAAGATGAGTTTATTTAATGATTTCGGATGTAGGCTTGATGAAAAGAAAACAGACGCGTCTGAGTACAAGATCGAATCCCTCTAGTCTCTGAGTCTATGTCTTTTATGCTTTCTTTCATTAACGTATTACACTCGCTCTCTATCTCGCTCCACATGTCCCTACTCTAATTAAAACAATTTCGTCGTCTATTGCACAGTACCTCTTCTCATGTGAAGAATGTTTGCGACTTTGTGAGTTCACATTTCACCGGCTTTTATGATAAAGTCCAGACGCGCACATTGTTTATATTACAATTTTGTAAAATGAAGTGCCCGGAGATCTTAACCATCTAATGAAAGACAAAATACTTGTCTGATCAACGCGGTATAACGACTCTGCGTCGCCAATCTGTTAACTAACATAAGATTTGCATATTCTACTGTCAAACCTACTATTCAAAGTGTAAATAATCATAATTTGGCTTATATAAAATTTTCTCTGCTTAAGCATCACTTGATTAATCTAATATATACATGTATTCGCTCGCAAGAAATGATTGATTATAGCTTAAAGCTTTCTCATGCCAATTTAGCCCGAAAAATGTTGCTTGCCAATATTTTTACTTTTCGCTCGAATATTTTATAATTTCAAATTGAAACCGCGCATTTTTGCAGAAGCAACGATGCTGTTCCCAGCGGATGGAATGCAAATCTCATATTTGTGAAAAACCTTTTAGCGAAGATGACATAAAACATCGCAATCATAATCGCATTTCAGGAGTGTATAGGGGTGCAGCTCATCAGGGATATAATTTAAATTATCAGATCATCCACGTGATACCAGTGGTATTCCATAATTTATCAGGCTACGACACTTATTTTTTTACCACAGATTCAGCCTCTAGTTTTAAAGGTGCAATTGAACTTTTACCAATAAATAAAGAAAAATATACATCCTTTACGAAATTTGTGGATGGAACAAGTGTTTGTCTTAGATTTATTGGTTCTTTCAGATTTATGCCAAGTAGTCTTGATAAATTAGCAACTAATTTCAGGAAATGATAAAAAAAACAATCTCGAGAAAAAAATTATAAAAACTGATGATGAATTCAAACAATTAATTAGAAAAGGAGTATTTCCCTATAATTATATTGATAACTTGGATAAATCAGAAGACGGTCAATTACCCTCAAAAATTATTTTTACTTGACACTAAATGATGAAGAGAATTCTAATGAAGACTACTTGCATGCATGTACAGTTTGGGAAACATTCAACTTAAAAACCTTAGAAGAATATTCAGATTTATATTTAAAAACGGATGTTTTACTTTTAGCCGATATTTTCGAAAATTTTAGAGACACTGATGAGAGGATGATTCTTTCAAATACTGCAAATACTTTGCCTTGGGGTTGCAAACAATTATAATCAAATATATAATTATACCTTTCTCAAATAGTAATAATTATTTTTCAAAAACAGTTCTAAAAACTTGTTTTTCTTTGCTGCAGTTATTAAATACCATCCAAATTTTTCTTCACGTCGACTTGGAGCGAAGTGTTTATCATATTTCAATACACATCCCGTCAGATCTAAATGACCAAGTTCTTTATCTGTAATTTTTTCTTTCTCTGTCACTTACTCTATCAAGCATATGCTCTCTTCTTTTAATTCTATAAACAAAATCTGAAATATAAAGGGTCCTCAGGATAACCGACGAAGGGCAATATTGGTTTCGCAAGCTAAACATCATATCTCAACTGACTGACATTCCAGCCAAAAAGCAACTTTAATCGGTTGGGGGCAATGAATATTCTTTCTACGTTCTGGATACCACAGTTCCTGATGTATGGATTGGTCCTGAAAACACTAACCAAGAGGTACGGGCGATGTGCGCTATCGCTGCAGCGATGAAGTTTTATGGTTATATGTCAGTGGAAGGTGAGGATGAATCAGATTCCATAGTTCTCCAATTTAATCGAGTGATGGCTGAGCTCACTAAAAATGAATCTGGAAACCTGCACTTTATGAGAATTCCAGATGAAGAAGTGGAAAGTGATTCTGGTGATTCTGGGATTTCTGATAGGGGGAGTGACCGTGAAAGCGACAGTGACATGTTCATGGAGACTAATTTCCAAATAAGTGTTCAAAAAGTACCTGCGATGTTTTGAAAATGTTCAAGTGTGTGTGTGTGTGTGGTAAGAAAAATGGTAAATTTCCCAATTGTACCGTAATTTTATTTATTTTTTTTTATCTTTTAAAACTTTTTCCCAAAAAACTTACATCATATATTATTGAAGGTAATAAAAAGTGTTTTATTGATAATAAAACTTGAAGATACTCACAAAGTAATGTTGTTTTAAACAAAGATTCCAATTCATTCCAATCCAATTAAATATACTTTTACGAGTTTTGTAAATATCTTTAAATAATTTCCTTATTTTTTCCCTTCCTTCCTTGGTTCAATATTCTAAGTTTAGTTTTTTTAAATGAGTGAAATAATTTAGATCAAAGAGTTCAGAATTTGAGTTTAAGTTAAACATTTGAGAACTTAGAGTTTGAGCTCAAAAATATTTTAGAATTTATGAAGTGGATGCGGACTTGAGGGATATCACATTTAAGGTAAGAAATTTTTAGAAGTTTACTTATTATTTTGATAAAATTAAAAATGTTCGAAAACCTAAAAATTTTGAGTTTCTCTACATAATAAAAGTTCTGATTTAAAAAAAGGTTCTAAATTAAAAATTTATTATTAGTATGAAAATTTATACATAAAAATTTTCTAATTTGAAAGGAAATTTGAAATAAGAAGTAGCTTTAAACTCTTTAAAAGCTGCAAACGATAATTTTTGAAAGACTTTATATCTTGAATGTTCGAAACATCTGTTTATGAACACCCATTGAAGTCTGATACTTGATGCTGGACCTGACCTGAGAAAAATTCTTTATTCGGTCATTGACAAAGTTGTAACCTTGCACTATTTTGTGCCTACTCACATAACACACATTGGGATACATGAAATAAAAGGCAGTTTTAATGATCTGTTTTTCCATTTATTTAAAAACAAGACATATCCGTGCTTAAATCAATAAATTTTCCAACCATGGTTCTTGATTTAACATTTCAAGTTCAATACCTGTTAATTTTAACATTGCATCAAATGCTAGACCTGGTGCTGTAAAATAATACAAAGGATCCAAAATTATAAGTTGAAAAACAAGTGTCTCTAAAATTTTCGAAAATATCGGCTAAAAGTAAAACATCCGTTTTTAAATATAAATCTGAAAATCCTTTTGAAGTTTTTAAGTTAAAATGATTCCCAAACTGTGCATGCATGCAAGTAGTCTTCATTAGAAATCTCTCCATCATTTAGTGTCGAGTAAAAATAATTTTTGAGGGTAATTGACCTTCTTCTGATTTATCCAAGTTATCAATATAATTATAGGGAAATACTCCTTTTCTAATTAATTGTTTGAATTCATCATC
>JAUMHM010000078.1:18964539-18975889 GCA_032362435.1 Melikaiella ostensackeni
AAATATATATATTTTATATATATATATATATATATATATATATATATATATATATAATATTCAAAATTCAAAATTCTCAAAATCAATATTAAAACCAGGCAATTGAATTTTCTCACCCCAAAATAATACAATTTATATATATTAAATGCTTATCGCAGTGGTGTCATATTACGTTGTCAAGACCTGCTACCATTTCAGTGACTCATGGCTGCCTTTGATGTTTGCCGAAAAACGTAAGTCTAACGTTTATCAGTCTTTAATTTTATATCAAATTCATTGTTTATACATGACATAAGTATGCGTCACTCGTTTTTGATCATCTCTCTGATATTTTCAATAACAAAATTCCCTTTGTTTTTACCGGCGGGAAGCTGATATCACATTTTTGTCGAAGAATTTGACAGAAAAGACGAACACTAGAATATTCGTGTTTTTGGATTAAAATTTTAATAGTTTGGTTGAAAAGTCATCATTTTAGTTGAAATTTCATCTTTTTGGTTGAGGATTCAATTATTTTGTTGAAAATTCTTCTATTTGGTTTAGAATTAATTTTTTTTGTTGAAAACTCATGTTTTCTGATTCAAAAATCAAATGTTTTGTAGAATATTCGTGTTTTGGCTTGAAGGTTCAATATAATGGTAAAAAATTCAACTAATTGGTTGAAAATTTAAGTGTTTGTTTGAAAATTAAGTTTTTCGTTGAAAATTCTTATTTTCGGCTTCAAAATTTGACTGATTTGTAGAATATTCCTCTTTTTGGCTTGAAATTATAATAGTTTGGTAGAAAATTCAACTAACAGATTGAAAATTCAGGTGTTTGATTAAAAATTAACTTTTTCGTTGAATATTCATATTTTTGGGTTGGAAATAAACAAAATTCCATTCTGATGACGTCATCGCAGTTCTAGAAATCCTTATAAACAAGGTTACCATATTTAGTCACTGTTGAAAAAGTCGACACAGATGAAGTGAACTAAATTATGTAAACGTTTAAAAACGTATATTCAACGAAAAAGTCCATTTTTAATCAAACACCTAAATTTTCAATCAATTGGTTGAATTTTCAACAAAAAACGTAATTTTCAAACAAACACTTTAATTTTCAACCAAATAGTTGAATTTTTCACCAATATATCGAAATTTCAAGCCAAAAGACGGAAACATTTGATTTTTGAATCCAAAAACATGAGTTTTCAACAAAAAAATTAATTTTAAACCAAATAGAAGAATTTTCAACAAAATAATTGAATCCTCAACCAAAAGATGAAATTTTAACTAAAATGATGAATTTTCAACCAAACTATTAAAATTTAAATTAAAACAAAACGAATATTCTAGTGTTCGTTTCTTCTGCCAAATTCTTCGACAAAAATATGATATCAGCTTCCCGTCGGTAAAAAAAGGGAATTTTGTTATTGAAAATATCAGAGAGATGATGGCAGACGAGTGATGCATACTTATCGAATGTATAAACAATGAATTTGTTATAAAATTAAATACTGATAAACGTTAGAGTTACGTTTGTCGGCAAACACCAAAGGCAGCCATGAGTCATTGAGATGGTAGCACAACTTGAAAACGTAATATGACACCATTACGATAAGTATTTAATATATATAAATTGTATTATTTTGGGGCAAAAAAATTCAATTGCCTGGTTCGAATATTCATTTTCAAGATTGATATTGAGAATCGGATACTTTAACACTCTGACTGCTGAGTCACCACAAGGAGCGACACCAATGTCACAGCCTTCTGTGCTCTAGCCGCAAATCAGAGCTGGAAAGGGGAAAAAAGTGTATGAATGACTGGAAAAAAGATCAGCAAAAACAATCCTCCTGCAGGAATAAACATGTATAGTTTAAAAGCAAGAGCGAGCCGGTTAGCGGGAGCGAGTTCAAACGGGCCGAACGCAACAAGCCCGAGCGCGCTCGTGAGGTTCGCGCGACGAAGGTAAAAAGTACGAATAACTTTTTTAAAAAGTCCTTGCAATGTAAAAATCAGTTTAAAAATGTATTTATGATCAAAAATAAATTTTCATCCTATTTACGTGATCCGTTTGAGAAATTCTGACTCAGCATCGAAGTGCCCACACCCATCCCCGGCGTCAAACCTCCCGCTCGAAAGTAGTTAAAGGCAGCAAAAACACGACTGAGTGAGAATCACAAAAGGTCACCCATCCGAGCACTAACCGCGACCGTTCGTGCCTAATATTCGAGATCTCGACGAGTCGAGAATCACCACCCAGCTACTGCCGCCGGTCGGTAAAGTAGAAAATATTATAAATTAAAAAAAATTGAAATGGAGAATATGGAACGATATATCAACGCGGTCGTTAAATTTTATGGCTAAGTTTTATGTTGCGAGAAGGCGCTAATATATGTATACATATATTTATATGTATATGAAGAAACTTTGTCATGAAAATATAAACGTTTTATCGACTCGAAGTGCTCGATTTGAAGCTTATCTTATGACATTGTTCGCGCCAACTGCAAAGTAGATGCTCGCGATGAACATTAATTAAAACGGCTTCAAAAACATAAATCTCGACGCTGCTCGATTCGCCGGTGACGCGTGTCAGTTTATAACCACGGTTGTTACGCATTAATCATCCGCAGAGGCGAAGGACTCTGAGGATCCCTAGAGCGCGAGTAATGGAGCAATGGACGTCCGTGATTGGCTGACGGAATATCCGAACAGTGCACCGAAATGGCGTCGGCTCCTGCGGTTGACTTCCAGTCCTGCGGGTATTCGTGTTACCTCAAACCACTTGTCGTAGAATCAACGCTACTCCAGCCACTGTAAAAAGTATAAAGAATCTACTCAAGCAGATAAAAAAGCCTTCGAAACAACCTCGTTTGGTTAATTTTCCCATAATCATTATTGCGGTGCGAATTTCGTAGCTGTGCAAGTGTTGGATTGGAAATTTTGGACCGAAATTGGACATGACTTTTACACGCGATTGCAGTATTGACTTAATTCATCGTAAATTTACTCGCTTTGACCTATGACCTCTCAAATTTGACCTTTTATATTTGACATTTGACCTTTCATATTTGACTTTTGAGATATGATTCTCCACGCTTGACCTTTGAGATATGATCTTTCATATTTGAACTTTAACCCTTGACCTCTTTTTATATGATCTATGACCCCTAATCTTTGATCTTTGACATATTATCTTGAATTTACGACATTTTTCACCTCTGCCCTCTGAACTTTTAGCTTTGACTCTTAATCTATGACCTCTCACCTATGGCCTCTGATCTCTCAACTTTGACTCAAGGCCGATGATTTTTCACCTTCGACCTCTCATTTTTCAAATTTGACTTTGGCGATATGATCTTTCATAATTGACTCTGACCCTTGACCTTTGCCATATGATCTATGAACCCTCATTTTGAACTTTGACATATTATCTTGGATGTATGACCTTTCATCTTTCATCTTTCAACTTTGACCTTTGATTTTGTAGCTTTGACTCCTGATTTATAACCTCTGACCTCTGGCCTCTGATTTCTCAGCCTTAACTCCTGACCGATGTATTTCATATTTGACCTCTGATCTTAGCTTCCTCGTCTAACATTTAGCATTTTAACTCTTCCATCCCTATCCGATATTTGTCCATCTTTTTCCCCCCCCCCCCCACCTATGATGCGTTATTTTTTCAACCATTTTTAGCCATGTCTCATTAGATACAGTTTAGTGACACGTGATTTACCAACTAATTGAAAATTATTGAAAGCACTTTTTAATCACTTTTTCAAAGATAAAGTCACTATAGTGACTTTTTAAAATCAAACAATTACTTTCGACACTTCTCTGTCAATAAATTAAAACAGAGAACTCAAGGATTACCGACGATTGAGTTCTATTTTATAGCTATTTCTGAACTTTCTTGAATTCTTATGCATTTTTTTGAATTCACCCGAAATACTTTGAAATTCCACCGAAATCCACATAATGCAGTGGATTTTTTTCGGATTTTCAATTTTTTTTATTCACCATTTGAAGACTTTTAAATTTCCGTTGAATTTTTATGAGCTTTATCAGATTCGTATTCCCTAATTCAATTCATTTCGTTTTAAGTGAATTCAATGGAGTTTTTTGAAATTAGAAAATTTTGTTTCATTCACTTAAATTATTTCTAATTCATCTAGAATTCGCATGAATTTCAACCAATGTTTTCAAATTTACTCTAATTTCAATTGAATGAATAGAATATTTTGTATTTTTTCAATTTATTTGAATTCATTTGGAATTCACCCTTAATTATTATCAAATAATCCTAAATTCTTTCAAAATTCTTTCAAAGTCTTTTGATTTTTTCACATTCACTCTGAATTTCTTTTACTTTCGTCACATTTTTTTCATGTGTCTTAAATTATTCTAAGCGGGATTGATTTCAGGACAAGTTTCGGGATTATAGGTGTGGTGGGGCGAGCTTCTCATATAATACCAGAGTGCGCATGGGTTTTTTTAACAAAAAGGACCTAAATGGGTATGAAATCGTAGAGTATTTTTTAGCGGAAAGGAGGAGATATTTGTTATTCAAATCTGAAAATTCCAATAATAATCTAAACTTGGAATAAACTGCATTGAAACCATTTTGATCAAACTAATAAGCCAAGGATAAAATTCATTTTTTTCTTTCAGCTAAAAATAAATAAAAAAATCGAAAACGAGTGAAGAACAACAGCAGCTAAGTTTATTCTTTGATAAGATTCTTTCCTTGATAAAAAAACTTCTTATGGCTTGCTTTGCGTATGCGTGATTGTATTGTTATATGCATAATTTTTATTTTTCCGTATGGACATTCCTCACGATTTCATGGATGTTTTACGCTGAATTGTAAATACAAGTATGTCACAACTTAATCGTGATTGCAATAAACTAAGAAGCAATCTAATGAAATGAAATTGTACTCTAGTCACCGTGAGATTATACACCTTGAAAAAAAAACTACCACGTATTTTTCCTTTTTTCGATAAACCTATTTTTAGAAGCAGATCCAGACTTGAGAATGGAAGAATCCACGTTCTAACTATGCACAATCATTTTATTCTTGAAAAAAGTAAAATTATCACATAATTTTTTTTTATAATCTACAGTTCTACGAGCTGAGATTGTTAAAATACAATTCAATTCACGATTCATAGAAAATATGACCTGTAAATTAATATTATACCTATTCTGAAGTACCGCCCCCTTAAAAGAATACGTTTTTGACAAAAAGATATCCGTCATTTTTTTGGTTATAAAATTATTTTTGGCCTCCCCGCAGGCCTCATAAAAGAAAGAATAGTCTTTTGAAGCATGGAAAATTATTGTTATCAAAAAAAAAATTACGGGGGGGTTTCCCAAGAGATTTTTCCCATTGTACAGAAAAAGCTGTTTCAAATGATTAATTTAGGATACCCTGAAAACTGAAATTCTAAATATACCTACTTAACACTCTATATTTACAATAGCAATATTATACGCGCCCTAGACCGCGCGGGAAACATTGCTTTGTCAATGAATAATATGAAAATATGAAATGAGCTAACAATGATTCCAAATTTGAATTGTACAATTTAATGATTTATTAACTTCAAATGTTTCATTCCGACGTATTAATTTCGACATTGTTTTTTAAGCCTAAAATTTTATTTCAGTTTATAGATTTCAAATTGAAGTTTTCAATTTAAGGATATTTAATTGAATAATATTCACCCTTGAGGATTCCCATTTTGTGTGCAAAATCTTTAAAGTTCCATTTTGATTGTTCTAAATGTTCATTGCTCTAAACATAAAACTCGTAATTGTGAAAAAATGGAAAGTTTTCATTTTTACGTCTTAGACGCTGTGCATTAAAAATTTTAAATGCTATAAATTTGATATTGTACTATTTTCTAACACAGCAAATGAAAGTATCAGTATAGAAATGAATAATGTTGAAATATTGAAAGAGTTATTGTATAATGTAGAAAAATGTAAATATATGATTTAATTTGGACCACTCATGAAAGTAGATACGTACAAATTGTGATATTTATGAGAATTGATTACATTTTATGCAGATCTCATCGACAAAGCTAGAATTGAACAATACAATTTTGGACATTCCAGATTATATTTAATTATTCAAATAAGCTTCGGTTTCAATTATTCTTCGAACTATAAAATTCAATTATTGAACATTTTAAAATTCATAGTTTTGAAAGGTTTAAAAAGGAGAAACTCCTACAACTTTCATAATATCTTAAATTAATCTGACTCTTTTATATAATAAACTGAGATGATTGAAGACTCCACTCAGGCTTCAGATCAAAAAATTGTAATAAACTTTAGCAATTTAATTATTTTTACTGGAATTAATATCAGAATTCAGAAAGGTTAGGCTTTTTTCATGGCATGAAAAAATAAAAAACGTATCAACTGAAAGGGAGTATCAAAGCAAAGGAACATAATAAGTAAAGCGTAAAATATATTTATTTTCAAAATATTAGTTTTCAATCATATATTTCATTTTGATGTGCAATGACAAAATTATGTGATTGAAAGCGTGTTGATGAATTCCCAGAATCCTTTTAAATCCATTTATGAAATAAAAGAGTTTATTACAAATATTCGAAATTAGCTTTGAGTATTTATTTTAATTAACTCATAAGAATATTTTAAATGAAGTTTACGCGTCCACACATAAAAACGATGTCAAAAAAGCCACAGATATAATTTGATTTAAACATTCATGATATAAACATGAGACCAATAAGCATAGCGGAAAGCTATGAGATGAAGAAGCGTATTTAAAGGTAATACTAAAATTTTTCCCGTAGGAGAAAGGCTTTTCGAATAATAATTTTATTGCTTTGTTGACATCGGGTTTTTTTACAGATAATCATATCTGCAGTCGGGATCTAGTTATTAGTTTGGCAAATGAGATGACGCAGACAAAATAATAAATGTGTCTGAAAGATGTTTATCTCACTTTTGATAAGTCTTCACATTAATTAAATATTTCAAGGAATATTTTGAGGGAAAAGATTTTTGTCATGTACTAAAAACTGTGCTTAAATTTCGGGTGCTATCAAGGAAATTGCTTTTGCTAGTTTTGAACATTTTTAAAATCAGAATAATATCACGATCCGAGGTGTTCTTAAAAAAGGCTTATAGTTGGTCAAATTAAAAAACAAATTTCATTTCCGATTTTCGACAATAGTTCGTAAGGAGTTCAGATAACGATTTTCCATTTAAGTTTCAATGTTATATTAATATGACATGCTCGTCTGTACATAATCCTTAAGTCAAAAAAGTAATAAAGTTATTATTCAAGAGTCCTTTCTTCTACGGAAAAATTGTGGTAATACCTTTAGATACGATTTTTTTATCTCGCTATGCTCATTGGCCTCATGTTCATATTCTCACATTCGTAACTTTCTTAACAGCGTTTCTATGTGTAGATACGTGAACTTTGTTTAAAATATTTTTATGAGCATATTCCAATAAATACTTAAATGTATTTCCAAGTTTTTGTAATAAACTCTTTCATTTTCTGAATGGATTGAATAAATCTCTTATACTTCTTCCATTCCTGTTTTTACATTTTTTCATTTTGTTTTTTAAACTTTGGAAACGCATAATAAAGAAATAAAATAATGATATCAATTTAATATATTATATGAAATTATTTGAGATCACTTTTACATCTTTGAAATTGCATATCAAAATGCAATTAATAATTGGAAACGAAAATTTTTTTCATTAAAATGTATTTTGAATTTTACTTATAACGTTTCCTTGGTTTTTTTATCTAATAAGTTCTTCATTGTTTTATAACATAAAAAAAACCTAACCTTTTTCACTTCTGATATCAGTTTCAGGAAAAATAATTCAATTGCTAAAATCTATTACAATTACAATTTTTTAATTTCAAGCATGAGTGCAGTCTTTGACCTTCTCAGTTTATTATATAAAAAAGTCAGAATAATTTCAAATATTATGAAAGTTGTATGACCTCTTCCTCATTCAGTCTTTCAGAACTGTGAATCTAAAAATGTTCAATTGTTTTATATTAGAGTCAAAAGAATAAGTAAAACCAATGCTCAGTCAAATAATTAATGTTAACCTTGAATGTGCAAAATTTTATTGTTTCAAATTCACTTAAGTACAATATGGTAATTTCTAGAATCGCAGCTTTTCCCAATTTTTGTAATTTGGTTAATTTATTCATCATTATTTATTTATTTTTTCATTTTATAATTTTATTTATTTAATTTACTTTATTTATTTTATTTATTTCATTAATTTTTCAAGGAGTACAATCTCAGGATGTAAGCCTTTCGAATTTCCTAAATTCAGATGTATTTTGATTCAATAAGTGTCGCAACTTTATATCTTTTAAAATGTTTACCCCTGAGAAGTAATCTACTTTGAAAGTCAATTAATGCATATTCTTTCTTTTTCCATATAAATTTTCATAATTATATTCTCATCAATTAAGAAAAATTATTTCTTCTTTATTGATACTGCACACATATTTTTTTCGGAATGTCTCGTCGCCCAGCAATTCGGAACGAGTAGTGAAATATTTTGTATAAGTTTGGCTGTAATTATCCCAAAAGTTGTTTGTTTACTACATCCTTTTTTTCAATGAAAATTAATTAATGCTTTCTCTCTGTGGAAACAAATACTCTTTCTATTTACTGATAATGAAGAAGCGAAGTGCTTATTTAGGTAAGATGAAAAGCGTTTAAATAAAGCTGACTTATCTGCACATAAAAGCGATGTCAAGAAAGCAATAAACTTGTTATTCGTGAACTCCTTCTTACAGAGAAAAGTTAGTTTTTCTTTAAGAGAACACTTTTTGATCTCTTGACTAATAATATATGAATATGTATCTGGATATGTCGTTGGTAATTAGGAAAATTAGGGTTTTAGTTAAAAACATAGAGAATCAACTAAATGCGGGACTTTAGAAAAATCTGCCATTCAGGTGTTGCCTGTTCTCTAAATTCCTGGTTTATTCAGAAATTAACAGCATTTCCAGGTCATTCCTACAAATTCACAGTTAGAGCGTTTGAGGAATTTAGAAAGGACTGGAATTTAGGCATAGAATTAGTCTTCATTTCACAAATAATTTTTTTGGAGTTCAAAATTAAATTACATTGAACTTGTCTAGTAGCTTTATTTTGAATTGACAAAGCCTTAAAAAAAATGTCCAAACTTCAGATTTAAGTAAAAAAAGACGTTTAGGAAGAAACTTAAAAATCCCAAACTCAATACTCATTTAATACTTGAGTCTTCAGTCTCTCATAAGCCAGAGTTGTGATAAAGAATATGCAATCAAATTTAATGTGTTTGAATTTCAAGCTCTGAACGAATTATGGAAAAAATAAAAACTAATTCTATGTGTAAGTTTCAGAATTTTCTAAATGCCTTGAAGATTTTCCTAAACTTCTACGACATATACAAGCACAAGTGCATAACATCAAAGTTGAATGTCATATCAATAAAAAATAATGAAAAAAAACGCTGTTCTACCCTAGTTTCTATTTTTTCAAATTACTATTCAACCTAATTTTCATTTACTTTTGACAATAGATGGATTTCAAATCAAAGTAAACAAAATAATTTTTAGTCTTATCCCATTTCTTACTTTATAAGATTCACAATTATTTGAAAGGATTTCAAGCAAGTTGAATACATTTAACGAAATTGCAAAGGATTTCAATCAGTTCAGAGGATTTCAAGGTTCACTGTATGATTTGTGTCAATATATATAAATATATATGCAAATATTCCTATAGCTCACAAAGTTTGAAGTCTATTGTTTAAACAGTTAGACGCAGAATTTCATTTTATATTTGTTTTGTAATGAACAGTAAGAGATATACATATATATCAAATTTTGATTACTATGAGCGTTCGGCAGATTTCCGAGATTTCAAAAGAATTTAAGGAATTTCAGAGGATTCTGAAGTCTTAATGATAAATTTCAAATTCCAATATCTTTATATCATACTGTGATTTTTGACCGTATAATTTTAATTTAAAAAATTATTTCTTAATCGTAATTCATTCATTCATTTTATTTATATGATATTTCGCCATTTTTATTCAGTTAAGACAGAAAGTTTTGATGAATCCCCGAAATCTTATTCATTCTTGTCGGGAAATGAAAGAGTAAGTTACAAATACTTGGTAATAGGTTCAGGTATTCATTTTAATATCTCGACAAAAATATTTCAAATGACGGTGACTCATTTGCGGAAAAACACGATGTCAACAAAGCATTGAAGATATAATTTGTGAGTTCTTTTTTACGGTAAAAAAGTTAGTCATACTTTTAAACGCGCATTTTTATATTATTTACTTACACAAAGCACATAACATCGAAGTAAAATTTCAAGTCGTAGAATCTAGCTTTTGAAGAATAAAAAAAGAACACTATTACTGATTACTTGAATGCAGCGCAATATGTACTTCATGCACCGATAATGGTTGCGGAAGGTCGACAACAATAAAAATGTCGTAATTGCGAGTTATTTTGATCATCCATTGTTTAGAGAAGGATCGAGCCATCCTAGAAGATTTAAACGACCTAATAGATTTATGAAAACATGTGACTAAAAAGTAGAGCTGTTTCGTTATATAAAGTATTTTCGTATTCATTGTAGGCTAATTTGAAGAAATGCAAAATTAGTTGCCAACTAGAATTTCACGAAATCTCAGATTCTTTCTTACAACGGAAAAATGACCTTCTTTTAATTATGAAATCTGAAAATTTCCATGAATTAAACTTGGAAAAAATTTGCTAAAAAAACTTAATCAGAATTTAGGCCCTTTAAGTCCTCAAATTTGAGGAACGAGGAGAAAAAAATTCTTCACACCATCACTTCCCACTTCTACAACTGCCCTTCCTCTCGACGAAAAATCAACCTCTTCAATCCCCTCATGCGTCGAACACAGTATTGCGAATGATCAGAAAATTTCCCAGTTTTCGGGTAATTTCGTCACAGTCGTAAATTTTTCGGGAAAACGAAAACTTCTGGAGCGATTCATTTTAATTATGTGCATGGCATCACCGCTGAAATGCTTAAGAGCGGTAGCGGATATTTACTCGACTGACATTTTCCTACTCTCAATTCTTCTCATGAATTTTACCTCCTAACCCTTCTCCTAACTGATGAAACGTATAGAAAACTCAAAAAAGATCCCACAAAATCAATAGTCAGAAAAACAAAAACCCTTCTAAAAGATTTTAAACTTGATAACAAAACGATATCCAACTTAATACCTACTAATCCCATCTCTCCAAAACTTTACGGACTCCCAAAAATCCACAAAAACAATATTCCACTAAG
>JAUMHM010000078.1:18975989-18994124 GCA_032362435.1 Melikaiella ostensackeni
AACCATAGGTCTATGGTCCACACAACCATTTCACTTAGTACCTGCATCCATAGCTTAAGTTGTATCAACTATGACTGGATAACTCAGCAAAATTATGTCTAACAATATTTTCATGGTTGTAGCAACCATACCTTTCCTTTCCGTGTGGTGCGGAGGAAATAGGTCAATTTGCTTTTTTTTCGTGACAGAAATTACTTTTTAATGGAACACGTGCCACTCAACAAGCAGTTTTGCTGAGAGATGCCTCGAGATGTTCATCTGTTTCAGAATTTCGATCGATGTTTCCGACATATCAGAATCTTGGAGATATTCTTGCGTGAGACAAGCGGATGTTAAGCTAAGTATTCCAGGCACGTCTTGGGTGTCGTGAGCCAACCTTGACAGGAGGCCTGCCGCAGAGATCCTGCGGGAATAGGGTGACGTTTATCCAGGCTTGGCGGAAACACACGGTAAATTATGTCGGAGGAACGTCTCCATTCCTCGTTGAGCCCACACGTCGATTCGCGACACGCGCTTCGATTTCCTCTTTCATGAGAGGCGTGAGAGAGAAAAGGGATGAATACTTGAAGTCCTTTGGCTGACTATAAATTTACTCGTCTATCTGTAACCAAGTTTATATTCTCCCTTCTCAACTCAACGTTTACCAATATCGGTCCTCAAGGAAGATCAAAATCAACGACCAATAAAAAGTTTCATGATTTCTGCTCTCAAAATGGCTCTGGGGTTAAAATAAAATAATGCTTTCAATTTTTATACTTTAGTCTGAGAAAATTCTAGAGAAAAAGAATGAATATCAATCAAAGCCGGAATATTCAAGATCCCCGAACTTTCTTGTTAACTCAGCAAAAAAAGAAATTCCTCGCCAAAATTACCATCTTTTAATGACTCGCGTTAGCAGTGATAAAATATCAATAAATTCCGGAACGATTTGCAAAACTCCGCTTTCCGGGCCATTAAATATCACATTGTGAACGTGATTCCTCTTAAAGTCGCATGGCTCAATGAACTCGTGGAGGGTGAAGTGCGAAGGAAGATGCTGAATGCACGAAACTCGTTAGAGTGAGAAAATAAGTAGGAAGGGACAACGAAGGACGAACACTCGATTTACGTTATACAAAGTTAATTGAATGGGGAGACCCACCCTCTCCTTCTTTCCGTCGGGTCTCCTCCATCCACTTTTTCCTTCCTTTTTGCTATAGCACGTAAAAAAGCCACCTCTCTTTTATTTCTCATTCGTCCTTCAAGTCCTCCCTTATCGCTGAGTCCCTCTTATTGCCTAGTCGACATCTCCATCTCTTTTTTCTCTATTATATGATAAAGACCTAATAACGACTTCGAAGGGAAGAAACTATCAAAGCGTCAAATTTTTATCACGCAAATTACAAAATGGGTCGTGTACACTCGGAGGGATCTTTTTTGTCCATTTTCATTATAACTGGCATCCAATTTTTTTACAGTTTATTCGTCTCCAGAGTAAAGGGCGACTATTTACTTTATATTTTATTTCTAGACTAGCAAAAATAGCGCGCTGCGCGCGCTTTTAACATGTTCATTACTTTGATTGTCTAATTGTCAAATTAAAATATATGCTCACATTAAAAGTAACATTAATTTATACGTTAATTTCAATTTTAATTTTAATCGGCAACTTGATTAAATTTGAATGTTTATAGTTTAAAATCGTGAAATTTCGAACATCTTTTCAAAATAGGTCTATCTTGAAGATTTGCGATTGAAGATTCCTTAACTTACAATGTTTACAGTTTAAAATGATGTGATTTTGAACGTTTTTTTGGAATATGTAGTTCAATTTTGAAGATTTGAAATTGAAATTATTCAATTTTATGAATTTGCGATTGAAATTGCTTCATTCTTAATTAAGATGTACAATTGAAGATTCAATAATTTAGAATGTTTACAGTTCAAAATGGTGCAATTATAAATGCTTTTTCTCGAATAGTCTAATTTTGAAGATGTAAAATTGAAATTTATTCAATTTTATATATTTTCAATGGGAAATTCTTCAATTTTTGAGACTCACAATTGAAGATTCATTAATTTTGAATGTTTATAGTTTAAAATCGTGAAATTTCGAACATCTTCTTAAAATAGTTCTATCTTGAAGATTTGCGATTGAAGATTCATTAACTTAAAATGTTTACAGTTTAAAATGATGTAATTTTGAACGTTTTTTTTGGAATATGTAGTTCAATTTTGAAGATTTGAAATTGAAATTATTCAATTTTATGAATTTGCGATTGAAAATGCTTCATTCTTAATTAAGATGTACAATTGAAGATTCATTCATTTGGAATGTTTACAGTTTAAAATGGTGCAATTATAAATGCTTTTTTTAGAATAGTTTAATTTTGAAGATGTAAAATTGAAATTTATCCAATTTTATATATTTTCAATGGAAAATTCTTCAATTTTTAAGACTCATAATTGAAGATTCATTAATTTTTAATGTTTATAGTTTAAAATCGTGAAATTTCGAACATCTTCTTAAAATACTTCTGTCTTGAAGAATCGCGATTGAAGATTCATTAACTCAAAATGTTTACAGTTCAAAATGATGTAATTTTGAACTTTTTTTGGAATATGTTGTTCAATTTTGAAGACGTAAAATTGAAATTACTCAATTTCATAAATTTGCTATTGAAAATGCTTAAATTTTGAAGGTATGCAATTGAAGATTCATTAATTTAGTATGTTTATAGTCTAAAATGATGTAATTTTGAACGTCTTTTTGGCACATGTTGTTCAATTTTTGAGATTTACCACGGATAGTTCTTCAATTTTTAATATTAACAATTGAAGGTTCATTACTTTGGAATGTTTATAGTGTAAAATGAAGTAATTTTGAATTATTTCGAGAATAGTTCAATTTTGAAGATGTGAAATTAAAATTTATTCAATTTCATGGATTTGCAATTAGAATTTCTTAAATTCTTCATCTTTACAATTGAAGATTCATTTATTTGGAATGTTTACAGTTTAAAATGGTGTAATTTCGAATGCTTTTTTTTAGAATAATTCGATTTTGAAGATGTAAGATTAAAATTTATTCAATCCTATAGATTTTCAATGGAAAATTCTTCAATTTTCAAGACTCACAATTGAAGATTCATTAATTTTGAATGTTTATAGTTTAAAATCGTGAAATTTGGAACATCTTCTTAAAAAAGTTCTGTCTTGAAGAATCGCGATTGAAGATTCATTAACTTAAAACGTTTACAGTTTAAAATTATGTAATTTTGAACGTCTTCTTGGCATACGTTGTTCAATTTTTAATATTAACAATTGAAGGTTCATTAATTTGGAATGTTTATAGTGTAAAATAAGGTAATTTCGAATCATTTCGAGAATAGTTCAATTCTGTATGCTTTTTTAGAATAGTTCAATTTTGAAGATGTGAAATTAAAAATTATTCAATTTCATTGATTTGCAATTGGAATTTCTTAAATTCTTCATATTTACAATTGAATATTCATTAATTTGGAATGTTTACAGTTTAAAATGATGTAATTTCGAATGCTTTTTTTAGAATAATTTAATTTTGAAGATGTAAAATAAAAATTTATTCAATCTTATAGATTTTTAATGAAAAATTCTTCAATTTTCAAGACTACCAATTGAAGATTCATTAATTTTGAATGTTTATAGTTTAAAATCGTGAAATTTGGAACATCTTCTTGAAATAGTTCTGTCTTGAAGAATCGCGATTGAAGTTTCATTAACTTAAAATGTTTACAGTTTAAAATGATGTAATTTTGAACGTCTTTTTGGCATATGTTGTTCAATTTTTAATATTAACAATTAAAGGATTATTAATTTGGAATATTTATAGTGTAAAATAAGGTAATTTTGAATCATTTTTTGGAATAGTTCAATTGTGTATGCTTTTTTGAAATATTTTAATTTTATATAAAATAAATCAAAATGGTGCAATTATAAATGCTTTTTTTAGACTAGTTCAATTTCGAAGATGTAAAATTGAAATTTATTCAATTTTATATATTTTCAATGGAAAGTTCTTCAATTTTTAAGACTCACGATCGAAGATTCATTAATTTGGAATGTTTGTAGTTTAAAATAATGAGATTTGGAACATCTTTTCAAAATAGGTCTATCTTAAAGATTTGCGATTGAAAATTCATTAACTTAAAATAATTAAAGTTTAAAATGATGTAATTTTGAACGTTTTTTTGAAATATGTAGTTCAATTTTGAAGATTTAAAATTGAAATTTATTCAGTTTTATAAATTTGAAATTGAAAATGCTTCAATTGTTAAGATATACAATTGAAGATCTATTAAATTGGTATGTTCATAATTTAAAATGATGTAATTTTGAACGTCTTTTTGGCATATATTGTTCAACTTTCAAGATTCGCAATGGAAAGTTCTTCAATTTTTAATATTATCAATTGAAGGTTCACTAATTTGGAATGTTTATAGTGTAGAATGAAGTAATTCTGAATCGTTTTTTCGAATACTTCAATTATGTATGCTTTTTTTTGGAATGGTTCAATTTTGAAGATTTGAAATTGAAATTTATTCAATTTCATGGATTTGCAATTGAAATTTCTTCAATTCTTCATATTTACAATTGAAGATTCATTAATTTGGATTGTTTACAGTTTAAAATAGTGCAATTTTGAATGCTTTTCTTAGGATAGTTTAATTTTGAAGATGTAAAATTGAAATTTATTCAATCTTATAGATTTTCAATGGAAAATTCTTCAATTTCTAAGACTTAAAATCAAAGATTTATTAGTTACGAATGTTTATATTTTAAAATGATATAATTTTGAATGCTTTCTTTGGAATAGTTCAATTTTATAAATTTTAAATTGAAAGTTCTTTAATTTTTAAGATTCACCCTTAAAGATTCATTAATTTGCAGTGTTTATAGTTCAAAATACATAATTTTTCATGCTTTTTTTGGAATAGTTCAATTTTAAAGATGTAAAATTGAAATTTATTCAATTTTATAGATTTGAAATCGAAAATTCTTAAATTTTTTATATTTACAATTGTAATTGTGCAATTTTGAATGCTTTTTTTAGAATTCTTCAATTTTGAAGATTTAAAATTGAAATTTATTTATTTTTGTAGATTTGAAATTGAAAATTCCTCAATTTTTAAAATTTACCATTGAAGATTTATTAATTTAGAGTGTTCTTACTGTTTGAAATGTTGTAATTTTGAATGATTTTCTATAATATTCTAATTTTGAAGATTTAAGACTGAAAATTATTCAATTTTATAAATTTGCAATTAAAAAATTTTCAATATTCGAGAGTTACAATTGAAGATTCATTAGTTTGGAATGTTCATATTTTAAAGTGATGTAACTTTGAATGCTTTTTTGGAATAGTTCAATTTGGAAGATCTAAAATTTAAAATTATTCAATTTTAAAGATATGAAATTCTTAAATTTTTACAGCTTACAATAAATGATTCATTAATTTGGAATGTCTATTGTTTTAAATGATGTTATCTTAAATGTTTTTTCTAAATTGATAAATTGTTATTTAATTGTTTCTATTGTTATGTCAATCTAACCTGATGAGAATTTGATATTTCAATTCCAATTACAAAATTTGCATTCACGCGAAACAACTTCAATTGGAAACAGAATTTTATAAGACATCAAACTGAAGTATACCTGTACTAATAAACTGTCCTATTGAAGCTTCAATGTGGACAAAGTGAATGAATTAATTCAAAAATTATGATTATAATAATGATTTCTGAGTTTCGCTGACCCCTAAATAAAAGGGGTGGTATTAGCTTTATGAGTAATGTAAATTATGATATAAAAGACATATTAGGGACAACAAGTACCAAATTCGTTGAAAAGTAAATCAGTGTAAAGTACATGTCAGTGGCTAAGCACTGTAGACTTAAAACTTCATCCATCAAGTCAGAGTTTTAATTACCTTGAGGTCAGAAAAAATTCTCTGCGGAGTCAAACTTTTTCCTTAAGTTTAAGATGAATTTATTTTGACAAGAAAAATGATTCATACGTACCTTTAAAATTCAAGTAGAATAATCACTATTTAATCTAGTGATAAGAAATTGAGAAAATTATCAGTGATTGTGTGGTATTTTATTGCTACAGAGACATTTACACTTATAATTCCCAGGTTCAAATCAATTTTCAGGCCGATTTGAATGTTTATAAAATTTCGTAACTAGTTTCAGAGTGCACAAATAAAATATTGATTTTAGTTTGACACAATAAAACAGTGACAATTCGAGAATATTCGAGAAAGCAAGAGAGTGGATGGCAATTATATGCATCTGCGCGCAACTGAGTAACCTTAATGCACAAACTGAACAACGGCATATAATATGCATAGACTATAATGGCTCCTGTTGAATAGAGTTGTTGAACTTTTCCTTTATCTGCAGCAGTTGGATCCTGTTTCCTTTGTCGCAGAATAACGATGAATTTGAGCCGTCCGTTCAAGCATCATTTAACGTGCTTGTGGTTTTCTTTGAAGAGAACTGCTCTCCAAAGAACAACATAAAGTGCTTCTTAAAAGACAATTCTTACTCTTTCCCTCTTGACAAAGAGCAAAAACAGGTTGTGATAGTGAGGCAAAGTGCAAAATAAAAGCCTAGTACAGCAGGAATCACTAGGACTGTACATTAAAAACTAGTAGAGTGTCCTAAATGAAAAAAAGTGATCGAATGGGATATCCCTCCATAAAGGTTCCATTTCGTAAAAAAACAACTGTGAATTTCTTTCAATTGTTTTTGGAAAACATAAAGTAGCCTAGGCTATACAATAACCTAATCTTACCTTCTGTTCTCGAGATTCAGAGGTACAAAAATTAGAGTATTAATTATTTATACAGCTGATATTTAAAGTTTCAGATGATTTGATAATGTTGATTCAAAATTATTCCATATTTGTAATTTTTATCATAGAGTTTCGGATGAAGATTATTTGAATCCGCTATCGTTATCGTAGATTCAAAATGGTCTTCTAACATATGTAACAGATTAATCATAAATCTTTCCTAAGATATACAAATTGCACCTGTGAGAAAATCTTTAACTATGTGAAAATAACTCGAATTATAACGGCTTTGAAGGTAAATGCCTATTTGAGGGTAACTATATGTATATAGAACTTCGCACCGTTGTGGTTAAGGTGTGGTTTCATGAGGAGCCTGCACGCACAACTAAAGTGCAATACTTGCGGGTGCACTTCAGAAGATCAAAAGAGCTGTCAGGGAAAATTATACTCTACATGTTATCTAGAAATAGATATCTGCCTGAAATTAGATGTCAGAATACGTTGTGGTGAATTGCAAAACATTGGATTATAATTTTTGTATTTTCTACGCAGAAGGTTGAAATTTTTGAATACACTGTAAAAAAAGTGGTTGAAAATTACCACATTAATCATGATAAAAATTGAAATAAAAATACCATTCTTTGACGTGGTAAAATTACACTAAAAAGCGATTACACTATGGTTGAAATATACCACATCAATCAATGGTATTTTTATGTCCACTGATTTAAGTTACAATATTACACTTTTATGGTAAAATTGTTACAAAAATTGTGAAATTCCGACGTTAATTGCTTCAAGTTCACAGCAAACTCATAGAATTAACTAGTCAATCCCAGTAAAACGTTTACAAACATACTTGTAATTTTTAACCACTTTTTTATAGTGTACTCTTTTTTTTCCTTTCTATGGTGTTATGGATTTCAGTGAAATTACTGGGAGTTGGGGTAATGGTATGGATGTGATTGGAGGACCAGTAAAAAATATTAAAGAATTTTATTCGACTTGTAAAAAATTGACATTGCCTATTTTACAGAAAGAATTTTTGATAAAATACAAAATTCGTGGGGTTTTTCAAGAAAATGCGTTTTGACATTAACAAGAAAGTATGCTTCGATTTCAATAAAAGAAACACAAAGAAATCTTCGATGAGATTACTGATAAATTTTTAACATAGTCTAAATAATAATATTGAACATAATCTAGATAAATTGAATAAACAAATGTGGAGAAAGTTTCTTCAATTTCTTGAAATTATTAAAGATACTGAAGCAAATATATGAAAATACTAGATAACAAAGTAGAAGAATTCTGATCAAAATTCATGGGTTTATCAAATGATTTTTTTGAATAAAGGTGTTCCACGAACTTTATTAGAGAAAGAGTTAAATAAGGGATTCTTTGAACGAAAAATGTTTTCAAAAAATCATCCAGAATTGCTTGTAACAAAGGCAGATAAAGGGAGTATCACAGTAGCTATATTAAAAAAATGTTTATGATTCGAAAATATTGTATATCTTTAATGATGAAGACAGTTTTAAAATTGTTCCAAATGATCCTACAACAATGCTTCATAAAGGTACTTTTATTATTCTAGAGAGGTTGAAGATTAAAAATTAGTTGAGAAAAAATGTTGAAAAGTGCGATATTGACATAATTAATACTAATTTCTCTTTAGCCTATGGCTTTGTGAAAGCTCATAAAGTAGACTCTCCTTTACGACCAATAATTTTGACAATAGCTTCACCTACTAAAAAATTTGAAGAGCTACTTGGCAAAATCATCAAAGAATCAGTAACATTTTCAGAAAAATCAATAACGAATAGTGCTTCTTCTTAAAGTCAATTGAGAATGTTAAATCATTTTCATCAATCGTTAATCATTGAATCAATCATTAAATCATATTTTCATTTTTTTTTTAATGAAATAACGATATTTCCGAATATTTCATATGAAAGAGTTAAACTTCCCATAGAAAAATGTGGAATATGATCAAATTTCATATTGAAATTTCGAAAAAAACTATTTCTAGATGCTATTGAATGTTTTCAATTACGTTTATTTTAAATTCAATGGTACTTTTTATAAACAAAAATGAAGTTTTTGATAAAATTGACTTTGATTTGGTCTATTATTGCACGATATGTTGATGATTTTGCACTTTCTGTACATGCACGAAATGTTGATACCTTCTTAAATGCTTTTAATAGCATACATCCAAGATAACAATTTACTGTTGAAATTGAAATTGAAGGATGAGTAAATTTTCTAGATTTAACTGTGATAAAAACTGATGAAAATTATATTACCACTGAATTGCACAGAAAAATGATTTGTTGGGGAAGAAGACTAAATTTTAATTCTAATCATTCTATTCAAAACAAAATAGGAGCTGTAAAAAATTTGATCCATAGAGCTCTCAAATTATTACATCCAAATTTTTATGAAGAAAAAAAAAACATTGAATTATGTAAAAGCAGGGATCACAGCCGGTCCTCTATTTCCTCTATTTTGAAAAATTTTCCCCTATTTCTTCCATTTTTAGTCAAAAACTTAAATTTAAAGAATGTAATTTTAATTTACACACCAAAACCAGAAAATAGAACATTAGGATCATTTCCGGATGAAGAAAATTCATAATTTTATCAAATTTCCATATTTGAATATTTGCGCGCTTTCGCAATATCGATAATAATATCGATATCGCGAATCTATCTGTATGGTATCGTACCGGTCCATCGTTTGATTGAATTATATCCAAAATTGCATATATTGATTATCGGATCCCCGGAAGTGTTTGGCACGTGGCATTTATGTTTTTAATTGAGTGATTTCAAGTTTAGGTAAGTTGACTGTATGAGTATAATGTTTCACACATTAAATATTTTCAATTTATTCGCTTCTTTAAATTTTACGGCTTTGTGGAAATGTAGCTTCTATTTCTTCTAAAATGAATTTGCCTCTGAGAATACAGGTTATGTTATTTCTTGTTATGTTCACTTATTAGGCTTATTTCTGGTCTATCCTGATCGTTATGATTGAGCTATTTGTTTTTCGAAACTAACGTTGCCTTAGTTCATTCTTGTAATTATAAGTATTAGTACTGTTATTATGGCACATCTGACCCAAACTTATTTAATTGCTTCGATCATCTTCACTTTTTCCATTTTTAAGCAATTTTAGACGAAATTCTGTGATAGAGAGGTAAAAAGATGTAAAATTAATTAAAGAAAAAAATTATTTAAGCCATTTGGAATACTTATTACTGAAAAAATTAAAAAAATTATTGATATATTATTTAAAATATTTCATTTTTGCAGTAACGTTTCGGAATTTCAGGTAAGAGATTTTTCAATGTAGACTTCTCATGGATTTGTTCTTTAGTTGCCTGGTTAGTCAATATAAAGGTAAAAATTTCAGTTTTGAAGAATTACATATTTATTATAATATTGAATTTTTTGTCACTTTTGTGACCTTCATTGTTTTCTATTATTGTATTTCAGTTATTTTCGCAAAATTAAAATACGGCACTCAACGTGTCGAAAAAAGTCAAATTTCAAGATAAGTGGTTACTTCTCAAAGATAATACCAGAACGACTGTATCCCAATGGGCGCAGAAAAATCAAAATGACTTATATTCTTGTTTCTGCAAAATTTGACCAGATGTAATTATTACAACTGACAAGGGATCGGCAAAACTTATACAGCATTCGAAAACTGCCAAACACATAACAAATTTGCATACATTAAACTCAGGTCAGACTTTATTATAAGCGACTCCTGAAGCAGTTTCAGTAACTCCTGAATTATCTGAACCGACATTTATTCAGCCAACAGTAGCTTTTACCAAATTGTTGCCTTCTCAGACTTCAGTTCTTAATAATTCGAATCGCTTGAACAGTAATGTTGCGTTATTTAATCCAAAAGAATCTTTAACAAGAGCGGAACTGTATTGGTAAATGGAGACGGTTTTAAGCTGCTGTTCCATCGCGCCATGTGCAGGAAAAAAATAACTATTTCAAATCTTGTTTCCAGACTCTATACCAGATAATTCTTCATTGTCTCCAAGTAAAGTATAATATTTTATCACAGAAGCTTTAGGACCCTATTTTCACCAACAAATGATTAAAGATATTGACAAAATTAATGCGTTGACTTGCTTGCTTCTTGATGATACAAGCAACGTAAAAAAAAAGAAGGAGATGCAAATTAGAATAAGATATTGGTCATAAAGCGAGAACATTATTGTATGTCGGCATTTAGCGACTTACTTTTTGGGATCAGCAACTGGTATAATTTTATTTTTGCATCTGGAAAAGTCACTTGATTCTAACGGTTTATCGTTAAAAAAGGTCTTAGCTCTGGGATGTGATGGACCAAATGTGAATAAAACCGTCATGACTTTGTTCCAAGAAAAGTTGAAAACGTTAATGGCTGCTTGCCATAGGTACCTGTGAGCTGCATATTGTGCATAATTCTTTTTCATAGGGTTGCGACTGCCTTCCATAGATCTTTCCGATTTCATAGTGAAAGTCTACTATTACTTTCACCACAGGGACGTGAGATGTGAAACATTTGAGAAAATTCAAAATGATCTAAGTTTGCCTCAACTCAAGTTCATTCAACACATAAGCACAAGGTGGTTAACTGTAGGTCCAGCAGCTGAAAGAGTAGACGAGCAGTTACCAGCGTTAGAAAATTAATTTTTGACATACATTCTAAAGAATGAATCTTCTACTCTTGAGAAGCAGAATTATATTGATATAATAAAGTATTTAAAAGACGCGCGTTTAAAGAGCACTTGAAAGTTCATCGTTTATGCATTCAAGATCTTCACTACTAAATTTACCTTGATTATACAAAAAGAAGAACCGCTCATTCACGTACTGTATGGTCAGTTGAAACTGCTAATTTTGATTTTGCTATCGAGTATTATCAAAGGACCAATTCTGAAATCAACTTCATTTGTTAGGGAAAAACTTACTTCACTGCTTAAAGATAAAACAGACTTTTTAGATTTGCTTGAGATAAATCCTGAAGAAATATTAAAAGGCACAGTTGCAGCTTTATCTCAGAAAGAAAAATTGTTTTTCATACCTGAAGTAAAGGAATTTTACACTGCCGCAGAAAATCATTTATTTACAAAAATTAAGTGTTTCAAAATCTTGAAATATTTTCAATGTCTTTCGCCCAAAAATGTCAAGAAACGTGAAAGTGTATCTTACATAACAAAAATTGGTCAGTTACTACAAGTCCCTTGCATTGACACCAATAAATTAGAGTGCGAATGGAAGTTGCAACAACTGGACGAAAATGTGCGATTTAAACTGAACAAGGATGAAAGAATTGATTCTTACTGGAGCCTCATATTTAGCCTTCAAAATCATTCAAGTCTAAGTGTAAGATATCAAGAGATAAAGCGAGTCGTCCAAAATGCTCTAGCTCTGACACATGGAAACGCTGATGTAGAAAGAGGCTTTTCACTATCGGGAAGACTTCTGACTGAAGACAAAAATAGAATGACAGAAAGAACTTTAAATGCAAAACTTTCAATTGCTGACGGCTTGAAAAAATATGACAAAATGGTGCACAAAGTGCCCATAACTCCTGAATTAGTTAGAATGGCACAGAAGGCTCATTCGTCATACCAGCTTTACTTGGATAACGAAAAGCGAATCCTTAAGGAACAGGCTGAGAAGAAAGCTGCTAAAACTGAAGTTGGAGCCAAAGAAAAAAGACTGTTAGAAAGTGTAGTAAAAGAACAAAACGCAATCAAGAAATTAGAGGGTGATTTAAAATCAGCAGAAAAGGATTGCAAAAATGCCACGCTTGTTGCCGAATCTATGCAAGATGAGTTGAATTTGGTTGTGCAGAGGAATGCCAAAGATATAGTTATGAAAGAATTAATTCACAGTCTACAAAAACTTCGTGATGAAGAAAAAGGAAAACGACAGAAGGTAGATAGGTTAAAACAAAATATCAGAAAGAGAACTATGTACTGAAATACAGCAAACAATAGCAAAGAAAAGAAAAGTTTAACAAGGTATTTAATAACTCCTTCTGCCCTGGAGAAGAATATTCTTTTTTTGAATAAAAAAATATACCATTACTTGGTACTTTGCAGTAACAATATTTTTCTTCAGTATTCAATGTGATACTAATTTAATAAATTATGAAGCCATAATGCGCTATTTAAATTCAGGAAAGGCTTGTAAGACTATTTATTTCTATTAATAATATGTTTTTTATTGTAAGTTGTAAACTCTAACACTTTCATATTTAATAAAATGACTGTAAAATGTTTAGCTACAACTGATACTTATTGAATAGGATAAGTAAAATTGAGATTAGCTTAAGTATTCTTAGAACCGCAGGTATATAGGATGTGCGAACTCAATAAAAAAGGCGTGAAATCCGATTAACCTTAGGTTTATTGATACAAATTGCGAACTCTTCTATAAACAATCCGAACGGTAAAGGTATTCACGAGCGATTGACTGGCACGCAGTTCCACAAGGATTTAGTTGGATCATTGCCTGTAGATGGCACTGCTTAGATCAACCGCGTATGGATTTCAAATATGAATCCCATTCCAATGAGTATAAGAAGACTGCCAGGAGACTGTGATTTACGATTGTTTAAATTGTAACTCATTAAGCACATTATCATTTGAAGAGTTTATACAGTTTCATCAATTTTTAACGTATATGGTGAGATATTTATTCAAAGATGTCTCATTTTCTACAGACTAGAAAGAAAAGAGACTGTGATCCCTGAAACAGATTCTTTCTCAGCCATTATCCTATTGGTTTTATTAAGAAACACATGCACAACAGAATTATTGAGTTAAAAAGTAAAAATAATAATCATTACAAAAACAATATCCATGATTATGACAGGTTCAACACGGCAGTCTTACCTTTTTTTTTGGAAAAATCTCAAGTATTTTGAAATCAATGTTAGGATAATCAGCTCTACATAGGATATATAGAGTTCCTTTTCAAAAGTAATATGATTGCAAAGTTGGGCAAAGATATATATGAAAAACTAGATAAACAATGTGTTATTTGCAAATTTAAATGTGGAGAGTGTAATGCTGTTTAAGTTTATATAGGGCAAACGCGTAGGTCACTTAGAACAAGAAAAGATGAATACAATAATAATTTTCATAAAAGTGCGAAATATCATTCGGCCCTTTTAAAACATAGAATTACACATGGTCGTGATTTTAATTGGAATGATGTCAAGATTTTGTTTCATGAGAGAAATAAAAAAAGAGAGAATTTATGGAGATTTTATTTATAAAGAGAGAAGGTAACAAAGCTATTAGTCTAAAAGGGGATCACTCGAGATATAACATTTGGGATGTAGTTATTGATTGGATATATTAATTTTTGTTTTCTGTTATAATTTTGTTATGTGCAAATTAATTTTTATGTAAGAATTAAAAATATACCAAACAACCGAAAGGTTAAGTACTCCTACAATTTGGTGTACAGTGTACACTCTTCCTGTAATCTTATAGGATATATGTATACATATTACGCATAGGAAATTCAGTATAGGTCCACAATGATTTTTTTTATTATGAATTTCTCATCATTTTTTTCGCGATTCTAGAAAAATCATTACAGAAGATAATTTCAAGAAAATCAGTATGGAAATAAGTAATGTTAAAATATTTAAAGAATTGATGCAAATGAATAATTTAATTATTTACTCAACGTAGGTTTCAAATTATTTTAAGGGATTTAACAGGATACCACAGGTGTTAAGGAATTTTATAGAATTCCAAAAGAGTTGAAAGATTTCAAATACATGAATGAATTTTAAGTAATTTGAAGGAATTCCAGAGAATTTCTACGGATTTGAACCAATTTCGTCAGACTTTATAAAAATTTCACGAGATTTGAAATGATTTTAAAGCTTTCCAAAAATATCAGAAGATTTTAAGGAACTCCAAAGGATTTCAACGTATTTCAATTGACTTTCACGGATTTTAAGGCTTTTAAAAGGATTTTATGGGATTTCCAAACATTTTAACTAATTTTTGAAGAATTCATTGGTTTTTAAGAGATTCACAAATATTTCCTCGGAATGAGTAAGATTTCTGAACATTTTCGGGGGTTTGAAAAGATTCCAAAAAATACGTAAATTTCATGGGATTTCACAGAATTTTGTAGGATTCCTAAATATTTTGAGATATTTCTAGAGAATTTTGGAAAATAAATAAAATGAAATGAAATTTTAAGGAATTTCACAAGATTTAAAACATTTGTTAAAATGTCCAAGTATTTCTAGGGATTTCAAAGATTTCTAGGGATTAAACGGGATTTCAAATATTTCTAATGATTTGAATGTTTTCATAGACAAATGTAATGAAGAAGTTTAATTTAACTTATATTCAAGGGATTTCAAATGATTTCTACTTATTTTAATGGATTTTAACGACTCCCAAAAATTTCGAGGGATTTTGAAGTATTTTGTAGGATTTTCAAAGATTTCAAGGGATTTCTAGGGAACGCAATTCCAAAGAATGAAATTTTAGGGGATTCCTAGCGATTCCGAAGATTTCAATAGATTTTAAGGTGTTCCAAGGAATTTCAGAGATTTCTAGGGGTTTGAAAACTTTTTTTTTTGAGAACTTAAATGAATAGGTGTAATTTAATTTATATTCAAGGGATTTCGAATGATTTCTGATTATTTTAATGAATTTTAACGATTTATAAACATTTCAAGGAATTTCAACAAATTTCTATAGAACTTAAGCAATAAAATGAATTTCAAAGGATTTTAAAGATTTTAAGTTCATGTTTAAATTTCAGTTAAGATTTGGATTCAAGTTAAGATTTCAAAGAATTTTGTAGGTTTTCGAATAATTTCAAGGGATTTCTAGAGAACCAAATTTAAAAGAATGAAATTTCATGGGATTTCTAGCGATTCCAAATCAAAAGTTTCAAGGGATTTTAAGGTATTCCAAGGGATTTCACAAGGAGCAAAGGATTTGATTGAATTTTCAAGGATTTCAAGGATTTTCAAAGATATTTGGAGATTTGAATGTTTTTCTTTTGATACCTTCAAGATATGAGTTCAATTTAATTTATATTCAAGGGATTTCAAACAATTTATACTTATTTTAATGTTTTTTTACGATTTTCAAAAATATCATGGGATTCTAAGGGATTCTAACGACGATTTCAACGAATTTCTAGAGAATTTAAAGGAATAAACTAAATTTTATCTCGAGGGATTTCAAAAAATTCAAGAGATATAAAGGAATTGAAAAAATTTCAAATGATTTTAAAGAGTTTTTTAAGATTTCCAAAGATTTCAAGGGATTTTCAGTGAACTAAATTCTAGAGAATGAAATTTCAAGGAATTTCTAGCGATTCCAAAGCAAAGTTTTCAAGGGATTTTAAGATATTTTAAGGAATTTCACAAGATTTAAAGGATTTTATTGAATTTTTAATGATTTCAAAGATTTCTGGGTATTCAAACAGGTTTTCTTGTAGAGATCTTTAATGAATAAGTTTAGTTTAATTTATATTCAAAGAGTTTCGGATAATTTTTACTTATTTTAATTAATTTTCACGATTTTCAAAGATTTGAAGGGATTCTTAGCGATTCTAAAGACTGAAAGGAATTTCAAGGTGATCCAAGGAATATCTCAGGATTTAAAGGATTTAAGTGAATCTCCAAGAATTTAGAAGATTTCAGGTGATTTCAAAGAATTTTGTAGGTTTTCCAAAGATTTCAAGGGATTTCTAGAGAACTAAATTTTAGAGAATGAAATTTCAAGGTATTTCTAGCGATTCCAGAGAATTCAAGGGATTTTAGGGGATTTCAACGAATTTCTAGGAAACTTTGGGGAATATGTTAAATTTTATTTCAAAGAATTCCAACAATTTCAAGTGATATGGAGGAATTAAAAAAAAATGAAAGGATTTTAGAGGTTTTGAGTTATTTTGATATATTACAAAAGATTTCAAGGGATTTCAAATATTCTGAGGGATGTCAAACAATTTTTCAGAATTTCCGAAGATTTCAAGAAATTTGAGGGAAATTTAACGAATTTCAGGAGAACCTTAGCGAATAAATAAAATTTTGTTTCAAGGATTTCCACGGATTTTAACAATTTCAAGGGATATGAAGGATTAAAATTTTTTTTGAAGGATTCTAAAGATTTTAAGTTATTTTAAACGATTCCAAATAACGTCAAGAGATTTCAAATATTTTAAGGGATGTCAAAGAATCTTGTAGTATTTCGAAAGGTTTCAAGAAATTTATTAGAATTTCACAAAATTTAAGGTATTCATAGGACCTCCAAGTATTTTAAAGATTTTAGAGAATTTTATAAATTTCAAGGGGTTTCTAGAGAACTTTAAGGAATAGATTTGAATTATTTCATTTTCAAGAGTTTTTTTAATGATTTCTACATATTTCTAACTATTTTAAAGATGTCAAAGATTTTAAGGGATTTGAAAATATTTCAAAGGTATCAAGGGATTTCAAGAGACTCCAAAAGATTTTCATGTATTTCAATGAAATTTTGAGCGATTTTAAAGATATCAAAGATCGAATCCATATGAAATCAGGCAAGTTCTACATTTGAAGTGGCAGAATCGCTCTGCGATAAAATATATAGTTTTCGAGAGGAAATTAGGCGACACGTATTTTTCCAAATTGAAAAAAAAAAAATTTTCACGAAGTTACGAGTATTTGAATTTTGACGTCCACTTAAAAAAAAACAATTTTCTTCTTACAATTTCTATATTTTTTTATCTAATTTAGATATTATAATTTTCTTCCCGGATTCTGATGAGTTTTACCGTCCTTTTCCGATATCCGTCGGAAAATTTGAGAAATGTTCAAGATGAACAAAGTGGCGCTTGGTTTGCTCTCTACCAAAGGCGGTTAGAGAAGGTGATTGATCAGTGACAGATTTTGGACTTTGCTCCTGCGTGGGCCATCCCTGTTTTAAGGAATGAATTAAATTAAATTTCAAAGGATTTCTACGGATTTGAAAAATTTCAAGGGATATGAGGGAATTAAATTTTTTTTAAATATTTGAAAGATAAAACTACTTTCTTCTATAATTCGCGAAAAAGTGCTAGTTTTTCCACCTGTTTTCTGTATAAAAAGTGATCGATGACGCAGTGACAAAAGTAGACGGACGCAGCGAAAAAAGTGACGCACAGTGAAAAAAGTAAATAAAGTGCGGACTACTGAACGAACCATGTGGTCTGTATAGGTTAAATAAAAAAGAAAAAGTTTTTTGTTTGTTAAAATTAGGATTGTGTCGACCGTATGATTTATTAA
>JAUMHM010000078.1:19020643-19036335 GCA_032362435.1 Melikaiella ostensackeni
TGTAGGCTTTTGAATGTTGAGTTTATCGAAAAATGTTATGAGACATTTTTGTAGAACTATTCCGGGGGCTACCAGAACTCTGATCAGAACTCCTGGAACTCTAAAAACTTTGAATTGCAAAATTTTTGGGTATTTTTAAAGTGTTGTAGGTTTTTGGATTTTGAGTTTATCGAAAGATGTTATTAGACTTTTTTGTAGAACTATTCTGACGGCTACCAGAACTCCGATCAGAACTCCTGGAACTCTTTCGAAAAATTACTATGAAATTTTGGGATTTTTAAAATTGTGTAACTTTCGAGATTTCAATTTTTTCGAAATTATTTTGTTGCAGCACTCTAGAACTCTTTTGGAACTACAGGAATATGAGAGATGAAGTTGATTTTCTAAAAAGTGGGGGGCTGGCTCTATTTTTTCAAATTTTTTTTTTTTTGTCAAATTTTTAAGAACTATTTTCAGTAAGTATCAGGAACTCTAGAACTATGATAAATCTACCCAGATCTCTAAAAAAGATCATTTTTCGAAAAGTGCGGGGGAACGTGAACTTAGCCCTCAATTTTGGAAAATCCAATTTTAGAGTATTTATACGCCGGAACTATTTCTAAAAATTATCAGGAACTGTAGAACTATTCAAAAGAATGTAAGAATTCTTAAAAAAAATTCGAAATTTTGAAAATGCGGGGCCAAGTTCAAACGCATCCTTCGATGGTATCACAATTTTCCACTGCTCACACATCCATCCTCGGTTTCAAACAGTCCGCTCGACAGTAGTTAAACGCACTGAAAAAACACGACTAAGCGAAAATCTCAAACGGTCACCCATCTGGGCGCTCACCGCGCCCGTCCGCGCTTAACTTTCGAAATCTCGACGAATCGAGAACCATCACCAAGCTACTGCCGTTGGTCATATTACACTAGTATTGAAAATCAGAAAAAGTTTCAAGACATCTTCCAGGAAAAGACACGGCTCTATAAACTCTAACTCCCGTCTTAAATCTGGAGAACTAAAATGTGGCTAGTGCCCTTAGTGGCAGTAGTAGAAGTGAAGTACTGATAGTAGTTGGAAACTTTACCGTTTCCTTCCACTTTTCCAGACGAAAACTAAGAATAGCTACTCTCTCGTAGAAAATGAAACTAAGAGGTGGACAGATATTTTAACACTAAAAGCATGAAGGTATAAGAAAAGTGAAAAAGTGCAGAAGCTTTTCTAATATTACGGGAAAATTGTTAGAAAATAGACCACAGATACGGAAATAGGTTCAGTACATTTCAATCAAAACAATTCGAGCTAAATTCAAAAAGATTCAAATGAATTGAAAAAATCCAAAAAATTACATTGATTTCAGTAATGCATATACAGAAGCTTTCTTGTAAATATAACAAAACTGTCGAAACCTCTACTTTTGAAGAGATTGTTATTATTATTATTTTTTTGTTTCAGATTGGAACCAAAATTAAGTTACTTAAGGCTCTATCGGCCTCAAAAAACGCATTCTCAGTACAATACTCACACTTCGCGCTCGATTTTTTATATGTATTCATATATTTCTCTAATGAATTACACGATCACAAAATTTTGAATTCTCGATTTGTCAATAGAACAACAGTGATTTCTATCAGAAAATGGATAAATAAATTTTGAAAATGAACAATTTTCTTATTAAACTTTTTTTTATGTCTCAGGTTGTTTGGCGGATAATTTGAATTTTAGATTTTTCAATAGCATTTTTGATGTTTAAAAGATAAACCGTGAGTTCTATCAGAAAAAGGTTGAGAACGATTTTGCAGGTCTTCTTAAAATCAACAATTTTTCGATTGAACTTTTTTTCGTATGTCGCTTATTCCGTCCGGAAAATGGAATTTAATATTTTGTAATAAAAAGCGTTATCAGGATTAAAACAAAAACTGTACATTTTATTTAAAAACGACCTTAATCAAACTGGTAGACCTTTTTGAGGTGAAAAATTTTGCTTCTTAATATTTTTTCGTATTTCGCATAGTTTGGCGAGAAAAGACAATTTTTCATTTTTTAAAAAGCGTTATCAGGATTAAAACAAAAGCTATACGTCTTATCAAAAATTGGTCCAAAGTGAATTCGTAGATCTTTTTCAGCTGGAAAATTTGTCTCTCAATTTTTTTTTTGTATTTTGGATAGTTTTTCTGCAAAAACGAATTTTTCATTTTTAATAAAATTCTTTAGGATTAAAACTAAAGCTATGCATCTTATCAAAAAATGGTATGCAGCAAATCTGTAGATCTTTTTGGAGTGAATTATTTTTCTTCTTAACTTTATTTTTGCATCTTGCATAGTTTGGCAGGAAAATCGAATTTTTAATTTTTTCAAAAGGATTTTCGATGGATAAAATCAGAATCGTTTGTTAAAAATGGCTGGTTAACGAACTTGTCCTTTTTTTAGGCCTTAAAAAACCGACGAAGTCAAATTTAACATAAAACTGATAACTTCTCATTTAGAACGAGAATATAAAAATGGGAGTGAACAGAAGTTAGGGCAAATTCAACAATACTCAAACGAATTGAAAAAAATTGAAAAAATAAATATAAAAAGCTAATTAAATTAATCAATGTTGCTACAAACTCCCAATTTCGAAATTCCCTGACTTTTCCCTGACCGTTATAAATTTTTTTTTTCACGTATAAAAACAACTTTACACCTTCAAGATATACAAGTTAATGCAAAAAAATATTTGAGTGAATTTAAAGGAATTTGAGAGAAATGAGAAGAATTGGGTAAAATTGATAAAAATTCAATGTGAATTCTTACGAAATTCAGGCGAACTTGAAACAATTCAAGGATACTTAAAAAATGCATAATTCAAGGGAATTCAAAAGAATTTGAAAGAATTCAGGATAAATTAATAACAATTCTGGCTAAATTCCAATGCATTTGAAGGATATTGAGGAAAATGAAAAGAATTCAATGAAATTCACAAAAATTCAAGGTGAATTTCAAAATAAATTCAAGTGAACTCAAAACAATTCAAAACTATTAAAAAAATTGCTTGAACTCATAAAATTTGGATTGAATTCACAAAGCTTCAAAGAAATTTATGAAAATTCAGAATGAATTCAGAACAATTCAACTTAAATTCAAAATGATTCAAATCCCCAGAAAGAAATCAAAAAATTTCCATCGAATTGAATGAAATGGGAATGAACAGAATGCAAGGCACATTCAACAGATTTTAAGTGAATTGGAAAAAAATTCAAAAAAATAATAATAATAAGAAAACTGAATTTAATTTAGAGGAATTCAAGGGAAATAGGAAATATTCAATGAAATTGATCAAAATTCAAAGTGAATTTTGAAAAAATTCAAGTAAATTGAAAACAATTAAAAATTATTTGGAAAATTCATTGAATTCATTAAATTTGGAGTAAATTTGCAAATATTCGAGGAAATACCAGAGAATTCGATGAAATTCGTACGAATTCGTAAGAAATTCAAGATTAATTTTGAATGATTCAGGGTGAATTTAGAATGATTCAATTGAATGGAACAAATTTGTTAAAATTAAACACCAATCCACTGGATTTGGGTGAATGGGAGCGAACAGAATTAGTGTATTTAGAAGAATTTGAAGGAAATGAGAAGCATTCGTAGAAAATCATGAAACTTTCTAATGAGATTTTTAAAAAATTGAAGTGAATTGAAAACAATTCAGAACTATTAAAAGACTTCACTGAATTCATTAAATTTGGAGTAAATTTGCAAAAATTCAAGGGAATTCAAAATAATTTTAAAGAGTTCAGGATAAATTAATAAGATTTTCGGGTGAATTTTAAATGATCTGAAAAAATCCAAAACATTCTATTGATTTTAGTTAAATTAGAGCAAATTTAAAAGAATCCGAGGAAATTCATACAATATCAAGATCAATTAAAAAGGATTCAGGATTCAAGGATTTAGAGGAATTTCAAGAAAATGAGAAGAATTTGATGAAATTCAAATAAATTTACGGTAAATTTTTGAAAAATTCAAGTAACGGAAGACAATTCAAAACCATTTAAAGAATTCATTGAATTTATTAATTATTTGTTTAAGATAAAGAAAAATTGTTTTTGATATACAAAGAAAAAAATATTGGCAAATGTTAAACAGGTACTGCGTAAGTGAAAGCCAGCGGGAAATAATGAAAATAATGAATAGTTACATGCAAATATTCAACGTTCACATGCTGTGTTATACAAATATATGTAAAACGCTTTTTAAGCAACAAAATATAAAAATTTGAAATTATGTATGAGTATCGAAATTTGAAGTTATGTATTTGAAAGTAATCATTTATTTTTTTGTTTCCGAATCGTTTTTCACATATATTTATATCACGTCTGAATGTTAAAGATACCGAAAAACAGAAAGGGTCTAGACGAATAATGAAAGGGTGTTCCCGTTAGGACCTGGTTAGAATTCCTAGATAGAGGCCAGTTGAAACAGCGTTACAGAACTAGTCAGGCCCTCTCTATTTTTCCCAATCATTGCGCAATCACAAATAGGGAAAACTAGCCAGGGCCTTTTCAAATCCCGATCGAAATTTCTACGTGGCAAAAAACATACTGCACTGAACGATTGCAAACAATTATTTTGTTAAAGAAGTGCACGCAGTGTAAAACCGTTAAAGAAAAATTAGGGTATTCATTAAACGCGACGGCGTAACAACGGGAATCCCATAAAGCTATCTACGTCATTAATATTTATGAAGTGAGGAACACGCAATTCAAGTCTGGCTGCGGGCAACAGGTATAAATGAATTAAAATAGCGTAAATACTGAATCTTATGCTAAGGTAAAAATTGTAGCGAGAAATGCTGTTTCGAAGTAGAATTGAATGAAGTAAAGGTCCCGGTTCGTAACACCCGAACAGTTCGTAACCTAGCAAGCGTATCAATTTTATTTTTTATATAATACAATAAAAACTGTTCGCTGACGTGAATTTCTTTTCAAAGTAGAAATGAAAATGTACAAAACTGATATGAGATGATAGGCATTATTTAGGGTTAATAAATTCGAAAAAAAATAAAAACGGCGCGCTCTGCCCTTCACCGTGGCACAATGTACTTTCAGACCAGCTGACTATAAGACCAGCACTGAAATGACTCCATGAAACTTGATATCTCGGTGCGTTGTGAGTAAGAAAAGTGGCAATCCAGTGGACAGTGATAACGTTCGTCTTCTTTCGAGTGCAATCATTTGAGTAAGTAGCTTTCCATTTCAATATACAATAATTTCTGTGTCGGTTACGAACGGGCACCGAAATATCAGCAGTGACGCATCTGTAACCCTTCTGGCAAAATCTGTTGTAAAAATTAAAATATGACACATATCGTTAAAACGCTGAAGCAGATCTCCACTTTAATTTTTATTCTTTAAATATCTGTATTAACTTTTATCTTCGATCAAAAACAAATAACGAATACGTCATTCAGAAATTGACAGTCCTCGAATAGATTGTGAGGTTAGTATGGGAATTGATGCACTTGACGTAATTTGCTGTTGACGCCAGTTAGTGTCAACTTTGACGAGTCTCGAAAAATGAACTCCTTCAAACGAAAGCTTAAAAATTGTGAAATTAATTGAATATAGCCTACAATCCCGAATTTACTTGCATTGATAAGCCGGCTACGAACCGGCTCATCACTGGGTTACGAACTGGCTCAAAGAGGACTTTCGGGGGTTACGAACCGGCACGTTGGGTATGTTCGTTCAAATTCTTAATTATTTGATTAATGCATCCTATAACTTGCTTTCAATGACATTTTCGATTGAAAATGGATTATTCTTTACGTAAGAAAAAAGTTTATTGCATTCAAATATTGCTTGAGGCTTTTGAATAGGATTTTATTCATTCCAGCTTCTTAGTACGTTACGAACCGGGACCTTTACCTTAGCTGAATTTACAGCTGCAGTTACTCTGTGAAAATAGTAACTTGTTATATTTCCAATCACTGACTGAAGTACATAACTTGAAGTTCCTGCAAAGTTTCTTTTTTAATATATGTAAAATATGTTACACATGTCAAACATTTCAAAAATTTCCTAACAATAAATCAACGCTGTCACTTTTACTGTTCACGATTGAAGAATTTAAAACTGCAAATCTATAAAATTGGATAATTTTCGATTATAAATCTTCAAATTTGATTTATTCCAAAAAAGCATTCAAAATTGCATTATTTTATAATATACACATTAAATATTGAAGAGAGCTTTCAATTGAAAATATTCAAAATTGAAGAATTTGCCATTGTAAATCTTCAAAGTTGAACTACATATGCCAAAGAAAATCGTTCAAAATAACATCATTTTAAACTGTCAATACTCCAAATTAATGAATCTTTAGATGTAAAATGTGAAAATTGAAGAATTTTAAATTGTGAATCTATAAACATGAATAATTTTCAATTTCAAAACTTCAAAATTGAACTATTCCAAAAAAAGCATTCAAATCACATCATTTTATCCTGTAAACATTCCAAATTAATGAATCTTGAATTGTAAATCTTACGAATTCAAGAATTTTTAATTGCAAGTCTATATTATCAAATAAATTTCAATTCCACATTTTTAAAATGCAATAATTTTCAATTTTAAATCTTAACAATTGAACTATTAAAAAAAAGTATTCGAAATTACATTAAACTATAAACATTACAAATCAAGCACTCTTTTATTGTTATTCTCAAAAATTAAAGAATTTGCAGTCACAAATTCCTGAAATTGAATGAATTTCGATTTTACATTTTCAGATTGAGTAAGTTTCAATGTTAAATCTTTAAAATTGAACTATTCCAAAAAAAGTATTCGAAATTACATTTAAAAAAACTATAAACATTCCAAATTAAGCAATTTTCAATTACAAATCCATGAAATTGAATGAATTTCAATTCTACATTTTCAAATTGAGTAATATTTAATTTTGAGTCTTCAAAATTGAACTATTCCAAAAAAAGCATTCCAAATTATCTCATTTCAAACTATAAACAGTCCAAATTAATGAATCTTGAATTGTAAATCTTAAAAAATCAAAAATTTTTAATTGCAAGTCTATAAAATTGAATGCATTTCAATTTTACATTTACAAAATTCAATAATTTTCAATTGTAAATCTTGAAAATTGAAGTATTCCAAAAAAAGTATTCCAAATTACTTTATTTTTGATCCAAATTAAGCAATTTTCCATTGTTATTCTTAAAAATTCAAGAATTTTCAATTGCAAATCTATGAAATTGGATCATTTTCAATTAATTAAACCAAATAATCAAAAAAAATGTACAAAATTACATCATTTCTAGCTATAAACGTTTCAAATCAATGAATCTTCAATTGAAAATCATAGAAATCGATGAACTTCGAATTGCAAATGTATAAAATAGAATGAATTTACAATTGATTTGGATGTTCAAAATTAAATAATTTTCAATTTTCAAAATTGAACCATTCTAAAAAAAAAATTCGAAATTAAATTATTTCCTATTTTACACATTAAATACTGAAGTCTTTAATTGTGAATATTCAGAATTGAAGAATTTTCCATTGTGAATCTTCCAAATGGAAGTACATATCCCAAAAAAACGTTCAAAATTGCATCATTTTCAACTGCAAACATTCTAAACTAATGAATCTTAAATTGAAAGTCACAAAAATTCATAAGGTTTAAATTGCAAATTGCATCATTTTACAAATTAAATATTTAAGAGTCTTCAATTGCAAATATTCAAAATTGAAGAATTCTCCATTGTAAATTTTATTAATTGAACTATGTACATATTCCAAAAAGCGTTCAAAATTATATAGTTTCCAAATGTTAACATTCGAGATTAATGACTCTTCAATCGTAAATCTTTAAATTGAAGAATTTAAGCATTTTTAATCATATATCTTTAAAATTCAAGAGATTTCAATTGTGAATCTTCGAAATTCTACTATTCCAAAAAAATAATACCAAATTACATCATTTTAAACTAAACACATTCAGCATTGAAGCGTCTTCAATTACAAACTTCAGGATGCACATATTTCAAAAGATGTTCAAAATTTTACGATTTCAAACTATAAACATTACAAATTGAACAAGCTGCGAATAAAATCAAAATTAAAGTTGTATGAAAGCAGATGTAGCTATTTTAATATTCATTTTAATTTATCATCATTATTAATTATATCATACAGTACTTCAAATTTAATCGTACATTTTAATTTGATAATTGGGTAATTAGAATATTAAACGCGTTATAAGCGCGCTATGTTTGCTAGTAAGTAAATAATAAAAAAAAATGTATAAAAATCCCTCCTCATAAATGATTTGTACTATGACAAATTTCTTCAGTAGACACTCAATTTCATGCGATTTAATATCGCGAGACGAAAAGTAATAGTTAAACAACTAATTGTAATATCAGGAACTTTTGTTCTCCTTGAGTCAATGGCAACGAAAATTAATGGCGTGAATGCTTTCAGCACCGGCGGTCGCGAGTAGCGGTACTCGGATACCCATTTTCCGGCATCATTTCGCGCTTCTGTGCACGGTAACGAGGATTAACTAATTAGAACGAGGTATATCCCTCAGTTTAGGTGATTAAGATGAAGGGGGGTTGACGGCTCCTGAACTTAAGGAGGATGTAATCGTCTTTGGTCGGTAACGACTATCGGGTGGGTTTCGCATTAATCTTATGCCGGGCCTGGGACTGCTTGATATGCGGTCGACACCCCCATCACCTCGACTCCTGAGGCTTCACCATTACCTGCTCCATCCTAGTATCATCATCCTCTGAAGAAGATGGTGCAATGGTGCAGTGGAGCATCCTCCTGGAACGACCCTTTTCACGGTTTCACACAATAATCCTCTGTGGCGTCACAAATTACCAATTCTTCATTTTCTTATACTCTCTCCCTCTTACGGGTTCAGGAGTCTACACAGAACCATTACATGTTTTCTTATCGACAATCCTTACATACAGAGAGCGGACGAGCCCAGTCTGAAGTTGCGCACCGAGCCTAGGCTCGGCTCCCTCGTTGCAGAGAACCGCCGCATGGGGGGAAGTGGTGGAAGAGCGCGCGTCGGGCACATACAGCCCAATAAGCCGCGCATCGAATGAGTAAAAAATGGGGGTTAGGTAGAGAGGAGGGCGCGTGGAATTGGGCGTGATCGTGCGTGCCCGACACGAGACGTCGTATGTTCCCGGCGTGCGCTCTCCCACCACTTCCTCCCATGCGTCGGTTCTCCGCAACGAGTGAGCCAAACCCAGGCTGGGTGCGCAATTTCAGACCGAGCTCGTCCGCTCTCCGCTTAAATACTACCTTACTAACTATTTCTTACATATCGACTTAACCACTATTTTTTACTTCTAGACGCTTGCGACCTTGCCCTGGGCTTTTGTTTCCTCTTACCATTACCAGTTTAAAAATTGTAGCTCTATTTCGAAACACTACTTCATTACTTACTTTCCACTTTTCACTACATATGTTTTCACTACTTATTCTCAACGCCCCCTATCAGTCTCTTGAAATACTCCGTCCATTCGTTCATCCTGATTTCCTCATGTATGCCCTTCCTTCCTCCTCTTTCCCTGTTTATCACTTCGCATTTCCTCCATTTTTTTACCACTTTTTCGACCTCTTCCACGTACCTTTCCTTTTCCAACATTCTCTCGTAATCTCTCTTTCTCCTGTTGAATTTCCATTTCTCCATCTCTCCTTTCCACCATTTTCTTATGCTCTCCTTCATCCTGTCCTTACTCTTCCCTGCGTTCGTCCTCCCACCAACTGTCCTACCCCCCCCCTCCATCACCTTACGGTGGGCGACTGTCAACTCACCGACAGCTACCTGCGGCCTCTTCCCCCACTACTGTGCTCGTCGGTGGCAAGTTCCCCACCTGCGCAGCTGGCGGGAAGCGTGAACAGTATATTCCCCACCACAATGCTTTTTCTTACAGCGCATGTACCGTGGAGAGCGCGCTTATTTAAAATAAATAAATTAGGTATTTTATCTTGTTACGTCAAACTGTAGTCAAATGGTAGTGTTATCGATAAAGTAACATTTCCCTAGTACGAATTATTAATTTATAATGAATCAATATTTTTTAGTAACAATGATGTATGCAATAGAAATTATGTGATTTTTATAAATAACTAGTCCAACACTGTTAAATAGTTCTAAATATTGATTATCTTTCTTTCAGGACGGTCATAACGAATAAATCACATCGAACATCAAACTATTTGTATCTTATAACAATTCAATTTTTACCTCGAAATTTTTATGTGCATTGCTATAATTTAATTTTAACAGCCATCACAGTACCTATTGGAGTTACAAAAGGTGAATAGGTGAATTTTTTTTTTGAAAATAGGTGACGAATGAGTGACCGAAGAAAATGTTGTATAAGTCAAATAAACACGCAAAAAGTTGCCTTTTCCCCTAAATCAATGGGAAACTTCATGTTCTTTGGGGAACGGTTTAATATTAACCGATATCTCTCAAACTCATTATTTTCCGTGTTTGAAAAAATTTTTCGGGTCATTTAAATTTTTAAATTCAAGATCTCAAAACTGCACTTATAATTTGAAGTACCTATTCAAATAAGAATACCTAAATTTACAAATATAATACGGAACAAATTTACATTTGAACTTTAAAGCGTTTAAAATTGAAAATAAAAAATTAAGTAATCTCGAAATAAAAAATATTAAAAATTGTACGTACAATTCAAAAGTAAAGGCCATCGAAATTGAACAGCTTCTATTTCAAAGTCGTCAAACAGAAAAGAATCGAATTGAACATTGAGCATTGAAACACTGAAAACTGTTCAACTGTTAAGACTCTGAATTTGTAAATTACTTTTTTATAAATAACTTTAAGGGCTTTCAATTGGAAATTTTACTCTATTATAAATTTTCAATCTAAAACTAATCAATTTTTAACGCTTTCAATTTAATTATTGAACCTATTGACACTTTCAGTTGGAAATTGTATGATTTTGAACAATTTCAATTTCAAACGAGAAATTTTTTTTCATTCAACTATGAAGGACTTCGAATGAAAATTTTACAATAACGTTTAAATTCACACCTCTTCCATTTCAAATGCTCCCGACTTAAAATTGTTCAATATTGAAAATTTTAATCTGGAATTTTTCGATTTTCATCCTTTGAAAATAATAGTTATTAAACGATAACAGTTATTAAAAGGCTTCAATTTTCAATTCTCCAACTTTGAACGCTTCCAATTTAATGCCAGGCAATTTTGAATGCATCAATCTAAAATTATTCAACACTTATCAAGGCTTTCAATTTGAGATAAATTTGCAGAATCTTAAAGGGTTCAATTTCAAAATCTTGAAAATTCAACTTCTACTTAAATATTGAAGGCTTTAAACGCAAAATTACTCAGTTATTAAGCTTTTCAATTTGAAACTGTCCACTTTTTATTACTTGAATTTCAAATCATTGAATTTGCAAAAATGTGATAAATCTATAAAAGGGTTCGAACAACGATTGTTGCATTTCAAATACTACAGATGCAAAATTATTTAATTTATCATGTTTCGAACTGAAATGATTGAATTTTGAATATTATAAATAAAAAATTCTTCAACTATTAAGGTCTTCATTTTTAAAATATATACCTTTCAGGAATTTAAATCTTATATCTAATAATTTCATATATATTTCAAACTAAAAAAACTAAGTTCGAAATCCTTTCAATTTGAACCACATTCTGAACAGGAGGCTGACGATTAAGAAAAAGCAAATAAAAGTGAAAAAGCAACTCGCCATCCAGCTCAAAAATATACATTCGAAATGGAATATTTTCAAATTTTTAACGTTATAATTTTAATAATTTTAAAATACGAAATTTAAAAATTTAAATTGTCAAATTCAAGCCTTCAAAATTAAAATTGAGCACTTGGTTGCAAGAACAGCCTACTTGCATTTTTAGAAATCACTTATTTTTCATTTGTTCTCCATGAAGTTATGTGCAAAACAAGTGAAAAGCAAGGAACTTCTGAAAATGCAAGTAGGCTGTTCCTGCAACCAACCGCTCAATTTTACAATAATTAGTCTTTCAAATTCGAAAATTCAAAATTGAAAGTGTTTAATGCTATAAGACACCCCACTTGGAATCCTAATTGAATCAATCTTCTACTAAAACTATAAGAGTTAAAAAAATTCCTGAACAGAAAATGAATTCACTGTCATTTTCAGGATTTCTCCTATTCTCAAAAAAATGTCAGCTTATTTTAGCTCCCACGAATTAACTCCAAGGCATTGTAAGTTGCAATTTTGAATAGAATTTTACTTTTTCAACTGAAAAAAGGTGAAAAGGTGACAAATTTCCAAAATAGGTGAAATAGGTGACACGTTTTGAAATAGGTGACAAAAGGTGAATAGGTGCCACTCTGTGATGACTGAGAATTTGTTATTTTCAAACTGAATGAATGACACTTTTAGTTCGTTTTACGAATAAACTAAAAAAAAATGATTGATAATTTGCATAAAAAAAGCAATTTTTCTTTTATCCAATTAGAATTTTCGCCGGACTTTTACTAGAACAGCTAGCGCTAGCTAGTGGCTGGTGAACTCCCCTCTTTCACAGACGGTTATCATGGCAGCACTTGCACGGTCAGCCATTTCCGAGCGCACAAAAAAACTCCTGCCAGTACTAGTACTGGCAGTAGGTTCTCGAATACACCGCCACTAATGATGGTTTCTCCCACTTACCACCACTTGCCGCATCTAGGTGTATAATATCCTGTTTGTTCCCTATGTTCGGAATTTCCGGCGTATATTTTTTGACAGTGTCAACGTGTCTATTTCTGTTGATAATGTCGATTTCTATCTTTTCTGGAAACGTTTTTTTTAGCAAATCAACTCAAGTCAAAGAGGTTATATTCTTCTAAGAAGACCTAAACATAATACTTTCACTTTTTCCCGACATATTTGCATTATAATTAATAAAAAAAACAACACAAAATTACATTATATGGTAATTCATTTGCTCGCGACCTATTAAATGTAAAGAAAAAAACGATTTACCACTCTTAGGGTAAAAACGGTCAATTCGGTAAGAAATGTAGGAAATTTAGTTATTTACGAGAGAAGGCTGGTCAGCGCCCATCTCTAGGCACTGCTCATCCTTGGATACGCAGAGCGACCCTGCGCAGCTAGAGATGGAAAGTGGCATTCTACATGCCACAGTTGGGATCACTGGACTTTGTATTATATGACAGCGCTGATGCCTCTGCAATACTTTCAGTGAAAGAATGAAAGATTCTGTATCTAAAATGACAAGTGATAAGAGATAAAGAAAATTCTTCGGCAAAAGAAAAAATAGTTTCTTCAAAAAAAAAATCATTTAACAAAGGCTTGTCATAAGCGTCAAAATGAAGTATTAATGGTACGTGGTAATCTATCTTCCTCATATGAGAAAGTTTTTCTATAGCTTTTTATCTTCGAACCTCTTTTTTAGTGTTTTAACGTGCTACATAATTTATGTGCTGTTTTCTCACAGAAAGAAAAAATGAGCTAAAACCTTTATCATGTCTTTTCTCAATACATTTATAACTGACAACTGTTATGTAATACAGGAAAAAATCTTTGCGTAAATTTCTGTTGCATTGCGCATGAAGTTGGCATATTTGTTATAAATATGTGTTTTTTTTTTACGAAGACAGTCCCCAAAGGCGATTTGAAATTTTAGATTTCAACGTATAAGTGAACATATTACTTTGAGTTGGGCCTAGTATATGATTGTTCGAAAATAAAAGAAAATACCTGCTAAAAAGCGAGTGTGGAAAAGTGTGGAAATAAGGAGAAGTGGGGAGGAGACCGACAATTCTGTCACATGAAAGCAAACGTTCCACCAAGACGCTTATTTGTATTTGATTTTTCGGAGACAGAAGCGGCACTTGCAAATGCACTCGCGGAAAGGAGCACTCTTTTCTTATGACCGCACTTCCTATGTTGCACGCAAAAACCGGATTCCATGTAAAAATCGCGAACAACACCTATAAATACGACCAAACACGTGGGACTACAAACACTCGAGAGAGAATAACCTCTGCGGTATAACAGCTGGGCGCTCGATCGCAGAGCTGCCAAAATGCATCGTCGGTAAAGCCGCACCAGCATGCTGCTGCGTGGACTCGGAAGAGGAAAAGTGTGCAAATGATAAAAGAATACAGCTGTGAACTCCTAAAGTTGATTATTTACTAAAACTATTTGTTTTGATAATTCAAGAGTTGATAATAATTTTGAAAGTTCCCATAAAATTATTTATTTACGTATCAGCCGTTCTTTTTGTATCGGATGGGATGTTTATGCAATTGTAAGAAGAATATCTCCCAATCTAAAACTATTTCGAAAATCCTTTAAAATGCGCATCACTTGCAACAAGAGCCACTTGATTCAAGACGAGCATTATTGTATAGTTGATTACATTTTTCTTTCAACAGTCGTTTTAATGCGTGTATCGCATGGAACAAGGAAGACCCCCATCGTCTGACACACTATATGTCTTAAAAAATCTGTTTATTGTATGAGACTATATAGTTGGAAATTTTTAAAGAGTTTCTATGGATACGATGTTTATACCTTACATACTTATTTTGCTTAAAATTTGTTGCGTTTTCTCACTAAGTTATACCCTATTTGTATGGGATGGGACACAATTGTGCAAGTCCATATTTCAAGGATCAAAACTGTTGAGAAAATCAATTTTCTTATTCATAGTTCCTAATAAAGCAATTTATGAAAGAATACATGTGTAAAGTCATAGAATGTCTTAGTCTTGGAATGCAAATTTAGGGTCAGAATTAGAAAATTCAAAAAGTTGACTTAAAATTTGGAAAGTTTTATTAAATTGGTAGGTTTCCATAAGAGTTATAACGAGGTGTTCTTTCGAGTTTTAGAAAACTAATTTAGGGTCAAAATAGAGAAACTAAAAAAGTTGACTCAAAATATTGAAAATCTAATCAGTATATTTCCAAGAAAAAAACATCAATTTTTCGGTGCCAGGTGACAGTTACAGAAGAATGGCTGTTATCTTGTCTTGTCATGAATGATAATTATATAATACCGCTGCGAAGTACTATGGGTGTATTTTAGGGTGGTCCAAAAAATGTCAAGTTTCGAATTTCCGAAATGTTTATGCGCCATTGCATTTCTACCGCAAAAATAATATGGTATAGTTTTTTAAAAAGAATTTTTAATTAACACAGCTATTAAAGGGTGGGATTAAAACTAGAGCCCAGAAGAACTTGAAAAGAAGTGTTTCGTTCATCAGATTCGGAATAATAAAATTGCAATTCAGTTTTCGCATGTTTGTGTCCAAAATATTAAATATTTTTCTCTGAAATTTTGGGAATAAGGATCAGGAATTTGAAAACGATTCCAAATGTTTGCAGATTTTAACATTCTTGATGTGAAATTTGCATTCTTCCTTCAACATATTTAAATCATAATTTTCGTTCTACTAATTTCTATGTTTTGTATTTTTCCGTTGATGAAAACACTAGGTTTTGGGAGTGCAATATTTTTGAGTTTTCTCGAACATTTTTGATGTGCAGTGGGCATTTCTTCTAGTGAAAATTCAATTTACGATGCATTGAATGGTCTTTTTCCATCTTCGAGACCAAACTGCAGGAGACTGGTGCCCTCCTCAGCATACAACACAAACC
>JAUMHM010000078.1:19053465-19079604 GCA_032362435.1 Melikaiella ostensackeni
AAACATTCCGAATAAATGAATCTTCAATTGTAGATCGTAAAAATTGAAGAATTTTAAATTGCAACACACTAAAATTGAATAAATTAAATTAATTATTTAAATAAGTTTGAAATAAGGTAATTTTGAATGCTTTTTTGGAATAGTTCAATTTTAAAGGTTTGAAATTGAAAATTTTTCAATATTAACAATGTAAAATTGAAATTTATTCAATTTTATAGATTTGCAATTCAACATTTATCAATTTTTATGATTTCGAATTGAAGACTTTATTAAGAGAATCATTAAGACTCAATATTTGTGATGTGATGAATTGATGTGTGAAATTGAAAAATTTTCCAATTGCAAATCTTCAAGATAGTTCTGTTTCAAAGAGTTGGTTGAAATTTAATGATTTTAAACCAGAATTATTCGAAATTGATTAAGTTGTCGATAAAATTGATACTAAAATTGTATTTAAAATTGCAGAATTTTCTGTTGTAAATCTTCAGAATTGAACCAAATAATCTAAAAAAATGTGCAAAATTACATCATTTTTACCTATAAACGTTTCAAATTAATCAATCTTCAATTGAATTTGTAAATCTTAGAAAGTGAATTATTTTCAATTTTAAATCTTCAGAATTGATCTAATCCAAAAAATGCTTCAAAATTTGCATCACTTTCTATTTCTAACATCAATATTGATGAGTCTTCAATGGCAAATATTCGAAATTGAATTACATATTACAGAAAAACGTCCAAAATTACTTCATTTTAAACTGTGAACATTTAAAATCAATGAATCTTCAATTGTAAATCTGAAAAATTGAATAATTTTAAATGACAAATTGTTAAAATTGAAGAATTTTTAATTGTTAATATTGAAAATTGAATATTCAAAAAAATGTTTACAATTACATACCTTTAAAATAAAAATCTTGAAAATTGAATAATTTGGAATTCCATATTTTCAACATTTAAGAATTTTCAATTTTATCTCTACAAAATTGTAGAACTTTGAATGTTAAATGTTTAAAATTGAAGAGATTTTAATTTTGAAAATTCACAAATAAATATTATGCAACTTTTAAGTTTTACAATTGAAAACTCTGTAATTTTGATGAGTAATATTTTAAATTTCTTCAATTTGGAAAATTTAGAATTGAAAACTCTCGACTTTCGATCTTCAAAATCAGCAAAATTTAAGAACTTTTATTCATTCATTTTTAAGATTTTAGAGTTTTCAATTATAAATCTTCCAAATTGAACTATTCAGAAAAAAATATTTTGCTTCCTCATAGAGAGAGGTTTGTAATGACCTAAATTCTCAAATTTATTTTTGTGAGATATCACGATATAATTTGACCGCAAGAACTCGAAAATGCAATTTGTAAAAAATGTCCGTGTGCGTGTGATCAGCCAATTAAGAGTAATTTCTTTTTGCGTTCAGAAATAAAAACAAAAATTTGATCTTGATCATGTAACAAACACTTTTCTGATATTCTAAATTCAAGAATACTATTTCTGGTGTATTTGTTCGCGTCTTCGAGACGCATTGATCGACCTTTTGTTAAACCTTTTATGACCTACTAGTACCGATTTGTGAAGTTTAAAAAAAAATGGTTCATTCTGTTTACATGAGATAAATTTTGTTGATATTAGGAATAAAACAGTACTGTATTTGATATATTTGTTCACGTTTTCGAGACGCGCCGAATAACCTATTGATAAACTTTCCATGACCTCTTACGATGTAACAATACCAATTTATGAATTTAAAAAATATATTGCTTATCTTGTTTATATGAGGAAAACTTTTTTAATATAGGGAACATAACAGTACTGTTTCTGATATATTTGTTCGCGACTTCGAGACGCATCGACTAACCTATTCACAAACCTTTCCTGACTTTCCGTGATCTACCAGTAACAATTTTTATTTATTCGAAACAAATTTTTTGGCTTGTTTATGAAAGGATTTTTTTTAATATGAGAAATCCAACAGCACTGTTTATGATGTATTTGTTCGCGTCCTCAAGACGCATCGATTGACCTATTCACGAACCACTTTTTATGGATTGACTCTAACAAAAAAACACATCCCTGAATGAAAACATCCCTTTATGAGAAAGCAGATTTGTTTGATGCCCATGAGGCAGCAAAGTGCTCCTAAGATGAGAATAAATAAATGCATTAATGAATGCACCCATAGTACTTCGCAGCGATAATAATTTTGAAGTATTCCGAATTGAACAATTGAGAGGTTCAATGTGTTCAAGTGTGCAATTTAAAATTGGAATAAGCGTTCAAAAATAAACAATTTCAAAACGATGGCTTTAAAATTTAAACAGTGTAATTTTATATCATTGCTGTATTATTGCTACCGAAAGGCTTAACTGGACTCATCAGATTCTCAGATCTTAGTGCTTATGAGGTCAATCCAGAAAATTATGTTCACTAATTATTTCTACATATAATTTAATGTACTGATGGCAATGGAACTTCAGTAATCTAATAAGATATGTGTTCTAATTGATGCTAATTGGACTAGACAAGACCTTAATTTCAGAATGAGACTACAGGCCAATTTTCGATCCGTAACGTGTAACTGTCTGACGGGTTTATTCAAGTTTCGTTCATTCTAGAATAATTCTAGTTCTCGTGTTAATTACGAATAGTTCGAGACAGTTGGGTTATTCCAATCGAACCGGTTTCTCAGTGCAGCGTCTCTGCAGTGAAACTTTCTGGAAAATTTGTCTCTATAGTGGTAACGTAATATAATGCCATACTCCATACATGTATTTCAGACGTGTCTTCAGTGGCGTAAGTTTTCGTCGATAATTCCCGTCTACACGACGCTAGATACAATTATCAAGACTTTGATGGTGGTACCTTGAGTTTCTGCTTCAAAATTATAGAAACGGATCGTGTCAAGCTTGCTTTGAATAGCTAAGTAGGTCTATTCATATCAAAATTGCATTAGAACATTGATCAAGATTGATAACTCTTTGGTATGGTATATTTACTTTCCACAGCTAAGTTAGATCCAATAATAGAAATATTTTGATTTGAGTATAATTTTTGTTTATAATTTTTGTTTCGCAGAAAATCCTGGGGTTTAACTTTCATCTTAAAGTTGTGTCAAAGTGATTTGCAGCAGACTGATAATCAGATGATTAAAATGGTTCGAATTTGGTATCAAAGACAAGTGAACATTGACATTTAATACATGCATCAAATGTCAAATTTATATATATGATTCATGATCGTTTAAATGAAAAAATGCTGTGAAAATTTTGTGTTTTAAAAATGGAAATAAGATTCGATCGAATTAGGTGAAATATGAATGTACCTTCAGAGAATATCATCGTCTATCATAGATCATCAACTTATAACACTATCTACACATCTTTAGGTAGCATTATCATCAGTAATAAGTCAGCAGCATCTTCATCAACACATCACACCATCTTCACATAATATTTTTATCAATTACATTATTATTACACCACTAAGCCAAATCCCTTTCAGAGTAAGCGTAACTTGTTCTGTTCTAGCCTCGCTAAACTACCGGGGATCAAGGAATTTATATGGTAAGGGTAAGTGAGGGTTGTGTAGGAGAAAGGATATTCAAAATCTTTTGTTTCCGACATCACTGTTCTTTTTATTAACAATTGTCCTCCATATATCCCTGTCCTTGCATACGTCATTTGCTTCCATTACATCAATACATTGTTTCATGCAAGCTCTTGTGTTTCTACGACTCTTTATATCTCTTCGCTCCAGAGTCTCATTCACACATTCCAACCATTCTTTCTTCGGTCTACCTCTGGGTACGTTACCACTTGTCAAACAATATTTCTTCTACACCACATTTTTGGAGAACCCACTCATTGCTCACTTTGTTCATTAGCGTTCTACCGCTCATATTCCTCAGAAATTGCATGCCAGCCGCGTTCACATTACTTCTATCATTTTCTTGATACAGGTACATTCAGGTCTCTCCACCATACAACATAGGGGGTGCAAGTATATAATTATATATTGCAAGTTTAGCTTTATTCGTTACATTTTTACTTCCAGTCATTTCTCGTACACTGCCTATGATCTTTCTACCCTCGTTTATACGTCTGGATATCTCTGCATCTATCTTTCTGTCAGCAGTAAATGAGTCTCCAAGATAAACGAAATCATCAACTTATTCTGTCCTCTCTTTGTTTAAGGCAATGTGGCATACTGTTTCTCACCCCTTCTTTCAAACACGATAATTTTTGTTTCATTTGCGTTAATCTTAAGACCCATACTCTACATGTTGGTATCCAGTCTGCTCATCATTCTCTGCAAATCGTCGACTGATTCTGCCGTAAAAATTTTATCATCTGCAAATGTCAGTCCATGCACTTTCACTGTCCCGAGATCAACACCTTCTTCGTCTAACAAGGGAAAGGCCTCCTCAGCGACATTGAATTTTTGATAAGACTATCATCAATCGATAGTACGTCAAAAGTAATCAGACACGTGTCCCGGCGTCTTTGTAAGTGGGCCCTCGTTTGAGAAATATAAGCGTTTGAATATCACGGTGGTCGCGACTGCCAAAGGTCCACCGAATTGCGCGCGATTGTTTTCACCAAGCGCCGCCGGTGCAGCGGTAAAGGGCCTGTCTAGTGACTACGCTGCCGCTGGTTCAAATCTGTTTGTCGACATTTTTATTTTTTATTTTTTTTGTATTTTTCGCATTGTAAACATGTCAAATGATCATTTTTTGATGCTCCCTCGGCGATTGAATTTTTTTTTCAAAAATGGTTGAATTATTGGGAAATAAATATCATGCAAAAATGTTATACACGTCAGAAGCAACGTGTTAAATTTTATAGCGTAAAAAGAGACATCTGCGGTTAAATTTGGGAAGAATGAGTGTGCGTATTTATTCTGCTTTTTCTGAATCCGGTTTCAGACCCATTGTCACGATTTATAGAAGAGGGGAGAGACTCTGGCCAGCTGCCCCTGCCATCGATTCTCATGCATGATATTTATTTCTCGATTATTCAATTTTTGTTGAAGAAAAATTTAATCGCTGGGGGAGCATCAAAAAATGATTATCTGACATATTTACGATGTGAAAAATAAAATAAATATGTAGAAGAAAATGTCGACAAAAAGATTTGAACCAGCAGCAGAGTGGTCGCTAGGTAGCCGCTTTACCGCTGCACTGGCGGCGCTTGGTAACAGCAACCACGCGCGACTCGGTGGACCTTTGGCAGCCGCGGCAACCGTGATTTTCAAACGTTCATAATTCTTAAACAAGGGCCCACTTACAAAGAATCCGGGATACGTGTATAATTATTTTTGACGTACCATCGATTGATGATAGTCTCATCAAAAAGTCAATGTCGCAGAAGAGGCCTTCCCGTTGCGAGCCATTCTTAGACATTTGTCCATGTATATATTGAACAACTAGCAGGACATAACGCAGCCTTGCTTAACGCTCTGCTTAATGTCAAATCAATCGCCCAGTAGTCCATTTACTCTGACACTCTTCTTACTACCATTGAATATTGCTTTTATTGCTTTTAGGAGCCCAGGTACGTGTTATCAATATTGAACATTTCAGTTTGTAAATTTATGCAATTTCTTCCATATTTTCAAATGAAAATTGATTCTCAGATTCTAGAAGATTCTAAGATTCTAAGAAAATTAGAACTGAAAAATGATTTAAAAACATTTCAAATAAACAAATTTCAACTCATATTGCTGAAACTATCGCCTTGGGGACAAATTTTAGAATTCCTTTAAATAACAGTAAAATTCCTACTAATAATATCATAGCTAATTTTGAAAATAGTATCGGGGTTTCAAATCCGGATAAAAACAAAACATCGGAAAGGAATTTGCCACACTTATCTCAAATTTCTTCTATAACAATAAATTTAAAAATTAAGGTGATTTACAAGAGATAGAAAATGTAAAAAGGTTCCAATTAAATGATAAAGACATTATTTACGTCGAAGCTGACAAAGGAAATGTGACTGTAGCTTCAAATTTCAATTTTTATAAAGAAATCGTAGAAACAATGCTAAAAAATAAAAGAATTTCACAAAGAAGTAAAAACCTCTTTGGTACCTTCTATAGGAGAGAAATGTAATAATATTGTTAAAAGATGGGAACAAAACTCCCAAAGGTTCATAAACCAGACTGAAAGTGGAGAATAATAGTCTCATCCATTGGTTCCCTCACCTATAATTTAGCTTTTTTTATCTAGAATCTTCAAATCAGTATCAGGAAAAACCGATTCTTTCGTTAAAGATAGCTGGGATCTCCAAATTTTTTGAAAAAACCAAAAAATTTCAAGTTCCCATTCCATGATTTCACTAGATAACGTTTCCATGTTCGACAATATGTCTTTGGATCTGGTTTTGGTAGTTGTTGACGAAAACTGAAATTTCAATAAAAATCATACAAAAATTTCAAAGAATGAAATTTTAAAAGCAATAAAAACAGTTTTCAGTAATACAGTACTTGCATCCAGTAATAAATATTATAAACAAGTTTTTGGTTGTCCTATGGGTTCTCCTTTGTCTCCGATCATTTCCAATGTAGTATGAGAAGATGTCGAAAATAGAGCCTTAAGAAATTTGAATATCAAACCGTTAATATGCAAAAGATGTGCTGACGACATATTCGCTGTCATTCCCACTGAAGAAATTAATGAATTCGTTCGAGCATTTGACAACATAGAGGACTCTTTGAAGTTCACATACGGAATTGAAAATAATAACACCTTAAATTTTTTAGATATTTCCATTAAAAAAATACATGAAGGTAACATTATTACAGACTGGTTTCGAAAACAAATATGGTCTGACAATATCTTAACTATAATTCACATCATGAATTTAGTCAAAAGATTGGCTGAATAAAAGGTCTCATTGATAGGGCCATAAAACACAGGCGTATCAAAACGGACTTAGACACATAATAATTATTTTGATTTCACTTTTAACAATATAAAAATTTCAGGCAAGGGAAAAAACACCTGCAAAAGGAAAATCCTAGGACCAATCGTCTACTTAAAAATATTTTAGTATCATGTCGTACCTCTAGGTCGTGAGACCATGGTTCTTCCGCTAAGTAAATTCCCGCAAAAGGGAGATGGACTAGAATAAAAGTTCTTACAATTTTACTTACTTATTTATCACTTATTTACTTTTTGACCGTATTTGTTGAAAAAATGTTCTTAAAAAGTAGTGTTTGTATTAAGAAATAATGTTCTCGATTGGAAAATGGAAAAACAACACCTGCACAAACATGGATTCAATTGTCAACAAATTTTATAAGGACTAAATGGTAAGTAGAATGTTTGAGAAATTTCCGACTGCTTTAGAACTTGACTTTCAAATATTACTTATTTCATTATAATATTTTTAGAAAAATGTAACCTGAAGAAGACACAAAAAGCTTGCCGAAACGTTGTTCTGTAAACACAATTGCATAATAAAGATCGTATGAATGATGTTTTGAACTTGAAATTATATTTAATTTCAAAGTTGGATTTACTTTATCTGATGGACGATCAATTAACACATCTTGTTTTTGAACAAACCTTCAACTATCTTTTTAAAAACTCTTTCGTTCAATCAAACGTTTTTTCATGATATGTGTCCAGCTGAATATCTGATCCGCACATGATCTCCGTAGCATAAATCCACATCCGACTTCCCGAAGCCTTTCCTTAGTTACTCCCATGACCTTACCAATAAGTATTTCGGTAAATATTTTGCTCACTTCGGACGTCCCAAATCCTTCGTTTAGTTATTCTTATGACCTCACCAATAAGTATTTTGGTGAATATTTGGTCCACGGCACTTGGTAGGCTAATGACGGTTCTTATGCTCCATAGCTTGACCCCCATACAATTTCTTGAACAAATCAAATATCCGCCACCGCTCTTGAGCATTTTAGCGGTGTTATCATCCGTAGTAACAGCCTCTCTTATAATGTTATGGTGTGGTCACCCATCTCACAGTCGTGAGGCGTGGCCTTGGGTGTAATTTACCGCGGTTCTGCTGGGAGTCGTTGTCATTTTTCTGGATGGTAGTCGCTCCCAGGGGGACCGTGCGGTAGTTATCTGACCAATTTTTTTAACTATATATATTTATATTTATATGTATATAAATATATAGTATGGCGAAACCCTAAGGCTAGAAATTCAGCTGGTGGTCGTGAATTTCACCCCGGACGCTGGAGGCGAGAAGCTGTCGTACTATCTAGGAAGCTCGACTTAATCGCTCCAAGCATTCTTGGGATTCAGATCAGGAAGACCAGATTAAACGTCGGGACTCGAGAAACCGAGCTTCTGAGATCATTAATTCCAGATTTGAATATTCCTAGGACCTACCGATCGTTCCTTATGTATAAAATTGCCCTTCCGCTGTGTAAGTGTTAGAGCTCATAAGTGCAGCGACTTGTGCATACAGGTATAATGGCTTCAATTATAATTTTTTGGTTCTTCTTGAACCACCGTTTTTCCTTTCTATTTGAAAAATCTTATTTTCACGAATTATTAGAATAACTAGAAAAAATAGCACGCTACGCGCTCGTATCGCACGTATTTTGTTTCGATTGTCTAATTATCAAATAAAAATATATGCTTAAATTCAAAGTACTATAAAATATAAGTAATAATAATCATAATTTTGAAAAAATATTAAAATAGCTAGATCGGTTTTCACACAGTTTTAATTTTAATTGGCAGCTTGTTTAATCTTGAATGTTTATAGTTCAAAATCATCAGATTTTTTAACATCTTTTTGAAATAGGTCTATCTTGAAAATTTGCTATTGAAGATTCTTTAATGTTGAATGTGTATAATTCAAAATTATGTAATTTTGAATGTTTTTTCTTGAATAGTTCAATTTTGAAGATTTTTAATTGAAGACTCTAAAATCTTGAAAATGAATGAATAAAAGTTCTAAAATTTTTCTGATTTTGAAGATCAAAAGTCAAGAGTTTTCAATTCTAAATCTTTCAAATTGAAGAAATTCAAAATATTAATCATCAAAATTACAGAATTTTTAATTGTAAAACTTGAAAGTTGCATAATATTTATTTGTGAATTTTCGAAATTAAAATCTCTTTAATTTTAAACATTTACCGTTCAAAGTTCTACAATTTTGTAGAGATAAAATTGAAAATTTTTGAATGTTGAAAATACGGAATTCCAAATTATTCAATTTTCAAGATTTATATTTTAAAGGTTTGCAATTGTAAACTTTTTTTTGAGTATTCAATTTTGAATATTTACAATTGAAAATTCTTCAAGTTTAACAATTTGGAATTTAAAATTATTTAATTTTTTAGATTTTGAATTGAAGATTCATTACGTTGGAATGTTAGCATTTTAAAATGATGTAATTTCGAACGTTGTTTTGAGATATGTAGTTCAATTTTCAAGATTTAAAATGGAAACTTCTTCAATTTTGAATATCTGCGATTGAAGACTCTTCAATATTTAATGTGTAAAATAGGAAATGATGCAATTTTGATTGCTTTCCTTGGAATAATTTCATTTTAAAGATTTAAAAGTGAAAATTATTCAATTTATAAAATTTACAATTAAAGACTTAGTAATTTGGAATGTTTGCAGTTCAAAATGATGAACTTCAGATTGTTTTTTTTAATATTAAAATTTTTCAGACTTGTAATTCAAAATTACTAAATTTTGAAGATGTAAAATTGAAATTTATTCAACTTTATGAATTTGCAAGTTAAAATTGATCAGTTTTCATCATCAATCAATTCATCATTTTATTTGGAATGTTTACAGTTTGAAATGATGTAATTTTTATCGTTTTTTTTTTATTATGTAGTTCAATTTTGTTGATTTACAATGGAAATTTCTTCAATTTTTAATATTTGCAATTGAAGATTCTTCAATATTTAATGTGTAAAATAGAAAATGATGCAATTTTGAATTATTCGTGAATTATCCGTAAAATTAAAGTTCAGACCTCGGTATTCATTTTCCATCCATATTAGTTTCTATATGTGTAAAAGTTTTTTTGTAATGCATAAGGTGAAGCCCCCGGTTCGTAACCTACTATGAAGCTGGAAAGAGTGAAATCCTATTCGAATGCCTCAGGCAATATTTAAATGTAATGAGCTTTCTTCCTTCGTAAAAAATGATCCATTTTCAATCGAAAATGTCATTGAAAGCAAGCTTAAAGATGCATTAATCAAATAATTAAGAATTTGAACGAACATACCCGATGTGCCAGTTCGTAACCCCTGAAAGTCCTCTTAGAGTCAGTTCGTAACCCAATGATGAGCCGGTTCGTAACCGACAATGGAAAACATTTCAAACGTCTCTTTGACTATTTTTATAGACTATATTCAATTAATTTCACAATTTTTTAAACTTTTGTTTGAAGGAGTTGATTTTTTGAGACTCGTCAAAGTTGACACTAACTGGTGTCAACAGCAAATTGCGCCAAGTGCGTCAATTCGCATCCTAATCTCACAATCGATTCGAGGACTGTCAAATTCTGAATTACGCATTCATTCTTTGTTTTTATCAGAGGTAAAAGTTAATACAGATATTTGGAGAATATAAATTGAAGTAGAGATCTACCTCAGCATTTTAATGATACGTGTCATATTTCAATTTTTATAACAGTTTTTGCCAGAGGTGTTAAAAATGCGTCACTGCTGGTATTTCGGTGCCCGTTCGTAACCGACTCAGAAATTATTGTACTTCGATATGGAAAGCTACTCACTCAAATGATTGCACTCGGAAGAAGACGAACGTTATCACTGTCCACTGGATTGCCACTTTTTTTTACTCACAACACGCTGAGCTGTCAAGTTTCGTGGAGTCATATCAGTGCTGGTCGTATAGTCAGCTGGGCTGAAAGTACATAGTGTCACGGTAGAGGGCCAGAGCGCAACGTTTTTATTTTTTTTTGAATTGATAAACGCGAAATAATGCCTATCATCTCATATCAGTTTTGTACATTTTCATTTTTACTTTAAAAAGAAAATTCACATCAGCCAACGGTTTCTATTGTATTATATAAAAAATAAATTTATACGCTTGCTGGGTTACGAACTGGTCGGGGGTTATAAACTTGGGCCTTTACCTTAATTGTAATTGTTACTTTGTCGCGAGTAAAAATTCCGATTCATCTCTGAAGCCTCGTTTTCTAGAGAACAACAAAATAATTTCAAATACTATGACCGTAATTTATCATATTTTATTTTGTTTGCAGTTACAGATACAGTACTATGCAACCATAATATGGATAAATATTTCATTTAAATCTAGTGAGAGATTATTCTTATAGCTTGAACATGCACATTTGTATCAAATAAATGACTTAAATATGAAAAAGAAAATGAAAAATGCCCTCATAAATATTCCTCTTGGCACTACTCTATAGTGACAAAATAAGCAATTCTAAAAGTATGATTTTTATCTAAAAGAAAATTGCCTAAATAAACTCGCTATTGATTATGATTAATGCAGATATTCTCAAGACACACGAATAATTAATTTAATGTATAAGGTAATTGTTATTAACAATTTATCTGAACAAATTCTTCAAGTATATCAGTTTGTTGTACAAAAAAAATATTTTACCTAAAAATTGTTGTAGATTATTATTAGAATGGTAAAAATGACAAAAAATTGTCATGATTCGAAAGTTTATAAACAACATAAACTTATGAATAATTATCTTACCTATTAGGGCGCATGGGCAGACCAGTTGACATAGTAGAAAAGTTAATGTTGGATTGAGAATATTTTATTAAAAGACGATTTTTCATAAAAAATAATTTGAAATTTCGATTGTCTAAACGATTCTCGCTTAAATAATTTTTTTAAAAATGTGAGTTACGAAAAAACTAATTGCACCATTCGATTCTACGCGAAAAAGTACATACAGTTCATGTGTTAGACAATTTTTTTCTCAACCCTATTTGTTATGTAGTATAGTTAAATGCGTAAGCGGGTGTCGTACGATGTAATTGTTCATTTATACTACATATATTGTTTAAACAATCAAAATCGTTCAGTGACATCTTTACTGGTTTTTTTAAAGATGATGTTTTTAATTGACCCAAGTATTAAAATAACATCCCATTTTTCAATTTCTTCTTTATTGCACATCTGTGTTAACAAATAAAGTGAAAAAATTATCATTTTTGCAACTTTATCTTTTATCTTTTCGAAAACATACTAAATAAACTCGATATCAATCAAAATCAGTACAGTGGCATCTGATTTACACAATTAGTTCATGAAATATTTGAATTAATCTTTATAAACAAATTGTATAAACTAATTTCAAACTTGGTGATTCTACGATTCAAAATATTTTTTTCAGCAAATCCACTTTGTATTCCACCCTAAGTGGTGCACAATAAAAAATATTGTAACCAATCAAGAGTTTTTAATTCTATAAACAAATTATGTCAATCAAAAAAAAAAAAAATTTCCAACAGAGCAGATAAACTTTCAACCAAGCAGTTGCATTTTTAATCAAAACAGATGAAATTTCTAGAAATTTTGGAATCAAGCCAAAAAGACGAATTTTCAACAAAAGAGTTGAATTTTCAACCAAAATAGATTAATTTTCAACCAAGCAGTTCCATTTTCAACCAAAAAAGAAGAAATTTCTGCCAAATAAGATGAACTTTCAACAAAATACTCATAGTTATTTGTTAAACCAAAAGTAATTATTGGGTCAAGAAAGAAGAGGAATTCCAACAAGACATAAAGACGAATTTACCACCAAAAAGTTAATTTTTAACAAGATAGTTTAATTCTCTACAAAAATCATTGATATTTCTATTACAAAAGTGTTCAATTCCAAATCAAAAACACTTGAATTCATCCAACAAAGACGAATTTTCAATAAAATAGTTGAATCCTCAACCAAAACCGAATAATTAACAAAACAAAATGACGAATTCACAACGAAATAGTGGGGTCTTTAACCAAAAAAGACAAATATTCAACCAAAAATGGAATAGTTAAATTTTCAGCTAAAAAAATTAATTTTCATTAAATAAAGACTACTTTTCGACATATAGTTGAATTTTCAACCAAAGATGAATTTTAAACTAAATTGATGAATCTTCAAACAAACGAAAAATAATTTCTAATAAATTAGTGCAACTTTCAAACAAGTAGTTGAACTATCTTCTATAAAAATGTGTTCTTAACGAAAAATGTAACAGTTGATATTTCAGCTAAAAATATTTTAATTTTCAGTCGAAAACATTTGAATTTGTCCAAAAAAGAAGAATTTTCAACAAAACAGTTGAATCCTCAATGAAAACAAATTGAAAATTTTAATATTTTGCCGAAAATTCGCTTTTTTGATAGAAAATTAATTTTCTTGGTTAAAAATTCAACTACTTGGTTAAAAGCTCAAATATTTTATTAAAAATCATTTTTTTTTGTTAAACATTCATCATGTGAGTTTCAAATTTATCTCTTCGCTTAAAAAATTAACTATTGTGTTATCAATTTGTTTTTTTCTCGGTTGAATTTTTTTTTCTAACTGACAATTCAACTATTCCATTTTTGGTAAAATATTCACCTCTTTTTCTCGAAAATTCGTTCATGAATTGATTTTTTTATCTGAGATGCCACTGTACTGATTCCAATTGATGCCGAATTTATTACGATTATTAACGGAAAGATAAAAAATAAAGTTGTAAAATGACAATTTTCGAAAATTTTATTCGCTAGCAAAAAGAAGTTAGAAAAAGAATCAAAAATTTGTTCTCATAAGCCTTTTTTGAATTTAGTAAAGAGTATTTTCAAAAAAAAAGATCGAAATCGATTAAAAATTCTGGACTCTAGGCTCTTTTGGAACAAATTTTTACATTTTGCTCCACTGTGCACCCCTAGGCTATAGCCTACATTAGTGAGTTATAGTTTTGTTAAATTCTATTCAATATGTATAATAAATAAGATGTGTAAATATGACCAACAAATTTTGACCCATTTATTTTTTCACATCTCTCAAAAAAGTTAGATTGTTCAAAATAAAGATAAGATCATTTTTAATTTGTGAAATATAAGGGAAACTGTTATTCCCGTTAGGACTTGGTTAGGAGTTCTAGATAAAGCCCAGTTGAAACAGCGTTACAAAAATAGCCAGGCGCTCCCTATTTTTCCCGATCAGCGCCCGATCAGAAATAGGGAAAACTAGCCGGGGTCATTCCAAATCCCGACTGTAAATTCTACATGGGTTATGTATATCACAAAGTGGTTTACTTAGCGACAGCATTATGGCTGCAGATTACACACACGGAACTGTTAAAGAAAGTAATGTGAGCGCTCGCTAATGCTTTGCGAATCGTATGCTGTCGATGTGTCGCTTCCTAGTGCAGTGTTTAACTACTCTGCACTAACATTATAGCATTCCACGAGTGATCGGCCTCTGAAAGTATTAGCACAGTGTCACTGCACTTTGCTTGAACACTTTATAAGGGGAATTATTTTCCCGAGATTGCTTCCGCAAAATCGATTTTCTTACACGCAAAAACAAAACAAATTGAAAAAATGTATCTGTAATTGTTTAGACTTCCTTATTAGGGATAGTTTATAGGAAAACAAAAGTTACAAAAAATGAAAGCAATGTTAAATTAGAAAACCATTATTACCTGAAAGTAAAACAGAGATAATTGATAGCAATTATTATTTTGGTACATATTTCATTCCTTATTAACATTGATTTTGACACAGGGAAACAATTCTGAATAAGAATCAAAGTCAATTATTTAATTCTTCAATGAAAAAATGATTTACACATATGTATTCAAAATTCTGACCAATACTAAAGTCAATGTCTCTTTTTTCATGGTATCATTTTTTGTGTGTCCTATTTTTGAATAGGATAACTTCATTTTGATATTTTTTTATGTAAAACAAATGACGCTAGAATCCTACTAGTGATTTTATTTTAGTAGCATTCGAGACTGTTTTGTTGTGACAAGGGGAAGGCCTCTCTGCGACATTGACTTTTTGATGAGACTATTGTCAATCGATAGTACGTCAAAAATAATTATACGTGTGTCACGGATTCTTTGTAAGTGGGCCCTTGTTTAAGAATTATGAACTTTTGAAAATCACGGTCGCCGCGGCTGCCAAAGGTCCACCGAGTTGCGTGTGGTTGATTTCACCAAACGCCGCCGGTGCAGCGGTAAAGAGTCGGCCTAGCGACCACGCTGCCGCTGGTTCTAATCTTTTTGTCGACATTTTCGTTTCTCATTTTTTTTTATTTTTCGCATTGTAAACATGTCAAATAATCATTTTTTGATGCTCCTCCGGTGATTAAACTTTTTTTTCAAAAATAGTTAGATTATTGGGGCATAAATATCATGCAGAAATGTTAAACACATCAGAAGCAACGTGTTGAATTTTACAGCGTGAAAAGAGACATCTGCGCTTAAAATCGGGATAAATGAGTGTACGTATTTATTCTGCTTTTTCCGGATCCGGTTTCGAACCCATTGTCACGATTCATAGAAGAGAGGAGAGAGTCGGGCCAGCTGCCCCTGTCGTCGATTCCTATTCGGAAATTCATTTCCCAATAATTTAACTGTTTTTGAAAAAAAATTAATCGCCGGGAAAGCATCAAAAAATGATTATTCGACATGTTTACAATGCGAAAAATAAAAAAAAATATTTAAAGAAATTTCGAAATAGATTTGAACCAGGGGCAGTGTGGTCGCTAGGCAAGCTCTTTACCGCTGCACCGGCGGCGCTTGATGAAAGCAACTGCGCGCGACTCAGTGGACCTTTGGCAGCCGCGGCGACCGTGATTTTCAAACGATCATAATTCTTAAACGAATTATGAGTATTATGAAGTTCTCATTTCTATCTTTACCCAATTTTATAATCAAATTACTTCCGAAAGAAACTGTATATATCGTATGTAAGCCCAATTTTTCTATCATTGATTTCAAGATTCTTGATATTTTTTCAAAATAAGGTAAGACAATCTTATTGAATCTATTGTAATCATGTATATTGTTTTCGTTCTGATTACACTAGTTTACACTAAAAACTTACCGGGAGAAAAAAGAGTCTCTTAGATTAATTGTGGGTCGCTGTAGGCTTGACCAAATTATCTTTCATTAAGAAATATAAGTATTAAAACAGACGAAAACTCAAAATTATCTTGAAATAGAACTATGGGACAGATTTCTAAGATATAATACAATATTATCTTGGTTATTTCTGATATACTAGTAATATCTTGGACATCTGCCATAGTTCAACTTCCAGATATTGAGTTTCTGGATGCTTTAATGAATATCTGTTCTTCTCACTGTTGTTTGTCCTATTAGCCATTGTTAGACATTTGTCCATGTATATATTGAACATCCATGAGGACATAACGCAACCATGCCTAACGCCCTGCATAAATCCACATTCGACTTCCCAGATGCTTTTTTTATTTATTCCCATGACCTTACCAATAAGTATTGTAGTAAATATTTTTCCCACGGTACCTTTTAGGCTAATCGCTCTATAATTAATGGTTACCTTTATCATCTTTTCCCTTGTGGAGTGGAACAATAATCGCCTTTCTCCAATCACTTGGAACTTCACCGTTCTCAGCCCACATATTGACACTCATATTGTTATTTATATATTCATATTGTCCGCCACCGCTCTTGAGCATTTCAGCAGTGATACCATCCACACCAGCAGTCTGACCATTCTTGAGTTTCTTAATTATGGATATAATGTCGCAGACATCGATTCTTCTTTCGCCACCTACCACGGAATTGTCTAATGTAAATTTATAAAATTCTGAAACATTATGGAAAATTCCAGAATATTGCAGATACTTAACAAAATTGTAGAATATTCCATTGTAGAAGTTTCTAGAATATTCATTAATATTCTAGAATCTAGAGATTTTTAGAAATAAAAGAATATTCTAGAAGATATCACAATATCCTGAAATATTGTAGAACAATCCAGAGCATTCCTGAATTGTTGCGAAACTTCCATAACATTCTAGAACACTTTAAATCAAATTTACGGGTCTCACTATGATTATTTGAAATAGAAATAACCAAAATAGCCATTATAATTATCATTTTAGCAACATAAACTCTACCATTGGCGAGACGATTTAAACGTTATGCATCTATTCGTATATTATTATTCTTCCGATGTTATTAGCCGGCGGTGAACTTTAAGATTATGATAATCAAGCTGCAATATAGCACTTCTGACTTTGAAAGAGCATCAATTAAATGCAGAAAAGCACTGATTATTTTTTATGTGAATATCCTATTAATGATGTATAACAGCATAGTTTTAATTAGCAATAAAGCGTCTGCATTTCTCTCAGTATTCTTAAAATCTATTCAAATATGAATGGACGAATTTGCAATAGCAGAAATCAGCTTGTCAAAAAGACTTTCAGCTGGAAAACTTCAGAAGTTTAAAAGCTTTCAATAGAAACAATAAAACGGCAAACATTGATGGAGGATAACTGTAATTGAGAATAATTGTAATTGTTTTAAAGTATTCCATTGATTACACTTGATATTGATATAATGGCATATTTTATATATTGATTGAAAATATAAAGTACAAATGCTTCTTTAAATTGTTTGGACAATAATTTCTTACTTTGTATTAGCAGTAGATGATTATCGGAAAGTTTATGGCAGGAGATTTGATTATAAAATTGTTCTTATGATTGCTCGTTCGATCTCGTCAGACAGAAAAAGATGATACGAAGTACGTTCACTGATCACGATGTCTTTACTTTGAAGTTATATCGACAGCTGCCACAGATATCGATGTTCCCACGAAGTGCTTCTTGATCATAGATTGCGTTCGAGTGAAGCATCCGGGTTGAGTCCAATCTCTACATTGTAAACGTAACAAGAGTTTTGCAAGTTTCGGAAACATACAGTATGAATAAAGTTCACAAATTACGTGACTTGAAAAGGACGAAAGCTGAGGAGAGTGTTTTGCTTCTTTCAGACAGATTTTTCGTAGAATAGAGGTAAAGAATAATTATAAAAATTATGAGAAAAGCAAAGGTACTAGTCAAAGAAAGCAAGGACGTAATTAAAGCTGGAGAATATTCACAAAGATTGAAATGATTTTGAAGGATATAAGAAATTTTTTTGGAAATGGGTTAAGAAAATTAGGAAAGAAAGTAATAGCACTGAGTTAGTCGAAATTAAGAATGCTGATGGTGAAATGGTATGAGATACGGATAAAATAAAAGACTATATGAGTGACTTTCTCAAGAAATTGTATGAAGGTCAAGCTATGGAACATAACAACTGTGACACAGAAGAGGATACGTTAGACAATTCCGATGTAGGTGGCGAAAGAAGAATCTATATCCACGACATTATGACCGTGATTGAGGCACTGATGCAGAAAGGAGATATAGAATTATTTTGCTGGAGTGTGGAGGACCCTAAGTACTTGAAAATAAAGTTTCAAATTTAAATTTTTAAAACACATACCCCTATTTATAATTTAATTTTGCATATTTTTCTTTTCATAAAGAAATTTGTGGCTTCTTCAATTCCCGAACAATATATGGAAAACTGTTTTTCTCCAGATTAAAATACTTCGCCTTTTTTCACTTCATCTCGCGATCAAATGAAAACTTTTTGATATTTTTGAATGAAACTGATAACAAATATGCATTGTCATATTTCGCGATCTTTGACGTTAGCGAATGTTCAAAATGTTTCTTCAAACAAACATTAATAATTTTTTTCCCAGACGTTGCATAATTTGTGCACAAACAACTTCTAGCATTGCGAGAATCAAGCGAATTTTGAGCAAGGGAAAAGTGTCAGTGAGAAAGTTGTTCAGAAAGGTTAAAAGAAGTTTTCTAAAGAGGTTAAACTCAATTGAAGTAGTAGTTAACAAACTATTGATGTTTTTAATTTCCCGACGGTATCGATTTTCTCTCGCGTAGACTACGGCCTGGCTGATCAGCCGCTACCCCAGCAGTAGATAAAAGGGTGTTTCTGGCGCAAAAAGTAAGACGGAGCCTGGAAACAAATCACAAGATGGACTCTAGGTCAAATTTTGTGCACGTTTTGCAAGACGGAGTCTGGATCAGCATTACAAGATGGACTCTGGACCTGACCCTTCAATATTCGAACCCGGTAAATGAATTTTTTCGCCCCAAAATATATTATTTTGGAGCGATTTCACGCATTATAAGTAAACTTTTATTTCTGTATAAGAAATAAAAGGCTCAGAGGGTCTGGTCCAGAGTCCATCTTGCAATGCTGATCCAGACTCCGTCTTGTAAAAAGTGTGCAAAATTTGATCCAGAGTCCGTCTTGTAATTTGTATCCAGACTCCGTCTTACTTTTTGCACCAGAAACCCCCTTACTTATCTACTTCCAGCTTCAGGTGGAAATATGCCTTATAGCCAGTCGAGATTTTGTACTTGAAAACACGATAAATACAAAAAATAATGGTTTATAATAAATAGTTTCCTTCTCCTATGAAAATATATAGATGTTACCACGTCAAGAAAGATGAACTTCATGAAAGTCTCAAAAATAAATAAACTCCCGGTTTAGTTTTTCGTATTTGTTGTAACCTTAGTCTGAACTCTGTTGTAAATATACTTACATAAGATTCTGGGTTGTTTTTTTACAAAAAATAAAATATATCAGTTCAGTTTAGTCTCTTTCGATGAACGGAGCACATCATTACAATATTACATGATATATAAAAAATGTTCCATCAAAATATTCTAATAGCTATTAAAACTACTATAATATAAATTTAGCGAAGATTTTAATTGAGCTGAATCTTTCCAGAAAACTTCTTTGAACCTTCCTGAACACCTTTTTTACTGACACTTTTCGCTTGCTCAAAATTCGCTCGGCTCCCGAAACGCTGGAAGTTGTTTGTGCATGAATTATGCAACGTCTTGAAAAAATAATTAACATTTGTTTAAGTAAATATTTTGAAGTTTGGCTTATTACTTATTGGTAAGGTTATTGGTAAGGTCATGGGAATAAATGAAGAAAGAATCTGGAAAGTCCAGTGTAGATTTATGCCAGGGAGATCATGCGCGGATGAGATATTTAGCTTAAGACAGATCATAGAAAAAAGTTTGAGAGTGAACAAAAAGGTTTTCTAAAGGGTGATATTTTAGTTGTTGACCGGGTAAAAGATTTAAATAAAATGATGTCAATTTTGTTGGTCTACTGGTCATATATATTCTTGACAAAAAACGTTCTACGTTTCGCCCTTCAACGAAGAGCCTCTTCAGTTGTACAGCAAATTAAACACCATATTACGTCAATGGGCGAAGAAGGAGAATATGAGACCTTCACTTCCAAGTCGATAAAAAAACGTCAAAGTAGTATATGTAAAAAAGAAGTGATAAACGAAAAATGAATTTCTCCTGGTATTCGCATCATTAGGATTTTTCTTGTAAAATATTGGTGGGCCATCACTTTATCCTTCAGCTTCATTTTGGTTTATAATCCGTTTAGAATTTAAAATTAAAATACTTCAAAGTTACTTGCATATTATTTATCACTAATCTTCTCGTTAAAATCCATATTATTTTCCGTACTGAAATAAGAACCAATAGTTTTTTTTCTTTTTTTTATGTCAGAACATTTTTTCTTATTATTTTTTGAAATTCAGTCTTTACCGCATTTGCTTCTTTTTGTAGCTGACTTGACAATTTGACTGACTTTAAACTTTTCTTTATAGTCTTCCTTTTCGTTTGTTCCTAGTTCATCCTTTTTGTTTATTCCTTATTCATCCTTCCTCCCCTAGGGGCTGTAGCGCCTTGTAATTGGTGGAGAGGCCTAAGCGTGCGGGATAAGGGGGCCAAACGGCCCTCAGCCTGAATGAATATGGATACGAATGATAGGATACCTACAAACGGCCTCTCCGGTAAGTGGACACGGATGATTGTAGTATGTTAGAAGGGTGAAAGAGACTAGCTAACGCGGGTATTCCTCGATCCCTGGGTCGAGGGTCATCCCGGACCCGCTCCAGTCTGAAGTCGGGACGGGAATGACCTACGGCCCTCACTGCGACTATAATGGAGTCCATCACTAACGCAAGCTTAAAGGAAGAAAGAGGAAGGAAGGTGGCGGAGGAGGGAGAGGGGTTGAGCCCAAACCCTTTCCACTTGATCTGTCCACTCGGCTAGCCAAACTCAGGCGGCGCCTATGCCCCCGGCTCTCTTGGGAGCTGGGGGATCGACGGTCTCCCTGAATGAGGCTATGGAGACGGGAGCGACAAATAAGTCCCCCAAAAAAAGAAAGGCATCAACGGTTCTCTGAACAGAAAACTGAGGAGGCAAGCGCAGCAGGCTAGAAGAGCGGTTGCGGGGGCTGGAACATCGGCAACAATAACGCCGACAACCAGCACGGAGGCCCTGAAGAGAAGGAATGGCACAGCAGACACCTCATCGTTGAAGGGGACTAAGTATACAAAAAGCATAAGCCAGCCCACCTGCCGGTGAACAGGGAGTCGTCGAGGGCTGGACTGACAGCTGCCAGGAGGCCACCTGGAGGGCGCTCGAAAGAGTGTCCCCAAATCAATGGCCAAAATTTGAGTCCTTCTTCAGGGGAGGAGTCTTTATATTTTACGGCTAAAGCTTGACTGCAAGATACAGTGGTCGAGACAAGGCCCTGGGAAGGTGCAGACCTTAAAGTGGCTGGGGTTGAATTGCTCCAAATTTCGCTGAAGACTACGGCGTGGATTCCAGGTAAACTGGAAGATCCATCTGTGGTCCTTCGGCACAACGGGAGGTCTTAAGCAACTCCTAATCGTGAAGATTCCTGTGTCCTGGACGAGGGCTCTTGTAGTCCTCAAAAACAGGCCCTTCTACCACCTTGGCCAGGTTAACTTTAAAGTTGCCTGTTAGGGACAGGAGAAGCCTGTTGGGACAGAGGAAGATTGGAGGCAGCCGTAAGTGTGTGCTCCCGGTCTAACCATTACCAAATTAACTTGAATCACAGCAAAGGCGCCTCTGCGGTTCTGCAGAGGGGCATATCTGTGAGGCAGACAGGTATCTCACTAATCTAAGTACCGTGGTTAGTTAAAGATATCATAAGGGGATTAGGGGGAACGGGGGGCTGGTTTTTGTTACAGGGACCCCAAGGCGGCCAAACCAAGGGCCTGCATGCTGTCGAAACGGGTCAACGTTGTTCCGCTGCTAAAACTGTGTTCGAGAGATCTGATGATGATATCCACAGATCTTCGAGGAATTTGGAAGCTAGTCATAGGATCGGCCTACTTTCCATACGACAGCGAAACAAACCCACCAGAGGGAGTACGTACACTGGTAGAATACTGCAAGGTAAAGGGTCTCCCTTTTCTGTTGGGGTGCGATGCTAACTCCCACCATACATTGTAGGGTAGCACAGACACTAGCTTACGAGGGAATGATCTACTGGAATATTTAATAACTACTGATTTAGATATTCTCAACACGGGGGATACCTCGACGTTTCACAACTTGGTCAGGAAAGAGGTCATTGACATCACCCTCTGTACCGGTAGTTTTAGAAATGAGGTAAAGAAGTGGAGAGTCTCGGACGAATCTTCTCTCTCAGATCACTCACAGATAGAGTTCGAGCTGGAATCTACCGTGCCCTCGGGTCTTGCGTAGGCTAGAAATCCAAGAAGAACGGACGGGGATCAGTATTTCACTGAACTAAAGTGTGTACTCTCAGAAGTGCCTAAGTCAATTAGAGACGTGGACACCTTGGAGATGGCAGCCAATACTTTCACGGAGGCCATCAAATCTATTTATGAAAGAAATTGTCGACCCACAAGAATGCGAAAGGCAAGGGAGACGCACTGGTGGAACGGAAAACTCGAAGAGCTTCACAGGAAAACCAGAGAGAGGTTCAGATGTGCCAGTACTGGCAAAACGGAAGAACTATGGACCTCATTCACGACGATGAGGAATCAATAAAAGGGTGCAATACGTAAGGTCAAGCAAGAAAGCTGGACCAACTTTTGCACAGACATCGAGAAAGGAGAAGAGGCAGCTAGAATGAACAAGCTGCTCTCTCGCAATCCGGATGTTATTCTCGGCACTCTAAAATTGCCCGACGTACTCAGTGTTGGACGAAGAGACCCTGGACCACCTGATTAAGGCGCATTTCCTGGTCCGGATGGCATATACCCGGTCTTCTTACAGAAGGCTGGGGAGTCCATCATAGGGCCGCTAGTGAGACTTGCTGCTATTAGCCTCACATCTACGATCGGAACCTTTATGGACATCGAAGGAGCCTTCAACTACACCTCTACAGAGGTGATCAGGATCTGCAGTCGTAGAATGAACCTGCCACGTGTTGGACAACAGAAATCTAACAACGACTAAGGGTGATATCACTTTATGTGGAACTGTTGACTCGGGATGCTCGCAGGGGGGTGTTTTATCCCCCCTACTGTGGTGATTGGTAGTTGATGAACTGCCTTATCTACTCACGAGACAGGGTTATCACGCTATAGGCTACGCGGACGACATAATGGTCATCGTGCGTTACTGGTGCCTCGAAGTCGACACCCACGGTGGCATTGGGGGCACTAACAGGGTTCGAGCCCCTCCATCTTACCATCAAGACCATGGCTGCGAAGGCAACTTGGAGAATAAATATGGAAAACGGTGGATGGATCTCGACAGAACTGCGGATCCCAATCGATATCGCGAGTAGGCCGACCTTGAGAACAAAACGCCTACTCGCTACCCATTCGACAAGAAGTATCGAATCAGCCTATCCACGAGAGAGGAATGGGCTAACTGCGAGGCATACCTGCCTAGTATATGATAAGGAGATAGCAGGAACTGGTGTCTATCGCAGAAGGAGTGGAATGGGCATCACAATCCCGATGTGGTCCCACTTCACAGTCCTACGAACTGAGATCATGGCCATGCTCCATTGTGCCTATAAGGCACAGGGGTATGGCAATACAAGGAATATCCGCATTTGCTCAGACGTCAGACGTGCTATAATGGCTCTGAATGGAACAACGACTACGCTGCAGACAGGCCAAAACACTCATGGGTTTAAATTTAAACTTTAAACTAGCTGCGGAAATACGCAAGCTCGGTAAGAATGAAGTCAAGGTCCTAACAGAAATGTTTATAGGGCATGGAAACCTCGACTATCACAGACATAAGATAAGGCTTGCAGGCAGCGCCCTCTGTCGCCTCTACGGAAAAGATGATGAGACAGCTATTCATATCCTTTGTCACTACCCCGCAATTGCGGGGAAGCGTCTGGCACTCACGGGCAGTAACTGCATCAGTGAGCCAGAAAGATCGGCCAAGGGCGTGGCTGCGGTCCTCTTCGCATGGAGAGTGCTTTAAGGTCACGCATATACCTACAAGGGGACTGCCCAAGCGCCAGGGGCTCTTTTGGTCTCAAACCTAATAATAATAATATTCATCCTTGTTGTTTATTTCTTGTTCATCCTTGTTGTTTATTTCTTGTTCATCCTTGTTGTTTGTCCCTTGTTCATCCTTGTTGTTTAATTTCTTGGGAGGATCCTTACTTATTTTTGTGACATCCGAGTAGTTTTTCTTGAGTTTATTTGGTACGTCGTCATTGGCAATTTTTCTTTGATTTTTTCTTGACTAATTTGCGACAAAAGATTCAGGTTCATCAACATTCGAAAGTTGAGTTTGCTTCTACGGATCAGGTCATCAATCGGAGAGTAAGGAACTTTTTAAAATGATCCTTGTGATTGTTTCGCGCGCTTCATTAGACCAATGAATTTAAAGTATTCTGAAGTTCTTGTTTCATAAGCCATTGAGACAATTTTCCGGTATGTTATGATTCGGTGAGATGCCGAATAAATTATTTCAGCCAACCAGTAAAAAAGTTCAAAAATATTTTTAAAGAGAAAGTAAAAAAATAATAACATTAGCTGACAATTGTGAGAAAATAGTGTTTTAGTGTCATTTTCTTCAAAATAGTAGCAAAATAGTGTCATTGCTAAAAAAATATATCAAATAGTATGAATTGTGTGGTGAGTCTGAGGCCTGAAATACGTCAAACGTCCTTCATCCATTCTCTTAACATGACCGTACCATCTCAACAAATTTCTTTCATTCTTGTCAGATTTTTACTTCTAGTAATGGCTCCTACACTGCCGATAATCTCGCTACCTTCGTTTATACGTTTGAATATTTCTGCATTTATCTTTCCGTCAGCCGCAAATAAACGTCCAAGATACACGAAATCATCAACTTGTTCTATCCTTTTTCCGTCTAAGACAATGTTGCATAATATCTTCATACTCTATCTTTTAAAGACAATAATTTTTGTTTCAATCACGTTAAACTTAAAACCCATATTCAACATGCTGATATCCAGTTTGCTCAACATTATCTCCAATCCACGTACTCAATATCCCGAGATCAACATCTTCTTCGTCTAAAAGAGCCATTCTTATACATTTATCCATGTATATATTAAATAGCCAGGATGATGTAACACAGCCTTGCCTAACGCCCTGCTTAATATCAAACCAATCACTCAGTTGTCCATTTACCCTAACACTCGCTTTACTATCATCATATATTGCTTTTAGAAGTCAATCATTGACTTCATACTATTTCGGGACATCTGCACATCCATCTTACTGGCATTAATCCACACTGGGCATCCCAGATCTTTTCTTTTGTTATTTCCATGACCTTACCAACAAGTATTTTGGTAAATATTTTGCTCATGGTATTTAGGAGGCTGATAGCTCTGTAATTACAGCAACCATCTTTATCGCCATTTCCTTTGTTAAGTGGAACGATAATCATCTTTCTCCAATCACTTGGACCTTCCCCATTCTCAGCACAAATATTCATCAACTCGTTTAGCCACTCAAACGAATATACGTCACCATTTTTACGCATTTCGACGGTGATACCATCCATACGAGCAGCCTTACAATTCTATTAATTCTCAATTACGAACCTAATGTCGAAGCCACTAATGGGACTGTTGCATGAATTTTAGATATTATACGAGGGTCACTCAATAAATACTTAGCCTACAAAAGAAAAAAGAAAATTTTGGAAAAGTGGCAATTTATTTTTCCACATAATCTCCTTTTAACTCAATACACTTGGCCCAGCGATGCTC
>JAUMHM010000078.1:19096236-19114101 GCA_032362435.1 Melikaiella ostensackeni
GTTATATTTTTTCTCGTTTCTCCAAAAAATTACATACTGACCAGAAAGCCGAGAATTTCGAACATCTTTCAATTAATACGTAACCTGGTTAAAAACCACAACATCAGTTTAATAAAAAGAGAGTTCTGTTCCCATTCAAGATCAACACTTCAATTGGCATTCATGAAAATGTCGAGAAGTCATTTTCATCTGCGGTTTTTTTAGTACCTTTACTTTTCACGAATGAAGGTCAAGAAAAATTAAATTTTTACATTACTGCAGTGTTAAGGTAAATGCCCCGGTTCGTAACCTACTAAGAAGCTGGAAATAATGAAATCCTGTTTGAATGCCTCAAGCAATATTTGGATGTAATTAACTTTCTTCTTACGTAAAGAATAATCCATTTTCAATCGAAAGTGACATTGAAAGCAAGTTTAAGGATGCATCAATCAAATAATTAAGAATTTAAACAAACATACCCGATGTGCCGGTTCGTAACCCCCGAAAGTCCTCTTTGAGCCAGTTCGTAACCCAACAATGAGCCGGTTCGTAACTGGCTATGGAAAACATTTCAAAAGTTTTTTTGACTATTTTTATAGACGTTCAATGAATTTCACAATTTTTAAGCTTTTGTTTGAAGGAGTTGATTTTTTGAGACTTGTCAAAGTTGACACTAACTGTCATCAAGAGCAAATTAAGCCAAGTGCGTCAATTCGTATACTAACCTCACAATCGATTCCAGGACTGTCAATTTCTGAATAACGCAATCATTCTCTGTTTTTTATGAAAGGTGAAAGTTAATATAGATATTTGAAGAATATAAATCAAAGTAAAGATCTGCCTCATCGTTTTAACGATATGTGTCATATTTTGATTTTTATAAGAGTTTTTGCCAAAGGGGTTACATTGTGCTACGGTAAAAGGACAGAGCGCCACGTTTCTATCTTTTTTCGAATTGATAAACGCGAAATAATACCTATCATCTCATATCAGTTTTGTATATTTTCATTTTTACTTTGAAAAAAAATTCACATCAGCCAACAGTTTCTATTGTATTATATAAAAAATCAATTTATACACTTGCTGGGTTACGAACCGGGGCCTTTACCTTATTTGCAAAGTATTTTTGGAGAATGCTACATCATTTAGTTACGAAATTCAGAAAGATATATTTGTATGTTCTGATCTGTGAAAAGAATTAAGTATGGGTTCCAGTCTGGGGAATTAATTATTTAGACAGAAGAAGAGAGGCTCACTTTATGCATCACGCGAAGATTGTTTCAGTTCGTATAAATCCTTAAGTGTTCTCAGATGGAAAGGAGAAAAGATTATATTGCAGAATTTAGTTGTTTCTTTGATGGGTTGAGAGTTGCGAAGTTTTGAAGTGAAATATTCAGTCAAATTCTTATTTTTTTCATTATTTATTGTTCTGTATATCATACTAGAAAAAATGGCATGCCTGGCGCGGTTAATCACATGTTCCTTATTTAAATTGCCTGATTATAAAATTCTAATATATGCTTGAATTTGAAGTAACTATAAAATATAATTAGGATCAATATAACCTTGCGGAAGGATAATAATTATTAATATTCATAAATTAGAAGAAATCTTAAAATAGCTGCATCGGCTTTCATACAATTTTAATTTTGATCGGCAACTTGCTCAATTTTGAATATTTATAGTTAAGAATCATGATTTTTTGAACGTCTTTTTGAAATAGGTGTATCTTAAAGATTTTCAATTAAACATTCATTAATTTGGAATGTTTTCATTTTGAAATGATATAACTTTGAACGTTTTTTTTTTTTGAATATGTATATCAGTTTTGAAGATTCACTATGGAAAATTCTTCAATACTATATTCTTGACTCTTCAATATTTGATGTAAAAACACAAAACGATGCAATTTTGCAAAAATCTGATAGATTCGCAATTTAAAATTCTTTAGTCTTTACGATGCACAACTGAAGATTTATTAATTTGGAATTTTCATAGTTTTGAATTGAGTAATTTTGAATTCTTTTTTTTGGAATGGTTCAATTTTGATGATTTAAAATTGAAAATTATTCAATTCTGAAGATTTGAAATTTAAAATTATTCAATTTTATAGATCTTTAATTTGAGAATATTCAATTGTTAAAAATAAAAATGGAAGATTCATGAAATTTGCAATATTTATAGTTTCAAATGATGCAATTTTGAATGTTTTTTTTTAAATATGTAGTTCGATTTTAACGATTTACAATGGACAATTCTTCAATTCTGAATATTTGCAATTGAAGACTCTTCAATATTTGATGTAAAAACACAAAATGATGCTATTTTGCAAAAATCTGATAGATTTGCAATTTAAAATTCTTTAGTCTTTACGATGCACAACTGAAGATTCATTAATTTGGAATTTTTATAGTTTTGAATTGAGTAATTTTGAATGCTTTTTTTGCAATCGTTCAATTTTTATGATTTAAAATATGAAATTATTAAAATTTATAGATTTCCAATTGAAATTATTAAATTTTCAAGAATAAGAATGGAAGATTTAATAATTTGTAATATTTTTACTTTAAAATCATGTAATTTTGAACGTTTTTTTGGAATATGTAGTTTGATTTGAAATATTCACAATGGAAGTTCTTCAATTCTGAATATTCTAAACTGAAGACTTAAATATTTAATGTGTCAACTAAAAAATGATGCAATTTAAATTTTTTTTCGGAATAGTTCAATTTTGAATATATCAAATAGAAAATTATTAAATTTTATAGGTTTATAATTGTAAATTTTCAATTTTCAAGATTTACAATTGAAGATTCATCAATTTGGAATGTTTGGAGTATAAAATGATGTAATTTTGAATTTTTTTTGGAAATATAGTTCAATTCTGAAGATTTACTATGGAAAATTCTTCAATTCTGAATATTTTCAATTGAGGACTCTTTAAAATTTAATGTGTAAGATTGTAAATAATGAAAATTCTAACGTATTTTTTAGAATAGTTCAATTGTAAAAATTTGAATTTAAAAATTATTCAATACTGAGGATTTAAAATTGAGAATTTTCAATTGGTTACAGTTCAAAATGATGTAATTTTAAATGCTTGTTTTGGAATATTCCGAATTTTTAAGATTCAGATTTGAAAATTATTCGTGTCTGAGGATTTAAAATTGGGAATTATTCAATTTTGTAGATTTGCTTGTGAAAATTCTTCATTCGTGAAGATTTACAATAGAAGATTCACTAATTTAGAATGGCTACAGTTCAAAATGATGTAATTTTGGATGCTTTTTTGTAATATTTCAGTTTCGAAGATATAAATCTGAAAATTATTCTAGTCTTAGAATATGAAATTGGGAATTATTTAATCTTACAGATTTGCTTTTAAAAATTCTTCATTTTTAAAGATTTACAATAGAAGATTCACTCATTTGGAATAGCTACAGTTCAGAATGATGTAATTTTGAATGCTTGTTTTGGAATATTCCAATTTTTGAAGATTTGAATTTGAAAATTATTCAAGTCTGAGGATTTGAAATTGAGAATTATTCAATTGTATAGACCTTCTTTTGAAAATTTTTAATTCCTAATGATTTACAACAGAAGATTCACTAATTTAGAATGGCTACAGTTAAAAATGATATACTTTTGAATGCTTGTTTTGGAATATTTCAATCTTAAAGATTTAGAATTGAAAATTATTCTAGTCTTAGAATATAAGATTGGGAATCATTTAATTTTATAGATTTGCTTTTGAAAATTCTTCATTTTTGAAGATTTATAATAGAAGATTCACTAATTTGGAATGGCTATAGTTCAAACTGATGTAATTTTGAATGCTTGTTTTGGAATATTTCAATTTTCAAGACTTAAATTTGAAAATTATTCTAGTCTTAGAATATGAAATTGGGAATTTATTTCATCTTATAGATTTGCTTTTGAAAATTCTTCATTTTTAAGGATTTACAACAGAAGATTCACTAATTTGGAATGGCTACAGTTCAAAATGATGAAATTTTGAATGCTTGTTTTGGAATATTCCAATTTTGAAGATTGAAAATTGAAAATTATTCAATTCTGAGGATGTGAAATTGAAATCTATTTAATCTATTTAATAGAGTGTCACATTTACATGATAGAAAAAGTCGCAAGACAAAAAACGCGCGAGAAGCTAGCGGAAACAGAGGAGCTTCAATATGGATCCAGTGAATAAATGAATTTAAAGGTTATTATTATAAATTTAGAAATAAATACAAAGTATGCAATGTATTGAAGTTGATGCACATGAATCGAGTCACATATAGTATTTCAAAAGTAATAAACTGTCAGAAAGAAGTTTTGTTTGTGTAATTATTTTTTGTTAAAAATAATAAAGTATTTTGAGCGATTATTGCAGAATTTCATTTTCACATTTCAAACTTTCTGCGAGTTTGTGTTTGCAAAAATGCTTTTTCCTCTGGAATTTATTTTTCACATTGACATTTCTGGCCGGATTGTTTAAAAGTTGGCTCTCGCAGAAAAAGTAGGGCAGGTTGCCAGAGTTTCCTGACCGATAATAATGAGGGAATGTATGGAAGACCAATATAAAGGACATTGTGGTTTTTCTGGAGATTGTGGATTATTGATTCTAGAATAATAAATACCGTTTATAATTATTATGAAAATAAAAAGCAGAATGACAAAAAATACTCTTGGAAGAAAAAATCATGAAAAAATATAATGATTTATTAATGAATTATATTTTTGTTTGTTTCAGGTCAGTTTCCAGTTTGCATTTTAACTGAATTGCAGAATGGTAAGAAACATCATTAAGCCATTAAGTTCATTGCAGCCTTTGAAATTCAACACTTTTTTTACTTTTTACATTCTCATCATATGAGAAGGTACTAGTTTTAGTGAAAAATCACTTTTCCAATTTTCATCAAATCTCCACGTTTCCAGGCCTCCTGTGTGAGAAAAAACGGTTTTTATGCCGGCGTCTGTCGTCTGTGGGCACGATAATTTTCGAAAGAATAATCGGATTGGATTGCGCTTTGGCATACTTGTTAAAGGCATGAAAAGAAAGGAGAGTCCATTAACCAGCCATTTTTGATCAATGGTCCTGGTATTATCCATAAAAAAATGCTTTTTGAAAATTAAAAAAATCAATTCTCCGACCAAACTATGCGAGTTACGAAAAAAAATGTTAATGAGCGGAATTGTTGGCGTTGAAAAGATCTACAAATTTTCTATTGACCATTTTTTTATAGGATGAGTAGTCTTCGTTTTAATCGTGAAGAATACTGTTCAAAAATCATAAATTTAAATTTCCCGCCAAAAATCGTGCGATATAAAAATAATATTACAATGAAATATTACTGGCCTTAAAAAGACTTACATATTTTCCATTGACCGCTTTTTGACAGGGTAAGTAGTTTTCGTTCAATCGTAAAAATACTGTAAAGAAATCAAATACTAATTTTTTCTCGCCAAAAACTCTCAAAAGAATTATCGGATTCGATTGCGCTTTGGCACACTTGTTGAGACATAAAAAAAAGGACGAGTTCGTTAACCAGCCATTTTTAATCAACGGTTCTGGTTTTATTCATAAAAAACGCTTTTTGCAAATAAAAAAATTCAACTCACTAGCCAAACTATGCGAGATACGAAAAAATGTTAATGAACGGAATTGTTGGCCTTAAAAACATTTACAAATTCTCCATTGATCATTTTTTCATAAGATGAGTAGTTTTCGTTTTAATCGTGAAAAATACTGTTCAAAAATCACAAATTCAATTTTTCCGCCAAGAAACGTGAGTTAATAAAAAAATATTACAACGAAAAATTATTTTTCTTAAAAAGATCTAAAAATTTTCCATTGACCACTTTTTCATAGGCTAAGTAGTTTTCTTTTAAATCGTGAAAAATACTGTTCAAAAATCATAAATTCAATTTTTCCTCCAAAAAACGTGAGATATAAAAAAATATTACAGCGAAAAATTATTGGCCTCAAAAATATTTGAAAATTTCCCATTGACCACTTTTCTATAGGATAAGTGGTTTTCTTTTTAATCATGAAAAATATTGTCAGGAAAATTGAATGGAAATGGTCGAAAGTGGTCAATGGAAAATTTGTAGATCTTTTTAAGGCCAATAATTTTTCTTTGAAACATTTTTTTATACCTCACATTTTTGCGGAAAAATTGAATTTATGATTTTTCAAAAGTATTTTTTCCCTTTTCGGATATTTGGAAAAAAATAAATTATTTTAATATTTACTTATTATAAAGGTATAAAAATGTATGCAGAAAATCGAGCGCGAATATTATGATGAGAATGTATTCCTTGAAGCCGATAGAGCCTTAGGTAAATAAATTTTTCTTTTCATTTAAAATCAAAAACAAATTTAGTAATTTGTATATAAAGAGCATATAACATCGAGCGCGAAGCGCGACGAACGAATCGTGCGCTGTGGACGCGCTCAAACTTGCGAGCGAATTCAACTTTTTTTTATTTCAAATTAAAATCATTTTTGTTGGAAAATTCAACTACTTGGTTGAAAGTTCATCTACTTGGTTGAAAATTCATGTAGTTTGTTGAAAATTAGTCTTTTCTAATAGAAAAATGTTATATTTACATAATTTAACATGATAATTTAATGAATAAACATTTCAACCAAACATTTTTTTTGGGGAAAGTCGATTTTTTTAAAAATACCATGTTTTCATATTGACTTTTCTACAGATAACAATTCATTTTTTTGGTTCAGGATTCTTCACTTCAGTTGGATTTAGTCTTTTTGGTTTGGAAATTCATCTCTTTTGGTAGAAAATGAAACTATTTGGTTGGAAATGAACTTTTCTGTTGAAAATTCATAGTTTTGGGGTGAAAAATTCAATTGCTTTGTAGAAAATTCGTCTTTTTGGCTTGAAACTTCAACAACTTGGTTAAAATTGGTTTTTTTAGTTGACTGATGAATCTTTTTTGGTTGAAAATTCAACTCGTTTATTAAATTCCATCTTTTTGGTTTGAAGCTTCATCTCTTTTGGTAGAAATTTATCCTAATAATCTTTTTTGGTTAAAAATTAAACTGTTTAGTTGAAAATTAATCTGTTTTGGGTTGAGGATTCTACTATTTTGTTGAAAATTTGTCTTTTTTGGTTGAATTCAACTACTTTTGAATGAAAATAAAAATATTTTTTTGTCGAAAATTTATTTTCTTGGTTGAAAATTTATCTTTTTTAGTTGAAAACTAATCTTCTTGGTTAAGAATTTATCTTTTTGGTTGAAAATTCAACTACTTGGTTGAAAGCTGAACTCCTTTGTTGAAAATTCATGACTTTGGTTTAAAGTGTAGCTTTTTTAGATGAACTATTTTGTTGAAAATTCATGTATTTTGTTGAAAATTCATCTTTTCTAGTAGAAAATTAATCTTTTGGACAGAAAATTAATGTTTTTCGTTGAAAATTCAACTACTTGGTTGAAATTTTTACTCTTTTGTTACGAATTCATTTTTTTGCTTGAAAATCCGTCATTTCATTTCGAATTTCATCTTTTTGGTTGAAAATGTATCTATTTTATTTAAGAATTCAACTGTTTGGTTGAAAATTCAACTACTTTGTTGAAAATTTGTCTTTTTTGTTGAATTAAACTATTTTTTATTCAAAATTGAAATCTTCTTTGATAAAAAATTCAACTACTTGGTTGAAAGTTAAACTACTTTGTTCAAAATTCATTTTTATGGTTGAAAATTCATCTCTTTGGTTGAAAATTAATATTTGATTAAGAATTCGTCTTTTTGGTTGAAAGTTCAACTGTATTGTTGAAATTTCGTCTTTTTGGGTTGAAAATTCAACGATTTTGGTAGAAAATTCGCACTACTGGTTTGAAAATTAACTTTTTCATTGAAAATTTAACTGCTTTGTAGAAAATTCGCCTTCCTTACTTGAAACTCTTTCGATAGAATTTGTTTCCAATCATCTTTCTTGGTTAAAAATTCAACTCTTTGATGGAAAATTAATCTGTTTTGTATGAAATTCGACAATTTTGTTGAAAATTCTTTTCTTTTTGGTTGAATTAAATTATTTAAACTATTAAAAGATTTTAATAAAAATTAAAATCTTCTCTGATCGAAAATTCAACTAATCATACGTTGAAAGTTGAACTACTTTCTTAAAAGTTCATTTTTCTGGATAAAGATTCATCTTTTTGGTTGAAATTTAATATTTTGTTAGAAAATTCATTTTTTTTCTAGTAGAAAATTAATCTTCTTGATCGAAAACTCATCTTTTTGGTTGAAATTCAACTATTTTGTTGAAAATTCGTCTTTTTTGGTTGAATTAAACCATTTTTGATTTAAAATTAGAATCTTTTCTGATCGAAAATTCAACTAATTATTGGTTGAAAGTTGAAGTACTTTGTTAAAAGTTCATTTTTTTGGTAGAAGATTCATCTTTCTGGTTGAAATTTGATATTTTGTTGAAAAATTCGTTTTTTTTAAGTAGAAAATTAATCTTCTTTGTCGAAAATTTATCTTTTCCGTTGAAAATTTAACTATTTATTTGAAGGTTGCACTACTTTGTTAAAAATTCATTTTTTTTGGGTTAAAATTCATCCCTTTGGTTGAAACTTAATATTTTGTAGAAAATTCGCCTTTTTGGCTTGAAACTTCGAGAGTTTGGTTGAAATTGTTTTACTTTCTTGACTGAAAAATCTTTCTTGGTTTAAAATTCAACTCTCTGATGGAAAATTAATGTTTAGTTTGAAATGGAACTATTTTGTTAAGAATTTGCCTTTTTTGGTTGAATTCAACTACTTTTGATTTAAAATAATAATCTTTTTTTGTCGAAAATTCATTTTCTTGATTGAAAATTTATCTGTTTTAGTTGAAAACTAATCTTTTTGGTTTAAAATTCAACTTTCTAGTTGAAAATTCAACTATTTGGTTGAAGGTTGAATTACTTTGTTGAAAATTCATTTTTTTGGATGAAAATTCATCTCTTTGGTTGAAATTTAATATTTCTTAGAAAATTCGTCTTTTTGACTTGAAACTTCAACAGTTTGGTTGAAATTGTTTTTCTTTCTTGACTGAAAAATCTTTGTTAGTTGAAAAATCAATTTTTTTGTTAAATTTCGTTTTTTTTTTGATTTGACACTTCTTCTCTTTTGGTAGACAATTTTTTAAATCATCTTCTTTAGTTGAAAATTCAAGTCTGATGGAAAATTGATTTGTTTTGGTTGAAATTCAACTATTTTGTTGAAAATTCGACTTTTTTGTTTGAATTAAACTATTTTTGATTTAAAATTAAAATCTTTTCTGATCGAAAATTCAACTAATTATTAGTTGAAAGTTGAACTACTTTGTTAAAAGTTCATTTTTTTGGTTGAAAATTCAACTTTTTGGTTGAAATTTGATATTTTGTTAAAAAATTCGTTTTTTTAGTAGAAAATTAATCTTCTTGGTCGAAAATTCATCTTTTCGGTTGAAAATTCAACTAAAGGTTGAACTACTTTGTTAAGAAAGTATTTTTTGCGGTGAAAATTCATCCCTTTGGTTGAAATTTTATATTTTGTAGAAAATTCGCCTTTTTGGCTTGAAACTTCAACAGTTTAGTTGAAATTGTTTTACTTTCTTGACTGAAGAATCTTTCTTGGTTCAAATTTCAGCTCTCTTTTTGAATTTCGTTTTTTTTTGTTTGAAACTTCATTTCTTTTTGTAGAGATTTTTTCCAATCATCTTTTTTGGTTAAAAATTCAATTCTTTGATGGAAAATTAATGTTTAGTTTAAAATGAACTATTTTGTTAAAAATTTGCCTTTTTTGGTTGAATTCAACTACTTTTGATTTAAAATAAAAATCACTTTTTGTCGAAAATTCATTTTCTTGGTTGAAAAATTATCTGTTTTAGTTAAAAACTAATCTTCTTGGTTTAAAATTCAACTTTCTAGTTGAAAATTCAACTGTTTGGTTGAAATTTAATATTTTGTAGAAAATTCGTCTTTTTGGCTTGAAACTTCAACAGTTTGGTTGAAATTGTTTTTATTTCTTGACTGAAAAATCTTTGTTTGTTGAGAAATCAATTTTTTCGTTAAATTTCGTTCTTTTTTGGTTTGAAACTTCGTCTCTTTTGGTAGAAATTTTTTTTAATCATCTTCTTTAGTTGAAAATTCAAGTCTTTGATGGAAAATTGATTTGTTTTAGTTGAAATTCAACTATTTTGTTGAAAATTCGTCTTTTTTGTTAGAATTAAACTATTTTTGATTCAAAATTAAAATCTTTTCTGATCGAAAATCCAACTAATTAGTTGAAAATTGAACTACTTTGTTAAAAGTTTTTTTTTTGTTCGACAATTCATCTTTTTGATTGAAATTTAATATTTTGTTGAAGATTCGTTTTTTTTTTAGTAGAAAATTAATCTTCTTGGATTGAAAATTGATCTTCTTTAGTTGAAAATTCAGCCTTTCAGGTAGAAAACTGTTTTATTTACGTAATTTTACATTAAAATTCACCAAATAAACATTTAAATTCATGAAAAAGATTTGAAAAAGTCGATTTTTTCGAAAACGGTTCGCCATTATTTACATACAGAAAAGTATGAAAGAAATTACTCTTTCAAGTACATAAGGGTGTTTTTATGCCTGAAAGAAAAATTTTTAACCTGCAGGGAAAACGAAAAATTGGTTAGGGAGGAGTCAGGGAATTTCGAAATTGGGATTTTGTAGCAACCCTGAATACCTACACTCGAACTCGTTTTTCGGTAACCTGCTGTGCGCGGGAGTTTTTGTTTTCTGCAGTTTTCCACTCCCCTGACCAAATGTTCAGAAGAATGTGAACGCTTCTCAAAAAAGCCGGCTGCAGACGGTAGGGGATTCTCGAGATTGAAAAACCCACAGGATTGAGTACATTAGGCATTACCTAAAGGCTTATTGAGAGTGGGGTATGCGGGGTAATTAGGGAAAGTAGGGTTTTGTCGAGGGTTAATGTCTATCGATTATTTAAAAGATCATTAAGAGTATTATTAATTGTTTAAGAATATGTTCAACCATAATGATGAATGCGATAATTATGGCAATAAAAACTATCCTTCTCACCTGACCAAACTAGTTGGTCAGTTAATAATTACACCAAGTCACCTACCACATGGCATCATTAAATCTCCCAGTCATTAGAAAATCACTTGGCATGTGCTAGCACCTGGCATTCGCTCCGTTGTGCAATTTTTTCACAGTTACGGCGCAGTTTTTTTGCTTTTCTATCGCTATAAAACCTTATAAACATTCCCGAGTGGAGACGATGCTTTCGATCGAGAGTTCGGGTTGCACAATCTCTGGCTGATGTAGGAATCTGGCTTTCGCGTAAAGGCCATCCCGAGTAGTATCCTTCTCCTCCTCCTTCTTCTTCTTCTCTCATATATATCTCCTTGCCTCCTTCCCATTTACCAACTCCCTTTCCACTTCTTCTCAACGTCCCGCACATCGCCGGCATCCAACTTCCAACATCTTCCACTCTAGCGTATGTGTTGAATGTAGTGAGTAGCCGTATATTGCAGGTGTATAGGAAAGCCTATCGGACCTGTTTGTCGTACTTGGAACTCAGTTAGCGCCCGAACGTCGACGGGAGCGCTTTCTCCGTTCGTGGGTCCTAGAACCAGTTTTAACGATTCCTAATCGGCTTCATCACTTTACTGATTTTGTGTGCCGTTTGGTTTACCATTTCGATTTAGAATTTCAGTTCCTAGTGAGAAAACACTGTAAGTTAACTTTGAAGAAAAACTGTTTTATAAACGTGACTTCGGTGTTTTTGATGAGTGATTTTATGTGGTTTCCTCAGTAGTTTGTGCATCATTTTTTGGGAATTTTACCAAAGTTACTTGGTCATATCAGAGGTGGGTAATATTCGAATTGGAACCTTTTAAAAATCGAAATGAAATCTACTTTTTCTTGAAAATTTTTTGTGTACCGAAAAAGAAGCACTCAAAAAGTTCACAAATCAAAACTGGACTTCGAGACCACCTGCTTTTCCGGCTCACTAGAGACAAATATATAATAAATGTATAACAGAAAGAAAAAAAGAAAGAGAAAAATTTTTTTCATAAGAAGGTAGATTTCATTTTGATCTTTAAGAAATTTTAAAAGGGAGTAAGTGAAGATTTTTCTCATCTGCAGGGTTGCCTATGAATACTTAACATTTCTTTTAATTGAGGTGTTGATGAATAACTCAATTTGGTAATACTTTGTATCGCGGAATTTTCGGAAAATGGGGGGGGGGATTTTTGAAAATGGCCCAAAATGGGATATTTTTGAAAAACTCAGAAAAAAATTAGGGGGAGGCTTTTTTTATCACTTTTTTTTAACCCTCGCGAGACTGACAGTCACTGCTCGGAATCGATGGGGGAGTGTTAACATTTTTTTTTTCGAAATTTTGCTAAATTAATGTATTGTTTTCAAAATGTGACCCCAAACCAGCGCTTAACACTGGTCAGATTCACTTAACAAAATAGGCTTAACACGGGTCAGATTCACTCAACAAAATAGGCAACAATGTGACCCCTTTCCAGTTCTAAACACAGGTTCAGAGCTGGAGAGGGGTCACATTGGAAAGTGATAAAAAAGCTTCCCCCTCATTTTTTTCTTAGTTTTTCAAAAATAGAGAATTTTGGGCCATTTTCAAAAATCCCCCCCCCCTTTTTCGTAAAAGCCGGGATACGGAAGTATTACCCTCAATTTGCCAAAAGATATCTATTTTACTTAAATCTAGTTTACAAATTTGAGAAAGTTAGCAATTTTTAGAAATGTGTTATTGTTTTGAGTTATTACCTTTTTCTTTTTCGAAAAATGGAATAATCTGAATTAATTAGTTCTGAATCAACCCACAGAACTGGAACTATTTGTAAAATAAAAATAAATATAAAGAATTTCAATATTCAACCGTTAAAAATTGAATTTCAAATTTTCATCCATTTTCACCAATTGAAAATTCAACTGTTTAAAATTTAATTTTCAATTTCATTTAATTTTCAGCAGTTGAAAATTTAGTGGAATTTCTTTTTTTTGGTTTGAAAGTTCGTCTCCATGGTTGCAAGTTCAACTTTTTTCTTAAAAATTCAAATACTTTGGTAAAAAATTGAAGTATTTGGTCGGAAATGAACGTTTTTGTTGAAAATTCATATTTTCGGGTAGAAATTTCAATCGTTTTGTAGAAAATTCGTCTTCTTTGGTTGAGAATTCAATTATTTTGATAGAAAATTTGATTATTTGGTCTAAAACTAACGTTTTTTCTTGAAAATTCATATTTTCGGGTCAAAAATTCAACTGCTTTGTAAAAAATTCGTTTTCTTGGCTTTAAACTTCAATAATTTGGTTAAAATTGTTTTTCTTTCCCGACTGAAAACTCTTTCTTGGTTGAAAATTCAACTCTTCTGTTGAATTCCGTCTTTTTGGTTTGAAACTTCATCACTTTTGGTAAAAATTTCTTATAATCAGATTTTTATTTTAAAATTCATCTGTCTGGTTAAAAAATAATCTGTTTTGATTGGGGATTCAACCATTTTGTTGAAAAATCGTCTTTTTCGGTTGAATTCAACCATTTTTTATTTGAAATTTAAACCTTTTTCAAGTCGAAAATTCAACTGCTGGGTTGAAAGTTCACTTACTTTGTTGAAAGTCAATTTTTTTGTTTGAAGATTTATTATTTTAGTTGGAAATCTCTTTCTTTGGTTGAAAATTTGATTATTTTGTTAAAAATTTGACAATTTTGTTGAAAAATCATGCTTTTTGTTTAAAATATCATCTTTTTGGATTGAAAATTTAATTATTTTGGTAGAAAATTGAAGTATGTGTTTGAAAATTAACTTTTTTGTTGAAAATTCATATTTTCAGGTTGAAAAGTCAACTGCTTTGTAGAAAATTCATCTTTTTTTATTAAAACTTCAACAATTTGGTTGAAATCGTTTTTCTCTCATGACTGAAAAATCTTTCTTGGTTCAAAATTCATCTCTTCTAGTAAACTTTGTCTTTTTGCTTTGAAACTTCATCCCTTTTGGTAGAAATTTCTTCTAATCGTCTTTTTGGTTAAAAATTCAACTACTTGGTTTCAAAATTCATCTCTTTTGGTGAAAAATCTTATTTTTCTTTGAGAATTCAGTTATTCAGTTAAAATTTCATTCTTGGACTTTACCTAATTGTCATTCTCAGAACCTTAATTTCAAGTTATTATATATATTGAAATAGTTGAATTTCAAATGTAGATCAATATTAAATGAGTAATTAAAAAAAATTAATTTAAAAAAACTTAGTTATTTTGCACACACTTCATGATTGTTTAAACAACTACAGAATTTTTATAATAAATGCATTGATAAGGAAACTCGTTTAATTTTGAAATTGTCATAGTTTCCTAATTTCTTTTTGAAAACTAATTGCTTAGGCAATACAAATTTTAAAATGGAAAAGTCATACAACTTTTATAATATCTAAAGTCATTCTGACTTTTTTATATTATAAATTAAGTAGGATGAAGGCTTCTTCTTTATCCATGTATTCTAAGTCTTAAAATACTAAAAAACTTAGTACTGAAAAATAAAATTAAATAATCTAAGTAAAACGTCAAATATATTTATTTCCAAAATTTTAGTTTCCAATTATTAATGAATTAATTTCATTACAAATTTAAATTTATTATGGAAATGTTAATATAAAATTTATTATGGAAACTTTAACCTGACATTAAGTGTCATTCTGTGTCTTATGGCAGAAGCAAACAAATTTTTAAAAAAACAGAAATAAAAAGCAAAAGCATCTCTGCGATTAACTTCATACTCCCAACGGAATGTATTAGCTGCGCATGCATGTAGATTATTTTATTTCAAATTAGTTTTTTTTAGATAAGTTATTTATAAATACCATGGTTGCATTTTTTTATGAAAGCATTTTCTAATAACTTAGTGCTTTTATAACAGAGATATAAGAGAAAAAAGATATCTGTTTTATAAGAACATCCAGAAAATAATCTACCATTTTTTGTAGTGCGATATTAACCTTGATTCTATTCTGTCGCAATAACCAATGAAAACAAGGGTTTAGAGCTTATTATAATTTATTTAGTTTGTGTGTAGCAAAAGTTTGGAAATAAATTTGAGCAAATATTTATCCTCAAAGCTGCAGAGTTTGTAAACGAAAATACTGAAATTAAAATGCTTTTTGTGCTTCTCATCTGAATTTAACAAACTAATTTTATTGATATTTACGTCAAGAGTTTTTTTCGGTACTACTGTCCATGAAAAACAAAATTATTTTTCTATATGCCGGAAATATCTACTCGGCAGTGAACTTAAATAGATTTCTATCAAGAATGTCTCATAGATTGAAATGTTGGAGCGATTGACCTTACGCATGGAATATACTTCGCTGTTCAAGTCTGTTATTATCGTTTCACATATTTCCATTTACAATACTTGTTTCCTGAAACTGGTCATGGTGAGCCTTAACATGATTTAAACTAAAGGTACTTGCACTGTGAATTTTTTTGCAGGTCTTTTTCAGGTACTATTATTTATAAGACAAGTTGTCATTACTCACATTGATAAGAAACATTGTTTAAAATGCAAAAAGAAAAGAACTGAATTGCGAAATTTCGAATTTACGTCCCGCGTCACGTGTCCTGCCGAATAACTTTACGCGGTGTTTTTAGTTCCATCTAGCGTACCGAGTGCTTTTGATAGTCAAACGCTTGTCTATTGTTTTTATATATGGTAACGAAGATTTCGAGAATATATTTGAAAACTACGTCGACGATGACACTATACCAGGAGCCTTATGCAGTTCATGCAAGAGTCAAAGGATAGCTTGAAATGTGAATGTAAAGTTTGTGAAATAGCGAAAACGATACCTACTCAACACACTAGCAATATTGGTTCTGGTAAGTCTATGAAATTATAAAAAATGAATGTAAAGAGTTGTCTTGAATTATTACATCCACGTGCGTATTAAACATGCCTTCAAAAGTACAAGATCAAGTAATTTCATCCATAATTAAACATAGAATGAGTGAGAATAACAATGCAGAAGCTTCAGATTTACGTTTAACTCAAGCACACGGTGGTAAAATTCTTTGTATTGAGATAGGCAAAAAAACACAGATAATGCGTTGAAGCGACCATTACTTACTGCAAATGATTTCTCAAAAAAAAAAAAAAAAAAAAACTAACTTGAATTTGAGTAACTGTGAAATATTCGGAATTGCTTCAGCTGTATGTGTGGCTACGAAAAGTTAAAAGATAATTGAACCTGGATTAAAATTAAAAATTACCAAAGAATCTCACTCTGTCGACGATGATATTAGTTTTAAGGAGTTTAAATTTGTCAATATCAAAGCTAATAAATTTTTTGATGCCGCTGAAGCAGTAGTTCATTGTACAGATATTAGTGCATTTATCGTTTACGTGAAAGAACAACGGCAAGTATCAGAAACTCATTTGAAATCAGGCATAGATGGAGGAGGATTTCTGAAGATCCGCCTTTCGATTTAATCGCAAACTCATTTGGAGAACGATGGAATCGAATGACGGAATCGAACGTAGTACGTATGAACACGGTATAGCTGCTAAGCGATTCAAGAATTCTGGAATTGAAAAAATTATTCTTATTAGCATCAGCTCCGTGTTCTCAAGAGAACTACGAAAATGTTTGACATATATGGTCTGCATTAAATGATCATACTTTAGAAGGCTCAATAACAACAGATTTAACCTTTTGGCTCCGGGGTGGGCAAGGGGGTTTAGAGTTTTGAAATACTATATGTGTGTCTATATTTTCGACCTTCTAGATTACGAATTCGCAATCAGAAAGTTGATATCTCAAACGGAAAAATAGTTGCGGCTACCTGAACAAGTCTTCATTATAACTAAATTTTTTGCATGTTTCTTGACTAAAATCGAATTATTCCAGGTATAACAGGGTTTCACGAATAAAGATCGACATCTAGCGTTACAATATACGTTTCAAAGCAGAGCTCGTTTATTCGTTCTGAACATTATCATTTTTCAAATAATCAACTGGATACAAAGTGACCGTACAATTGTCACATCTAATTCCAGGTCGCTTTTCTCGACCTTGAGAGATGCAGTATGCACAACGAGATCGTCTACTTTCACCATCAGTAATTAACTCGGGATAATGTGGTATAACATGGTGTAGTACTCTTCTGGCCTATACCCAGGTTGTTCACCATATTTATCGAAGAGTTTTCTTGCCAGTCGTAATTTGTAATCATACAGAGAGTAGCTATTGCCTGTATTCAATTTATAAATGGCGTAAGAATTGTAAATAGCTATGTCAAAAAGAAGGAAGCAGAATTTCTGGTAACATTTCACAGATTTTCTGGTACACTCAGGAAAACCATCCTGCATGTCTCTTTGGTCATCAGCAATATGGTCATCATCCATATGTTGATTATAATCAAGTATACAAGTCGGTTTCTGTATTGGATGGCCATGTCGATCTCGTTTATTCGTATCAGTGGTAGTTGCATGATGTGCAGTCGACAACATATAGACTTCTTTTTGATTTTTCCATTTGAGTGCCAATAATTTGCCAGCATTTGTACCTCTACGTTGAAGTTCATTGAATAGTTGTGGACTTGTATATCATTTATCGACGTAGAGAGTATACTCTTTGTTGAAGAATTTGCTCATTAACTTCAAAAGAACGCTACCACCATAACCGACATCATTATTCATTTCCAAATCTGTATTATGACTAGTGTAGAACAGAAAGTCGAGCATATACTTGGTTTGGCAGCCAACTATTAAAAAAAAACTCTATGCCAAATCTTTGTCTGTTTGATGGTATGTACTGTTTGAAAGAAAGTCGACCCTTGTAAAGCATCAATGATTTGTCAATACAGAGTTGTTCA
>JAUMHM010000078.1:19114201-19144497 GCA_032362435.1 Melikaiella ostensackeni
TCATTATTTATTTCCAAATCTATATTACAATCAGTATAGATCAGAAAGTCAAGCATATACATAGTTTAGCAGTCGACTATAAAAAAAAACTTTATGCCAAATCTATGTCTTTTTGATCGAATGTACTGTTTGAAAGAAAGTCGACCCTTGAAAGGAATCAATGATTTATCAATACAGAGTTGTTCATCTGGTTTTAGTGAACTAGTAATACGGGATCGCAATAGTTGAATGATTCTTTGCAACTTATACAAGGAACTGTCCAGATTTTCATTATCTGAGTTGTCAGAAAAATGTAAAAAACGTAGAATGTTTCCGAAGCGATCTCAAGACATGATTTTTCTAAAGAAAGGTATGCTTACCATATCATTCGTTGACCAATAATCTTTTATCGTATTTTTACGCACGAGCCCCATCAGCAGAACAAGTCCCAATAAAACTCTTATTTCATTTCGCGTAGCGTTGTGCCAAGGAGCTGTATGTGAACCAGATGCATATCAACAATGCTCGACTTACTAAGTTTTTTGATTGCTTACCAATATCAAAACCAAAATTTGTCGAGAATTGTCACAATTCAAAACGCTATAAAAAGCTTTTAATCATTGGTTTTGCAGTCAGTTCGTGACGTTTTAGAAATCTTCTTATTTATTATGACACATAGCAGTGCTCATCTATGTACTTGGTGCGACGCAAAGAAAGGCGATTTTGATGTTTGCGGTGCATATAGAAAAGTTGGGAGTACTTTAGAAAATTATGAGGACAGGCTCAAAGCGGGAGGTTTAAAAAAACGTGCAAAAGATTTAAAAAACTGCTTGAATTCACTGTTATTTACGATTGATCACGATAAAACATTTTTAGAGCTCATTCCACCACCAGAATTGCACTTAATGCTTGGTGTGGTGAATACGTTATTCACGAGTATGTTAAATGATTTGGAAAATGAATCTTCGGAATGGGCCAAAGCGTGTTAAGCTCATCGAGGAATAACACACGGTGGCTCAGCATTCAAGGGCATTTCTTGTGAAAAACTGTTGGAATATGGTGATCTATTACGCATGGTACCTAATTTAGGTTCATTGAAGCACGTGAGAACTTTTGATGACTTTAAAAAAGTCGTTACTGCATATTTTGAAAACGATTCGCATGCAGATTATAAAAGTTGTATACTATATCAGCTTTTAGAGAGAGTTATATGGACTTGTAAATTAGCGTTACTCCTAAAATACACGCAGTATTTTTCGATATCAAAAATCTTTTGCGCGTGGTTTGTGAATATAACAGTTTGCATATTTAATTGCATAATTTGTTCTACTTTATTCATTCTTTTATTATTTGTACAGATTTATTATACACCATTGTCAATAATTAATGTTACATTTCGTGTTGAACCTACTTTTATATTAGAACGTTCAATTAAGAAAGTGACTAAATTTTATAATAAAAAAATATATTTTTATGCAATACAAATTTTTGTAGTTTAGAGAAATTGAGTTTTTTTAATATGAATATTTCACGTAGCATGTATATCCATAAAAGCTATTCAAAATGTGAAAATAGTATTATTTTTACATAACTATTAAGTGAAATTCATCAAGTGTAAAATCTGAAAAATGTGTATTTCTTATATATTGATTTCGCGATTATATTATATATTTATATTATTATATATTTCTTAAAAACGACTCCGCCGATTATTTTAATTCTTGTTGTTGAATAATGTGTAAACAATGCAGATGTATGATGCGTTTTAAAGTTGCAGAATTAAAAATAAAAGCCTTTTAATACTTTAATAACTATTATTTTCAAACAATGAAAATCGAAAAATTCTAGATTAAAATTTTTAATATAGAACAATTTCAAGTCAGGAGCATCTGAAATTGAAGAAACGTGAATTTAATCGTTATTGTACAATTTATATTTGAAATTTTTGATAATTGGATAATTTAACATTGAAGATGCTAAAAATTTCATAATTTTACTTTAATACTTTATAAATTGCATAATTTTGAAGTATATTAGCAAGTGGAATTAAATAATTTTGAATTGAATCGTTCAAAATGATATAACACAATTTTATTTCAGATTGCAAAGAACAATTTCAAATATAAAGCGTTCAATTTTAAACAATTTTTAGATTGGAATTTTTGAATTTTTGTTAATAAAAACAGCTTTGTTTGCAATTTCAAATGTTCAAAATTGTACAATTGGCATCTGAGAGTCTGCAATTTTAATATGTTTGATTTCTATTTTTTTTAAATGTCAAGTTCAGTTGTTAATTTTTTCAAGTATGATATCATTCAGCTTACAATCCGTAATTCTAAAATTTGTTACTTTCTAAATTTTCCATTTTAGGTCTCCATTTGCCAGTATCAAAAATTAAACAATAATTGATTCTACCAAACAATTCTGAATCTGTTCAAAATTGAACAATTTACAGATTTTACCGTTGAAAATTGAAATGTTTCAATTCGAAAGCCGTAGTAGTTGAACAAATGTAAACGTCCGATTGAAATTTTATCAACTATTTTCAATTTTCGTATAATTTTGAATTAATAGATACATAATTGAACGCTTTCATTCAATTTCAATTCCTATTTAAATATTTTTTCAGTCTGAAATATTCTATTTTAAACCCATTCAATTTGAAGTTTTTTAATTAAAAAAAAAACAATTTTTTAATATTTATCATTATTTGACTGTTCGTTTAAAATAAGCAATTATAAATCAAATATTCAAACTGAATTTCATGATATAGAAAATTTTTAATCGTTTAAATTTGAGAGTGCAAAATTAATAATTCAAAACGACTTAAAATTAAAGCAATTCGATTTTAAAGGATTTATGTATAAAACAAACTTTTGATTCTCACAATTCTAATTTTAAAAGAAAGGGAAGAAATTATGGTACTTAATTTTTTTCCCGAATTGGAAGAGGAACTTTTTTTTACATTTTTATTGAATTGATGGCGGGAAAATGTTGTATTTTCGACATTTTTATTGAGCTTGAAACTAGTAAATTTTAATTTTTATCTCTTGTTGAATTGGAAGACAGACATTTGTTTATTTTAAAAATTTTTGTAGAGTTGGAAGAAACAAAAATCTTGTCATTTCGTTTTTCCTGAATTGGACGAGGGAAATTTTTTGTTTTTAACATTTTTATTTAGTTGGAAGGGATGAAATTTTACTTATTTTTGGTTCTGAATTGATAGAGGACATTTTTTTTCAACATTTTTTTTTATTTAAATGGAAGGAATTTTTATTTTTAATCTTTTTTCTAAACTGGAAGACGGTAATTTTCTATTTCAAATATTTGTATTGAATTGGAAGAAAGGAAATTTTGGTTTCAATTTTTTTCTGAATTGGAAGAGGAACATTTTTTTGTTTTCAAGATTTTTATTGAGTTGGAAGGGAGGACATAGTAGTTTTTAAGTTTTTCTAAACCGTGAAAGGCACTTCTTTTTTCATTATCAATTTTATTAACTTGGAAGAGAAGAAATTTTGGTTATTGATTGTTTTTCTGAAATGGAAGAGGCAAAAGCTTCAATTTTAAAAGTTTTTTCGAATTCTCAGGTTAGTATCCAAAAAAATCTTTTTACAAAAATAGTGTTGAAATTAGCCAATTTTTTACTTCGAATACAGACTTGATTTAAAACAGAAGTAGGCCCTAAGAATCTGAGAAATATGTAATTGAAGTATTTGTGGAGTAAATTGAGAAGATTCAATTTTGGGGTTAGGGCCTGGTTCTAACGCCCTTAACTTCCTTTTATTGAACTAGCTGATTTTGAGTAATTTTCACACTAAATTTGTAGATATCAATTTGATCTACAGAAAAAGTGATCGAAGAATACAAAAAATTTAAATCTTTTTTCACTTCATCTCGCTTTAACTCAGCTAATTTTTCTGAAATTTTCGACCTTATACATACTCAATTACGTGTTTGTCTTTAAAAACTATTCAAGATAAAAAAACTTGTATATTTTAATAAGAAAAAAGTTGTTAATTTTTTTGGAGACTTCGTAAAAATCATGAATTTCAACATCGAAGCGCTTTGTTTATCGAGCAAATTTTAAGCAATGTCAAACTTTCAATGAGGAAGTTGTTGATTAAGGTTCAGAGAAGTTTTTTGGAAGTTTTAGTTCAATTGGATCAATGGTTAAAAAATTATGAATGTTTTAAATTGCAAGCGGCAATCTTGACGCTGCCCCGTGCACGTGCCTCCTCGGCTACGAACGTGTTGCAGCGGACTCTTTAATCATTCTCTTTAAATTTTCCGTCAATTTAACACGACTTTCGCGTCGTCCACCTGCCAAATTTTTTTAAGGCTTTATATTTAAAATCTTTCTTTGAACGTTTTCAACTCTTGTTTTGCCCAAACAGAAAAGCACAAAAGAATTTCTTGGAAACTGAAACATTTTCTTCGTCAGTAGGAAATGAATAAGTCCAATGAATTAAACGACCTAATTTTTCACCTGCTTTTTCTGGGATTATAATATCTTCAACACCGTCTTTTTTAGTTTTAGTCTTTGCACTGTATTCTTTTTGCTGAAATAATAATAAATAATTCTATCAACTTCTTTATTAAAAAATGAAAGTAATTATTTCAGGCTATCTATAAGTGATTCATTAAAATAATTATTCAGGAAATCAAGGATAAAAAATAGACCTAAAATATTACATTTATAATAAAAGTTTACTTAAAATTTTTATTATTGGTTTCCAATCGTACCTGATTTCTGGAAAATATTTTTCCTATTTTTAATCCATGACTCTTCATGCCTATTTCTTTTTCTACTTCGATTCACTTTGAGATTCTTTCTTAAATTAAAAGGGTATCAACTAAAATAAACCTATCTCAGTAATAATACTTTTGCAGCAATTCTAAAAAATAACTTCTTTGCTGGTTTTTAAAATTAATTCATAGTATATTTTGGAAAAGAACTACATACAGTCGCTTTCGGTATCTGACTTGACCTTTATATCTTCCGCTGCAACACGTTTGTAGCCGAGGAGGCACGTGCATCGGGCAGCGTTAAGATTGCCGCTTGCAACTTAAAACATTCATAATTTTTTAACCATTCATCTGATTGAGCTAAAACTTTCCAGAAAACTTCTTTGAACCTTATTGAACAACTTTCCAACTGGAAGTTTGCCGTTGTTTCAAATTCACTCGATAAACCAGGCGTTCGAAGGTTAAAATTTATGATTTTTGCAAAGTATCAAAAAAAAATTAACAACTTTTTTGTTTATTTGAATATCTACGTTTTTCTTCCTTAAAGAGTTTTGGAAGTCTTAAGCACGTAATTGAGTATTAATAAATCGAAAAATTCTGGAAATTGGCTAAATTAGCGCGAGTTGAAGTGAAAAAAGATTGAAATTTTTTTGTATCAAAAAATCTACTTTTTACCGATTACTTCAAAAAGTGCAAAACTTACAAATTTTCCAAGAGGAGGAAAAGATGCGCCTTGAAGTTCTCCACAAGTATCAGTCCTTAAAATTGAAATTCGAACGATTTTCAAAATTGACTTCAGATACTTTGATACTTTCAGATTTACTATATAAATATTGTTTTTCCTGACTCCAAACCATGTTTAAATTCTCCATGAATAATTTCTCTCCAATTGTTACATTGTAAATCATCATTTCAAACAAGCGGATTTCCCGAAATTGTTGAAACTTAGAGAGAAATTCTGATTTTCCTCTATTCCGTCCGCAAATATTTCGCCATGAAGAACAGTGCCAAAAGCGGATTTCTGGAAGATTTGACGGAAGTTTTCGGTAAATTTACGTCGAATGTCCCTTTTCCAGAGGGAATACACGTACACAGGATCTTTGGATTACTCCCGGATGTGCAGGAAACTGAATGTCCAAGTGAAGCGTAGAAACCGCACGTATATTTCCGTCTAGTCACAAGAAAATAAATAAATAAATAGTACATGGTGCATAATAAATGAATAGTTTGTGATATATCAATAGAAAATAATAAGTAAATAATCGACAAAAAAGACTGAATAAAATTGTATTTTGTTCAGAACCCTGGTGTTCCAAATTGTATAGACCAAACTGCGTGGAAGAAGTTATTTTAAAAAAGTCTGAATTTGAAGAAATTCTAATTAATGTACGTATAGATATTTCTTGAAGTATTCTAACTTACATATTAAATACAATCCTAGAAAAATTCGCAAGCACCGAGAATCGAACCCTAATCGCCTAAGTTATAAATTTCGCTCACTACCCAATAAACTACCGCAAGTTATAAATTTGCCTTATTAAAATAGAGTCTTGTTTTGATTGTGTGAATTTCTTATTCTCTATCATTTTAGACACCCTGTCAGTTTTTTAAAATATGTAAAGAAATTTGGTGATCAAAACAATTTAATTTGTATTCAATTTTCCCTGACCCTCAAGTCAACAACGAGTATCAACAATCTCAAATAAATATTACTTATTAATAAATATTTTTTATTCACAAATTGTTCCATTTCTTTTTTTATTTTACACTTTGTGTATGAAGTATATGTACGTTTTAGCTCTATTATTTATTTAAAATCAGTGCATTTAGCATCATATAACTACATGTTCAAACTTTTTTTGCAGTAACTTAACATGTTTCTCATTTTTTGTCATCCATTTTCAATTCTCTATGTTAAATTTTTATGAAACAATTGATTTATTAATAATCTGTTACTATTTACCCCTAAGGAATATGACAATTTTAACAATTCATTGCATTTTCTTACGAATCAACCATCCCTCAAAAATGGTTTTTGCGATTATTTCGAAGATTTTCAACAAAAAAAAAAAAAACAAAAAAAAAACGAATTTTCAGCCAGTTGAGTTCAATCGAAGCAGATGAATTTTTTTACAAAATAGATGAATCCTCAACCAATAGGATGCATTTTTAACAAACCAGATCAATTTTCTACTCAAAAAGACGCATTTTCAACCAAAAATGGAATAGTTAAGTGTTCAGGTAAAAAAATTATTTTGACTAAATAAAAAAACGAATCTTCAACAAAACAGTCGAATTTTCAAGCAAAGAGATGAATCTTAAAAAAATGAAATTTTAACGAAGTAGTTAAATTTTTAACTAAGTAGCTTCATTTTCCACCAAGAAAGATGAATTTTTCACCAAATAGTTCAATTTTCAACCAAAAAAATGCATTTTCTACCAAGAAGGTTAATGTTCCACAAAAAAGACGAATTTTCAACAAAATTGTTGCATTTTGAAGCCAAAAAGATCAATTTACTGCAAAACAGTTGAATTTCAACCTAAAAATATGATTTTGTAACAAAAAAGGTTAGTTCCTACCAAATAGTTAATTTTTCAAATGAGGATTTTAATTTTTAACCAAATAGTTTAATTTTCTACCAAAATAATTGAATGTTCGAACAATAATATAAATCTTCCACAGAAAAGTTAATTTTCAATCAAATATTTTCTACCAAAATAATTGAATGTTCGAACAATAATATAAATTTTCCACAGAAAAGTTAATTTTCAATCAAATAGTTTAATTTTCAACTAAAATGAGGAATCTTCAACCAAAAATAATAAATTTTTTCAAAATAATTCAACCTTAAACCAAGCAGTTCATTCTTTCACCAAAAAAGACGAATTTTCAATAAAATACATGAATTTTCAACTAAATAGTTAAGTCTTCAACAAAAAATGAATTCTCAACAAAAGATTTCAACATTCAACCAAATAGTTGGATTCTTAAGAGGAATGATTGAATGTTCAACTAGTAATATAAATTTTCCACAAAAAAATTAATTTCAAACTAAATAGTTCAATTTTCAACTAAGATGAGAAATCTTCAACAAAAAAAAGTAAATTGTTTACAAAGTAGTTAAACCCTGAATCAGTCAGTTAATTTGTTCACCAAAAAGACGAATTTTCAATAAAATGCATGAATTTTCAATGGAAAAGCTTAACATTCAACCAAATGGTTGGATTTTTAAAAAAAAGAATTGAATTTTCAACCAGTAATATAAATTTTCCACAAGAAAGTTCATTTTAAGCCAAATAGTTCAATTTTCAACTAAAATGAGAAATCTTCAGCAAAAAAAAAAATGATTTTTTTACAAAGTAGTTCAGCCTCAAACCAAGCAGTTTATTTTCCCACCAAAAAGACGAATTTCCAATAAAAGACATGAATTTCCAACCAAATAGTTGAATCTTCAACAAAAAGTGATTTTTCAAAAAAAGAGTTTGAAATTCAACCAAATAGTTGGATTTTCAACCGAAATAATTGAATGTTCAACTAATTATATAAATTTAAGAGGAAAAGTCAATTTTTAACCAAATAATTCAATTTTCAACTAAAATGAGGAATCTCCAATAAAAAAATGAATTTTTTACAAACTGGTTCAACCTCAAACCAAGCACTTTATTTTTTCACCAAAAAGACGAATTTTCAATAAAATACATGAATTTTCAACCAAATAGTTGAACCTTCAACAAAAAATCAATTTTCAACAAAAGAGTCCAATATTCAACTAAGTACGAGTAGTTGGATTTTCAACCGAAAAGATGATTTTTCTAACGCAGAAGATTAATTTTCTACCAAGATGGACAAATTATCAACAAACATGAATTAAAAATTTTTGTTTTCAAAAAATTATGAGATGCAGAATTTGCATACAATTTGATAGTTAAAGTTTTTTTAATAATTTTCCTTCTCATGCAGAAAGCTTTGTAGTCGTAAAAATTTCAAATATTTTCAAAATGATTCAATTAAACGTTTTTCAGTTGATAAACGTCTAACATAACGTTCTAAGTAATTAGCTCGATGGAGAATTCAAAATTTAAGAAACATCAAAACAAATATTTTCGAATTTAGGGTTTTGAAGCTGAACAATTTATTTTCTAGGTCTCCAAAATTGAACTATTTCACAATTGTGCATCGAAAATTGCAATTTTGAATAAGAATTATGAACGTTTTAAAAATGATACAAATTTTTGTCAAACATCTATTGAATCATATTTAGCATCAAGTGGCATTGAAAGTGATTGGATAGATTTCTCTAAACTAAAAAATGAGATTGAAGTATACAAAAATTCACTGTCATTTTCACCGTTTGGAATTAAAGAATTTTGAATAGTAAACCTTTAAAAATTTAATCATTTTGAAAGCGTTGGAAATTATATGATTTCTAATTGGAAGTTTAAAAAATTAATGAATTCAAACTTGAAGCGTTGAAAATCAAAAAATTCCAAACTTCGTTTAGAACTGAAATATTCTTAAATTAGGATGCTGAAAGTAAGTCACTAAAAATGAATGACTTGAAAATGAATAATAAAGCATTTCCATGGAAAGGAAAAAAGTTTATGTTGCTTCAAGTGGGAAAACAATTTTATAAGATGTCAAACTGACATGTACTAATAAACTGTTACACAGACATGATGGAAAACGTCGTGAGACAAAAAATACGTTAACAACGAGTGGAAACATAGAATCTTCAATGTAGACAAAGTGAATGAATAAATTAAGTTGTAGATTATTATAGTTAATTTTACTTTTAAGTCTTCAGTGTCCATTTTCCTCAATTCTTTAATCTCCTCAAACTCATAAAGAAATTATCCACAACTTACTTCAACAAAAAAATGTCCCATGGAATCGTAACTAGGCAAAATGTACGATATCTGTCAGTATTTTTGTAGGGGAAGATCTAAATAAATTGTCCTTCGCCACATTCTGGGGTTGTCTTGAAAAATAAATATAGCTACTTTGGATTTTACGTATTATTCTTTTTTTTTGCTCCCTGTTTTTTCTCATGAAAAGATAATAACGAATAATGGTGCTTACTATATCCGCCCCTGTGAAAGAAAGGGATTCTAAATTACCCTTTTCCGCCCTGCAGTAGTAAGCGCAAAAAAGTAGGTGGATCTCACCATATCAGGTATCATTTTCCTAATGTCTTTTCTTTCTCCGTCTATTGCTTTTATCTGAATTTCCCTTTCGCAGCACCGCCGAACCTTTCTTTCTTTTCCGCCCGTTTCATCTATCGAAAAAGTAAGCGATGTTTTTAGAGCAAAAGGTACAAAGGAAAACGTTGCTCGAAGGTTTCCAATCACAGCATTTATCCTTTTTGTAAACTTGTTTTCTCTCAGAGAATTCTTTAACATAATACAAATCTTTAAAGTTCATTAAAAACTTCAGGGCTGTAATCAGAAATGTTCAATTTCTTACTTTTTGCAATCATATATTGAAATCGGTTAATTTTCCTCCTAGAGGATTTCTTTCGAAGAAACTGAAACGGGAATTGAGGTAAGCTTTCAATTGAAATAAAAAAGAAGTAACGTTCTCTGAGTAATTTACAAGCTTCGAAGCCATAAAAAGCTGTTGTCTCATTTTCTACTCACTGTTAGCTCAAAGTGTGCTGACAGTAACGAATCGATTTGTGGATATATGACATATGTTACGTGTCATCTTAGTATCCATCGAACTTCCAAATTGACAAACTTGGTTGATTGTTGCTTTTGATTAATACCTCTTTTCGCTGGACGAAATTCCAGTAGGGAAAATACTTTTTTTTCATGGCAACAATTAATTATGAAAAGTACACATGGATTCATCTTTGAATGTATAACTTCCGAGGATTTGAAAGTGAATATGATATAATTATTCAGCCATCATACATTACGATTCGCACAGGAACACTCAAACTGACTAACAAACCCATAGGAAGATCAGTACTCTTTTATCCAACCATTCTTTCTTCGGTCTACCTCTGAGTACGCTACCACTCATTTTACCTAAATACACTTGATGCATCAAATGTTCTTCATTCATTCTCTGAACATGACCGAACCATCTCAGAAATTTTCTTTCACTCTTGTCGAACAATGTTTCATCTACACCACATTCATTCATTCACTCCTTACTGACTTTGTCCATTAACGTTTTACCGCACACATTCCGCAGAAATTGCATGTCAACCGCTTTCACTTTACTTCTCTCCTTTTCTTGATACGTCCAGGTCTCGCTACCATACAGTACAGTGGATGCAAGCATATAAATATATATTGCAATTGACCCGTTTTCTGGAAAAATCATCTAAGTTGACGTAGGTTTCAACAACAAAATTGTGAACGAATCATTTAAAAAGGTGTTTTCACAAACTAGACTACATTTTAAAAACATTTGAAATTTACAATAGGAAAAACACTCACGGGAAATTCGATAAAAGCATGAATTCGAATATTGAAACTATATAAAAATAAGACTGAATGTTAGATGTTTAGCAATTTATTTTCACGATGACATCCTGGGACTGAGTCTCAGACTTGCCATACCTTTGCGTCTTCTAGTCCATGACTGTTTAATAATTTTATTACAAAAGGTACTGTATGCTTAGTTCCAAATGTAAAATGTATAGTACTCTTTCCGAAAAGTCAACTTGAAAATGAATTGCTAGACTTCTAGTACTCATTGATAGATTTTGGATTTGAATTTTTCTCCGTGTGGGTGGTTTTTCCAGAGACCGCCTCAATTTTGTGTCAATTTGAAATATAGTCACAAATTTCGCCTTCATATTCATAAAGATTTCATTTTGTATCACTCTTAACAAATTTCAGTTAGCACTATCACCCTTCCATCCTTCTGTACCTAGTTCTAATTTCGTTTTATACTTCATAATGACATTCTTTGTGTCCGGTTTTTAACATTTTTAATCATTTTCTAACACTTGCGCACATTGTTTGTATCTTTATAAACTCCCCCATCCCATCTTTACCTCAAATTTTTGTTTATTATTATCCTATTTCTTTTTAATACTCAAAATTATGCGCTACGTTAGCGATGCGCAGAAGCTAGCATGCAGTCCGTGTCGCATGCTACATAAAATTCAATAATGCACACCTAAAAATCTAGAAATGTTTTTCGAAATTCAAGGAGCTAATTGTTAGAATGTCGCAGATGATGGAAATGAGTGTCTTATAAAAAACTACCTAAGTGGATTCAAATGGTTTTTCTATAGAACGGCTCAGTTTTAGCTTTATTCGTTACATTTTTACTTTTATTAATGGCTCGTAGTTCGTACACTGCCGATAACCTTTCTACCCTCGTTTATACGAGTACGTCTGGATATCTCTGCATCTATCTTTCCGTCAGCAGTAAGTAAATTTCCAAGATACACGAAATCATCATCTTGTTTTATCCTCTCTTCGTCTAAGGCAATGTTGCATACTGTATTTTTACTCCTTCTTCCAAACACAATAATTTTTGTTTTATTCACCTTGATCTTGAGACCCATACTCTAACACTCGCTTTATTACCATCATATATTGCTTTTATTGCTTTTAGAAGCCAACCATTCGCTCCATACTCTTAGGACTTCCCTAAGTTTAGTTCTGTTCACCTTACGAAAGCTTTTTCCAGATTAACAAATGCACAGAAAACCTTTTTGTTTACTCTCAAACTTTTTCTATGATCTGTCTCAAGCTAAATATCTAATCCGCACATGATCTCCCTGGCATAAATCCACATTCGATTTCCTTGATCCTTCCTTCAGTTATTCCGATGACCTTAACAATAAGTATTTCAGGAAATATTTTGCACATGGTACTTATCAGGTTGATTGCTCTATAATTAGTACAGTCACACTTATCACCCTTTCCCTTGTAGAGTGAAACGATAATCGCTTTTCTCTAATCATCTGCAATTTCACCGTTCTCAGCATACATATTCATATAAATTCGCTCAGCCACACAAACAAATATCCACCACCGCTCTTCAGCATTTCAGCGGCGATACTATCTACACCAGCAGCCTTACCATTCTTTACTTTCTTAAAGTATTATCAGCATAAAGTGGTTTTCTTAGGATGTTTTTCAAATTGGGAATATAGATTCATTAAAGTGTTATCTAATGGTCTATGCGATTGAAAGGAGGTTGACTATTCTGAAGTTGAGGTAATTGAAACTGAGATTTGCACCTTGTGCACGTGAGTCATATCCCAGGGTTTCGAAAATGCCACATAGTTTATCTTAGCTGGTAAACTTTTCTTACGATTTTTTAGAAGGAATGAGAAAACACAGAAGGACACAACACAGAGGTTCTTTAAAAATTTCCGAATACTTTGCCATTTCGTTTATAAAGGAGAGCCTTCAAAGTATAAGAAAACAGAGAGATTCGATAGGCTAGACACTTTCACTCGCTTTCAGGTTGATCGACGTGAAGTTGGAGCGTCCTCAATTGGCATGTGTGTGTTTTTATGTATAGCTGTTTGTATGAATTTATGCTGATAATTCCTTAATTACGGATATAATTCGCGGATATCGATTCTTCTTTCGCCACCTACAACAAGATTGTCTAACCTGTCCTCTTCTGTGTCACAGTTGTTATGCTCAATAGCTTGACCTTCATACAACTTCTTGAAAAAGTCAGTCATGCAGTCTTTCTTTTGGTCCACATCCAATACCATTTCACCATCAACATTCCTAATTCCGACTAACTTAGTGCTAGTACTTCCTCTTCTAATATTCTTGATCCATTTTTGAAAAAATGTATCTAAAAATAATGCCTGAGGTGAATCAGGGAAAATTGTTCTGACTAAATGTTGATGGAGGGTTGTAGATTCCCGTAACCAATTTCGGGCACTTGTGGAGTTGCTTTTCTTTTCCGAAGGATCGCTCGTAAAAATGCAGTGGGTGTCGTGAAGCGCAGCTCGTAAACCTCAAACCTAATTCGCTGGTGTAATAAACCCATAATGAAATGCTGGCTTTGCAGTAGCCTCTATCTACTGCCACCTAACACCCGCCCATACGAACAATATGCTGGCTCTTTCGGTTAGCACACCACAATAGGAGATACGTTCATATGCGCATCTTTGCTGTTATAATACTAGATAGCGAAAATAACGGAACTGTAACGTCTGAGTGGTTCGCTGGGTTTGGCCAAGGGTATTAAACAATTGTAATGCTTGTAATATAACGTACCTAGTCAAACCGCATAAACTTTAATGATAAGAACCAAGTCGTCAGATATTCAGACTGCGGAAACACTACTAGAGAATCCTAAAAAACTTCTTTTACGCATCACACAGTTTATTCGCTATCACTTACAAGTTCAAACTCAAAAAAAAATTTCATTGACCCTGTGTTAGAGTAGTGTTTTTCTCAAATTGTTTAGACTTATAACATTCAATAAGTTTTTATCATTTGCAGCCAGCGGCGACTTTACGTTGAGTGTCGTCCTCGGCAAAAAAAAATACAGCACTCTCTCTAAACAGTGCAATATCTTTAAATCTGAAATGAGCACATCTCTGATATCATCACCTTTTAAGGGATATCGCCTAATCTGATATTTCCGGTTTTACGATCCCTACGAAACGTGTGCTATACGACTTGTACTTGATCAAAAATATGATGTGAACATTAAAGTAGAATATGAACATCGAAAACAAAGTATAACAATACTTTAACATGTATAAGTTTGTAAAATTATTTAATTCAAATTCATTTATCTCACAGAAGGTATTACAAGCGACCCTTTTTTATTACATAATAATATAACAAACTGAATTTCGTGTTTAGATGGGAGCAAGTTGATCAGTTCTTTCAGAACGAAGATCACGCACTTATTTGAAATAAGCTCAATTGATAGAAGCGGATATTGAATGTTGAAAGAAGGGTAATCGGAATCGTCACTCACAATGCAAATTTTCCTTTACAACCACTTATTTCGATAATAGGTTCACCCACGAGATAATGAGAAAAAGTTCTTAGCACAATTATAAAAAAATCAGCAACCCTTTTTCAAAGATCAATCAAAAATAGTGCTGCCTCTCTAGAATTAATTGAGATTGTTAAAATATCAATGCATCACATTTTTGTTTCCTTTGCCGCAATAGCCATGTTTCCTAACATTCCGTATGAAAGAGTAAAACTTGCCATAGAAAAAAAAGTGGGACATGATCAAAAAGCATACCGGGATTTCGAAAAACAATTTCTTGATGATACTGAATATGTTTTCAATTTCGTTTATTTTAAATTCAATGGTATTTTTTATAAACAAAAATTTGGAACTCCGTTAGGCTCAGTCTTGTCCTCAATTCTTGCTGAAATTCTGGCGGAGGATTCAAAAAATTAAGTTTTTGATCAAGTTAATTTGGAGTTAGATTCTTGTGCAAGATATGTTGATGATTCTATACTTTCTTTACATTCACCAAATGTGGATACCCTACTTAATGTTTTTTGATTTGACTTTAATGAAAACTGATGAAAATTGTATTATCACTGATTGGCACAGAAAAACAGTTTGTTCGGAAAGGATACTTAATTTTAATTCTAATCATTCCATCCAAAACAAAATAGGAGTTGTAAAAATTTGATTGATAGAGCTCTTATTTAAGCTCTTTATTGATGAACATATGCATAACAGAATTGTTCAAATTGAAAGTAAAAGCAATACGAGTAATCAGAACAAAAACAATATACAGGATTACAATAGACTCTATACTGTTGTCTCACCATATTGTGGAAAAATCTCAAGTATCTTGAAATCAGTGTTAGGAAAATTGGGCTCACATGCTATATGTATTGTTCCATTCAAAAGTAATTTGATTGTAAAATTGGGTAAAGATAAATATGAGAAACTTGATAAAAAATGTGTTATTACAAATTTAAGTTTAGACAATATGATGCTGTTTACATGGCGAAAACAAGGAGGTCACTTAGAACAAGAAAAGTAGAACATAAAAATAATTTTCATAGAAGTGCAACATATTATTCGGTCCTTACAAAACGTAGACTCAAACATGGTCATGACTTAAATTGGGATGATGTTAAAATTTTGTATTATGAGATGAATGAAAAAAAGAGTTATTTGAAATGCTATTTATAAAGAAAGAAGGTAACAAAGCTAACAATTTAAAAAGAGATCTTTCGAGATACAACAAAATTTAGGATGGAGTCATCAATTGGATATATTGAATCTAGTTTTGGTCAGAATTTTGCCTATGTGAAAGTCAGTTTTCAATTAAAGAATGAAATAATTGGATTTGGTTTTTATTCCGAATGTTTGCCAATGTGAAAATCATTTTTAATCAAGGAATGAAATATGTATCAGAATTAGAATTGCTATCAATTATCTCTGTTTTATTTTTAGGTAATAATGGTTTTCTAATCTAATAATATTTTCATTATTTGTACCTGTTTTTTTTCTAGTAGTAGGTACTTTCAAAGTCTATGTTTGATTTGTGAACCTCTTGGGTGTTCTTTTTAGTATAAAAAAAATTTTCATAAGGAAGTAGATTTCATTTCGATCTTTTCGATCTTTGAGAAAAAAAAGTCAACCTACAAAATTTTCGAAATGCATTTTTGGACTACTCTAGTGTTATACATATTTCATTATTTCAAAATGAAGTAGGGAAGGTTTTTTTATTGTTTAAATATGGTATTAATTTCATACTTGTACTCAATTATCACCTTGCTGTTAGAAAAACGGTTTATGTACTTAGTTGTAAACTGAGACGCGTTCGAGAGAGAGGGATTCCTTTTGAGTGGATCTAAGTCTAATGCACGAGACTATTTAATCTAAATTGTAGACTTCAAAACGTTCCCAAAGGAGAATTCCCAGCTTTCGGAATGCAAATTCGAGAGGGAAATTCACTTCCTCCTAAGACACATCATTTGCTACAAGGATTAAGACATTAGGAGGTGCAGTCAGTGAAGCTAAATTAGTGAATTTATTTCAAAATAGATTTTAACACTTCTCAATAATTAATAAATTCAACCCCAAGAATTTTATAATACATATTCAGAAATACATACAGGGTCATTCTCAGGGCTGCCACACAGTCACTTAAGTCACTTTCACTCACTTTTTTGTTTCAAGTTCATTTTAGACACTTTTTTAAAGGAAAAGGTCACTTTAGTCACATTTTTCATCTAATTTTAGATATTACGTGGAAGATAAAAGAAAATCTAAGTAATTTATATACGGAATCTATATGGTAATCTATATTATGGGAATGCTATTCAATATTAAAATTTGAGTTATTTTAATTTATGGTTTTCAAAATGCAAATGTACAGAATAATGTCACATTAATTATGTGCATTATAGAATAGAGAAAAACTCAAATTCTTCAATGTGTGCAAGAGTAAAGTAATTTTACTGTGAAATAATGATCGAAAATTACGTAATAATAACAACTAAAACGTTACTGTTTTTCGGCACTTTTATAGCCACATTAAAATCGTTGTGTTTAGTTTTTAAAATTAAAACTTACCTCGTAAGTTTCTTCTTGGGTCGGAATTTTCATAGTTGTAGCGCTTTTTTCAACATGTCTTGTCCATTTTCGCGGATGAATAACTGATAGGGAGAAAAATGAAAAAATCCAGGAATCACAACATATGTAAATCAGGTCTTTACTTTATGCTCCTGAAAATTTTGCGTAGATCCTGATCCTTTTTCTACTGAAATATCAATTTTCATAGTAGCCGAAAAGACTGCTATTTTGAGGTTTGGTTAAACTAAAATCCCTCTGGGTGAAGTCTGGAAGAGCATCCCCACCACCTTTTTTCGTGTTAAAAATGGAAGAAAATACACGCATTTTTTGTGCTCAACTTCAAAGAATACGTGTGTTTTCTTCCATTTTTATCACAAAAAAGTGGTCGGGACACTTTGTCAGATTTTACCGAGAGGGACTTTGGTAATGAATAAATTGAAGTTGGCCAAATATTTAAAAATTCAATTTTCAGGAGTATAAAATGTGGACCTGATTTACCTATACTGTAAATCCTCAATTCTTGTATTTTTCTCCCTACAAGTTATTCTTTTGCGAAAATGAACAAAACCAGTGTCAAATTTCAATATGGAAATTTTCGAATTTCAGCATGAAAAGTTGGAAAAAAGGCAACAACTGTGAAAAACCTGACCAGAACTGAAGCTTACGAGTTGAGTTTTAATTTTAAAAAACTGTATCGAGCACAGCAGCTCGTCAACCGGCAGAAATTCTAAGAACGACATAAATCCAGGTGATTTAAATTCAGAGTTGCGTGTACTTTTAGTACTAAAATTAGTTTTTAAATGAAAACATATAGTTACAGCATGAAAGTTAAATTTTTAAATGATAATATAATATTAGTCTGATTCAAATTATTTGATGCTTTCATTTGAAATGACAAAATTTCGTAATGCAGCACATCCGCCATTTTCTCAGCGCATATCACTATTTAAAAATAATGTTTGCAAACGGAATCAAACACTAACGCTTGTAGGTAGTGAAATTCGACTTTAGAAACATCCAGGTATGTTATATCTCAACATAAACTTTTTTTCAAATTACGTCGAAACGACGTCTAGATGATATATTCTGAAATGACCCTGTACAGAAAAATTTTGCGCACTATTTGAACCCTTTCATAGTACGAGCAAATTAGAACTTCTCAGTAAAATTATCAAAGAATCAGTTGCCTTTTTGGTAAGATCAATTAAAAACAGTGCTGCCTTTCTGAAATTAGTCGAAAATGTTGAAATACCAACAAATCACATTTTTGTCTCCTTTGATGTAATAGCCATGTTTCCTAAGATTCCATATGAAAGAGTTAAACTTGCTATTGAAAATAGTTGAGATACGATCAAATTTCACACTAAGATTGCGAAAAAACAATTTCTTGATGCTATTGAATATGTTTTCAATTTCGTTTATTTTAAATGCAATGGTACTTTCTATAAACAGAAATTTGGAACTCCGATAGGCTCAGTCTTGTTTCCAAATATTGCTGAAATTGTGATGAAAAATTTGGAAAATGAATTTTTTAAGACAATTAATTTTGAATTGGACTTTCATGTAAGATATGTGGATGATTCTGTATTATCTTCACATGCACGAAATCTAATGCATTTAATAGTATACATCCAAGATTAAAGTTTACCGTTGAAATTGAAACAGAAGGTAGATTGGAATTTCTTGATTTGGCCTTAATAAAACCTGATGAAAATTGTACTCTTAATGATTGACACAGAAAAATGATTTCTTCAGGAAGAACATTAAATTTTACTTCGAATCATTCCATTTCAAACAAAATAGGAGTTGTAAAGAATTTGATCGATAGAGCTCTTAAATGATCTCATCCAAAATTCCATGAAAAGAATATTGAATTATGCGAACAGATTCTTTTTCTCAGCCATTATTCCATTACTTTCATTGACAAGCATATGCATAATAGAATTGTTAAATATGAGAAACTTGATGAACAATGTGTTATTACAAATTTAAGTTTAGACAATATGATGCTCGTCAGGCAGAAAAAGCAAGGAGGTCGCATCGAATAAGAAAAGAGGAGCATAAAGATAGTTTTTTAGAAGTGCAAGATATTATTCGGTCCTTGCGAAACATAGACTCAAACATGGTGATCAATTGGGATGATGTTAAAATAACAGAAAGTAACAGAATTGTTTAAATTAGGAGTAGAAGCAATAGTTAGAACAAAAACAATATACAGGATTACAATAGATTCAATACTGTTAAAAACAAAGTAGGAGTTGTAGAGAATTTAATTGATAGAGATCTTTTAATTATCTCATCCTACATTCTACGAAAAGAATATTGAAATTATGCAAATGGATTCTTTTTCTCAGTCATTATCCTATTACTTTTATTGAAAAGCATATGTCAAGACAATGTGTAATTTACAAACTTAAATGTAAACGATGTGATGCTGTTTTCATAGGATCACTTAGAGCACGAAAAGATAAACATGAAAATAACACAGCCAACAAGAAAAAAGTCTGATACTTTTGACGAGATACATGTATTCCTATGTATTTCGAGTCGCTGAATCCGAATCTAAGGTCAGAAGTGCACCTCTCACGGTTGGTTTTTGACGTAACCTCAAAAAACCGCACGTTTGAGTATGTGATGGAGAAACAATAAAACAGGTCTCGAGAATGGTCAGCAGTTTAAAAAATCGAAATGTTTAATGAGTTTGCAGCTACATTTCATGGATTCTCATGTTGAATACTTTCCTGAAAACCTTGGGGACTACAGTGAGTTATAATAAGAGCAAATATACGTTCTTCTATCGAAAGTCGGTGGTATGCAGAACTATGTATAAAAGTCACGTCATCTAGGCAGTGATGGGAAGTAACTAGTTTCTTCTAACTAGTTACTGTAACTAGTTTCTTCTAACTAGTTACTGTAACTAGTTACTTTTTTTTGGTAACGATAGTGGTAACGAAATTGCTTTTGTAAGTAAGTAACGAATTAGTAACTAGTTACATTTTTCGTTACTTTTTTAGTTACTTTCGAAATGTAGTTCACATGTCTTTTTTACGACAATCAATCATTCATATTGCTTTTCCAACTATTTTTCAATTTTCTCTGTTCAAATTGTGGCAGCAGATAGCCATAGAGATTTATAGACCAATATAGGAAAACTAAAAATTTTCTCCCACCCTAAGATTCCAAATTTCCTAAAATTTATAAAAATACTTAGACAGAAATGAAAAAATAATTTCAGAGTTAAATATTCATTTCTCTTTGGTTGATAATGAATTTTTTGAACCGGAAATTCAACTATTCCAATTATTTTATTCATTATTTTAGTTGAAAATTCATCTTTTTTGCTTCAAAGTTTTATTATTTGGTTGAAAATTCAATTTTTTTTTTGTTTGAAATTGAAATAAAATCATTTCATTCTATTGAAAGTTCAACTTTTTTGTTGAAAATTAGTTTTTTGGTTGAATTGAACTGTTTTTGATTTCATTTTTTTTTTTAGTTGAAATATATGAACTATTACACTTTTATCGAGGATTCATCTTTTTTCGCTGAAAATTAATAATTTTTTCAATTGAAAATTCAACTATGACATTTTTGATATCATAGTTGACTACGATCTTTTTGGTTTCAAATTAAACAATTTTATTGAAAATTCATCTTTTTTTGTTGAGATTTTATGTATTACATTTTTCATTGAGAATTCATCTTTTTGGACAAAAATTTTATTGTTGGGTTGAAAATGAACTTTTTTGTGGAAAAATTGCCTTTTTGGCTTGAAATTTTAAGAATCTGATTGATTTTACTTTTCTCTTGACTGAAAATTTAACTATTTCGATGAAAATTTTTTTTTTTTGGTTGAATAGAACTGTTTTTGATTTGAAATTGATCTGTTTTTTGTTTGAAACATCAACTATTACATTTCTCGTCGAAGATTCGTCTTTTTCCATTAAAAATTAATTTTTTTAATTAAAAATTTAACTCACCCATTTTTTGTTAAGAATTGATCTTTTTTAATTGAAATTCATGTATTTCGTTTGAAATTCGTCTTCTTCTTGGAAAAAAATTATGTTCTTGGTAGGAATTTTTTTTTTCGGTTGAATAAAACTGTTTTTGATTTAAAATTGAACTATTTTTGGTTGAAATATCAACTATTACATTTTTCATTGAGGATTCATCTTTTTCCGTTAAAAATTAATTTTTTCAATGAAAAATTCAACTCACCCATTTTTGGTAGAAAATTGATCTTTTTTAATTGACATTCGTGTATTTTGTTTAAAATTCGTCTTTTTTGTAAAAAATTATGTTCTTGGTAGACATTTTTTTTTTGGTTGAATAGAACTGTTTTCTATTTGAAATTAGACTGTTTTTTGGTTGAAATATCAACTATTACATTTTTCGTCGAAGATTCATCTTCTTTCGTTAGAAATTACTTTTTTCAATTAAAAATTTAACTCACCCATTTTTGGCTGAAAATTGATCTTTTCTAGTCGAAAATTCATGTATTTTGTTTAAAATTCGTTTTTTTTTTGTAAAAAATTATGTTGTTGGTAGAAAATTTATCTCTTTGATTTCAAATTCAACTATTTTATTGAAAATTCGTCTTCGTTGGTTGAAATTTAATATATTACATTTTTCATTGAGAATTAAACTTTTTTGGATAGAAATTTTATTATTTATTTGAAAATAAATTTTGTTGTTGAAAATTTGCCTTTTTGGTCTGAAACTTCAACAATCTGGTTCATTTTTATCTGTCTTGACGGCAAATTCAACTATTTTGATGAAAAATGCTTTTTTGGTTGAATGTTACTGATTTTCATTCAAAATAAAAATATTTTTTGGATTAAATATCAACTATTACATTTTTTGTTAAGAATTCATCTTTTTTCGTTTAAAACTATTTTTTTCAATTGAAAAAAAAATCATGTATTTTCTTAAAATATTGTCTTTTTTGGTAAAAAATTATCTTCTTGATGGAAAATTCATCTCTGTGGTCTGAAGTTTGCCTGTTTTGTTGAAAATTTCTTTTTTTTTTAGTTGAGTTCAACTGTATTTGATTCAAAATGAAAATCTTTTTTGGTTGTAATTTCAACTATTATCTCTTTCATTGAAAATTCATCTTTTTTGTTTGAAATTTGAACTACTTTGTTAAAAAAGTTTTTTTTTGGTTAAAGATTCATCTTTTTATTTGAAAATGCATCTCTTTCGTTGAAAAATTAACTATTTAGTTAACTTTTTTTTTTTCGTTAAACATTCATTTTTTCAAATAAAAATTTAACCTGTTCATTTTTGGTCCAAAATTTATATCGTTTAGTTAAAGATACAACTATTTGGTTGGATATTTCTCTTTTTCATTTGAAAATTCATGTATTTTGTTGAAAATTCAACTTCTTCTAAAAAAATTTCTGTTGGTCTTAGAATATTATAAATTTTCTAAAAGTGGAAGTCGTAACTAGGTGAATCTAAAGAAACACTTTTAGATATAAAAAATTGATTTTCAGCGCCAAAGAGATTTATAGCTAAAAATAGGAAAGCTGAAATTTTCCTTCCACACTGAAATTTAAAATTTTCTAAAACATTTTTTGTTTTAGAAATATTATGTGGATTATGACCAACCTACGACTTTCATTAAAAAGTGTAACAGTCATCACTCGAAAGTTATGAATAAAGTTTTGTGAAAATAAAATTTGGATATATATTTCTAAAATAGAAAAGTAAGTAAAAAAGTAACGATAGTTCCTTTTTTCGGGAAATGAAACTCAGAAAATGTTATATTTTGAATCGGTAACGATAACGATAACTAGTTATTTTTTTCGTGATGTAAGGGTAACGATAACCAGTTACTTTTAAAAAGTAACTTACTCATCACTGTATCCACGAACTATCTAATCAACGGCTAGAAATTCCACTGATTTATCAGTGAAAAGTGTGCTACTGAGGAATAAGTGAGTATCCACTGATTTTGTTTCAGGGAGTACATGATGTTAAAATTTTGTATCATGAGAGAAATCAAAAAAGAGAGAGTTCACGGAAATGCTTTTTATAAAGGGAGAAGGTAACAAAGCTATTAATTTAAAAAGAGATCTTGCTAGATACAACAGAATTTGGGATGGAATCAATAATTGGATACAATGATTTTAGTTTCGTGTCATAATTTGTAATTTGTTTGAATTAATTTGGAATTAAAGAATGAAATAATATGAATTTGGAATTTATTCAAAATTTTCGCTTTTGTCAAAACTTGAATTTTCAATCAACAAATGACATATACACCAAAGGTGAAATTACTATCACTCATATATGTTTTCCCTTTCAGGTGTTTTTCTAATCTAACAATTTTTTCAGTTTTATACCTGTTGTTGTATAAAAAAGACGGAGAAAAGGAAGAGTCTGAGGATGGTTTGGTTGACACTCTCTTTTCTCTCACTTTTTTTTCCTGTTTTGCACATTTATTGTACATCTGTCTCTAATGAGCCGAAAAAGCATTAGTCTCAAAGTCTATTTTTGAATTGTCAACTTTTTGGGTGTTCTTTTTCAGCACACACAAAATTTTCATAAGAAAATAGATTTTGTTTCGTTCTTTAAGGAATTTACTAAAAAAGTTTCAAAGTAACTCTGGAATTTTGAACGTCTTCAGTCAATTCAGTCTCTGAATAAAAGATTTTTCGAGAATTGTGGAATGACTTTGGGCCGTATACATATGTCAGAAATATATATTCGTTGGAGTGGCCTAATCTCGCATTCCCATCGCCCTCCGGATGTCGAGTCAGCGACAAGTCGATTACGGAAGCTTATCATCCACTCCTCCTCTTGATTCTCTCGAGCTGAAACTCCACCGTTCGTCCAAAAGAGAGAAATGCGAATGTTTGTATCAAGATACCAGGATTAGGTTGCACTTGGTTCGCATAAGCGGATTATTTATCACGGATTTGGCTTGGATTGAAGACTGAGAGGAATCAAAATTGTATAAGTACGAAGGGAATTTCATAAAGATCGAAATGAAATCTACTTTCTTATGAAAATTTTTTGTGTACGAAAAAAGAACACTAAAAGTTCACACATCAAAAATAGACCTCGAAACTACCCACTTTCACAGCTCATTAGAGACAAATGTACAATACTAACAAGAAAATATGTTTTAACTCCAAGAAAAGAGGATAACAAAGAAACTTTTAATGAGAATACCAATAAACTTAATGAATCTCTTCGAATTTCGTTAAAAAAGGCTGCCATGCATAGATATACATAAATTAGTATTTTCTATTTTAGAGTAATAAAAAGAAAAAAATATCTTCATAAGAAAGTGGATTTCACATTGATTTTAAAGATTTTTGATTCTAGTAAGAAAATTGAAAGATTGACCAAACAACATTTGGTATTAAAAAATGTTTTATTCATACTTTCAGGTAATATTTGAATTTATATAATATATGTTTCATTATTTATAACTGTAGTTACCCTGTAAATTACTCCTGATGAAGTCTAAATTGGCTTCGAAACATGTTGGTTCCCAGTAGTATAAAAAAGACGGAAAAAAGAGTCTGAGGTTGGTTTTGGTTGCCCTTTTCTGTTTCTCCCTCCTTTTTCTTTTTTATTTGTACATTTGTTGTACATTTGTCCCTAATGAACTGCAAAAGCGGGTAGTCTCGAAGTTTAGTTTTGATTTGTGAACTCTTTGAGTGTTCCTTTTTCGGGACACAAAAAATTTTCATAAGAAAGTAGAATTCATTTCGATCATTAAGAAATTTTAAAAGAGAGAAAATTAATCAAGGATTTGTTTCAATCTGCTGGTTTGCCTATGAATACCTAGGTTGCCTTTGAATTTAATTGAGGTGTTAATGGTTAGCTCAGTTTACCAAAAAATATCTGTTTCACGTGAAAATAGCTCACAAATTTGAGAAAGTTAGAAATTTTTTAGAAATGTGTTATTGGTTTGTATTATAACCTTTTTCATTTTTCAAAAATGAAAAAATAATCTGAATAGATTGGTTCTACATTAACTCACAAAATGAGGGTGTCTGGCGTCTTATAAATTGTTGAAAACCTGGAAAAGTTCTTGAATTTTTTTTTACCGTTAGGAATTTTCAAGTCAAAAAGACGAATTTTCAACAAAAGAGTTGAATTTTCAACCACGAAAGATTTCTGAGTCAAGAAATAAAAAAATATCATCCTAATTGTTCAATTTTTTACGAAACAGTTGAATTTTCAACCGGAAAATATGAATTTTTAACACAAATGTTAGTTGATATTTCAACCAAAGAAGATTTTAGTTTTGAATCAATAGCAGTTGAATTCAACAAAAAAGACGAATTTGCATGTCAAACCGACCAATTTTCAGCTAAAAAGGATGACTTTAACTTTGTTGAATTTTTAACCAGAAAATATTTCTGAGTTAAGAAAGAAAGAAAATATCAACCAAGTTGTTCAATTTGCTACAAAACAGTTGAATTTTCAACGCGAAAATATGAATTTTTAGCTAGAATGTTAATTAATATTTCAAACAAAAAAGATTTCAGTTTCGAATCAATAGCAGTTTAATTCAACCAAAAAAGTTGAATGCCCAACCAAAACAAATTGATTTTCAATTTTCTACAAACACTTGAAATTTCAGCCCCGAAAATATGAATTATCTACAAAAATATTCGAATTTGTAAACCAAACTGATGAATTTCCAGCTAATAAGAATAACGTTAACAAATTTATTGAATTTTTAACAAAAGAGTTAAATTTGATACCTCGAAAGATTTTTGAGTTAAAAAAGGATAAAAAATCATCTAAATCGTTCAATATTTCACAAAACGGTTGAATTTTCAACCGGAAAATATGAATTTTCAACAAAAATGTTAGTTGATATTTCAACAAAGAAAGATTTTAGGTTTAAATAAATAGCAGTTGATTTCAACCATAAAGACGAATTTTCAACAAAAAAGTTGAATGCTTAACAAAAAAAATTAATTTTTAATTTTCTTCAAACTCTTGAAATTTCAACCCCAAAAATATGAATTATCTACAAGAATAGTCGAATTTGCAAGCCAAACTGATAAGTTTTCAGCTAAAAAGGATGACTTTAACAAATTTGTTGAATTTTCAACAAAAGAGTTGAATTTTCAACAAAGGATTGAATTTTTAACCACTAAAGATTTCTGAGTCAAGGAAGGAAAAAATGTTAACCAAATCGTTAAATATTCCACAAAGCGGTTGAAATTTCAACCGGAAAATATGAATTTTCAACAAAAATGTTGGTTGATATTTCAACAAAGAAAGATTTTAGGTTCAAATCAATAGCAGTTGATTTGAACCAAAAAGACGAATTTTCAACAAAAAAGTTGAATGCTCAACAAAACAAATTAATTTTTAATTTTCTTGAAACTCTTGAAATTTCAACCCCAAAAATATGAATCATCTAAAAAAATAGTTGTATTTGCAACCCAAACTGAAGAGTTTTCAGCTAAAAAGAATGCCTTTAACAAATTTGTTGAATTTTCAACAAAAGAGTTGAATTTTGAACCACGAAAGATTTCTGACTCAGGAAAGAAAGAAATGTCAACCAAATTGTTCAATTTTCTACAAAACAGTTGGATTTTCAACCGGGAAATATGAATTTTCAACAAGAATGTTAGTTAATATTTCAGCCTAAAAAGATTTCAGTTTTTAGGCATTGACTATCGTTACGGAATTTCTCGTAAAACTAATCCGGTCAAGTGTAGCGCTAATGCTAGAGTTACGGAAAGTTCCGTAACTTTAGCCCTGAACGAGGTGGAAAGGGGTTAGTCTTACAGAAAATTCCGTAACGGTAGACATTTCGTAGTTTTTAATCAATAGCAGTTGAATTCAACCGAAAAGATGAATTTTCAACAACAAAATTGAATGTTACACCAAAATAAATTAATTTTCAATTTTCTACAAAACGCTTGAAGTTTTAATCCCAAAAAAATGAATTATTTACAAAAATAGTCGAATTTGCAGCCCAAACTAACGATTTTTCAGCGAAAAAGGATGACTTTAACGAATTTGTTTAATTTACAACAAAAAAGTTGAATTTTTAACAACAAAAGATTTCTGAGTTGAAAAAGAAGAAAAATATCAACCAAATTTTTTAATTTTCTACAAAAAAGTTGAATTTTCATCCGGAAAATATGAATTTCCAAAAAAAATATTTGTTGATTTTTTAATCAAAAATGATTTTAGTTTTAAATCAATAGCAGTTGAGTTCAACCAAAAAGAGGAATTTTCTACAAAAAAGTTGAATTCTCAATCAAAATAAATAAATTTTCAATTTTCTACAAAACACGTGATTTTTCAACCCCAAGATTATGAATTCTCTACGAAAGTAGTCGAGTTTGCAACCCAAACTGACGAATTTTAAGCTAAAAAGGATGAATTCAACAAAATTGTTGAATTTTGAACAAAATAATTAAATTTTCAACCAAACAATAAAATTTTTAACCATGAAGATGAAATCTGTCCTTTTGGATTTGAAATTTATCTTTTTGTAGAAAAGTAACATTTTTTTGTCGAAAATTAAACTTTCTTGGTTGAAAATTCAATATGTGGTTGAGAAATCAACTTTCTTGGTTGAGAATGAACATTTTTGTTGAAAATTCATCTTTTTGGATTTAAAAGTCAAATTTTTTCTAAAACATTCGACATTTTAAATAAAAAACTCAATCTTTTTTTGAAAATTAGTCTTTTTTGGGTTGAAAATTCCTCTTTCTTGGTTGGAAATTCCACTATTATGTTGAAAGTGCAATGCATTGCTACTGGAAGTCTTAGGAATATGGTACCTAGAATAATGTTATTTAAATAAATTTATTTCCCTATCTCTTGAAAAATTTTCCTATTTCTCCTGTTTTGAGAGCATTTTGGGCCTGGAATTTTTGTTCAAATTTTGAGTGGCCACCCTGTAATCCCCCAAAGTTTAATCAAGATCATAGAAATCTAGATTCTAGAGCCATATTTTGAAGACAAATGTCTCTAAAAGCTGAAGTTGATGAAGATGAAAACTTGCCGTATTTTCACAGTTGGCTATGTCTGAGATAAATGTTTGATCCGTTCAAGCATCGAGGGAACTTTGTCGAGGAATCAAAGGATTTTGCTATGAAAAATGATCCTGTGAGCCTAGATGGTACCAGAGTCGGGCATATGAAGTAAAAAGAAAATATTAAGCGGTAAAATATTGACTCTTTTCTTTTCGCCCTCTTTTTTCTTCTTGTTGTACATTTATTTCACATTTGTCTCTGATGAGCCGGAATCGGGTAGTCTCGAAGTCTGTTGTTAATTTGTGAACTTTTTAGGTGTTCTTTTTTAACACGCAAAGAATTTTCATATGAATGAAGATTTCTTTGTTATGGTTAAGAAATTTTAAAAGAGAGACATTAGGCAATGATTTGTTCCAATCTGCAGGGTTGCCTATGAACACTTGAGATTTCTTTTAATTGAGGTATGAATGATAAACTCAATGTACCAAAAGATATCCTATTTACTTAAATATAGTTTAGAAATTTGAGAAAACTAGCAGTTTTTAGAAATATATTGTTTTGGATTATTACCTTTTTCTATTTTAAAAAATGGAATAATCTGAATAGAATGGCTTTGAGTTTTTTTAACTTCTAATTAAAAACCACAATGTGATGAACATTTTTTTATCAATATTAGAAAAAATATCTCGAGCAAATTTTTTTCTCTATCTCGAATTACTTTTCTCTCCAAAAGAATCATTCTAATGCCCTTTTCTCTATGCTTCTTTGGACTGCATTGAGCAAAGCAGCTCGTCAGATAATCTATACTGTTTTTTTGAACTTCAAATTAAAAACTACAATGTGATGAACATTTTTTTATCCATATTAGAAAAAATATCTCGAGCAAATTTTTTTCTCTATCTAGAATTACTTTTCTCTCCAAAAGAATCATTCTAATGCCTTTTTCTCTATACTTCTTTTGACTGCATTGAATAAAGCAGCTCGTCAGATAATCCATACTGTTTTTTTGAACTTCAAATTGAAGACCGCAATGTGATGAACCTTTTTTTATCAATATTAGAAAAAATATCTCGAGCAAATTTTCTTCTCTATCTATAAATAACTTTTTCTCCACAAGAATTATTCTAATGCCCTTTTCTCTATGCTTCTTTTGACTGCATTGAGCAAAGCAGTTCGTCAGATAATCCATAATGTTTTTTCAAACTTCAAATTGAAAACCACAATGTGATGAACCTTTTTTTTATCAATATTAGAAAATATATCTCGAGCAAATTTTCTTCTCCATCTACAAATAATTTTTTCGGCACAAGAATCATTCTAGTGCCCTTTTCTCTGTAACTCTTTTGACTGCATTGAGCAAAGCAGCTCGTCAGATAATCCATACTGTTTTCCTGAACTTTAAATTGAAAACCGCAATGTGATGAACCTTTTTTTATCAATATTAGAAAAAATATCTCGAGAAATTTCTTTTCTCTATCTATAAATAATTTTTTCTCCACAAGAATCTTTCTAGTGCCCTTTTCTCTATGCTTCTTTCGACTGCATCGAGCAAAGCGGCTCGTCAGATAATCCAACGTCGTAGTGTAGTCAGGGGTCGTAAAAGTTAGGTCATAAACTCCATTCTTCGTCGGTACGACTTAAAAGTCGTGGTTGGGCTTCACCAGCAGGTACCGGAAGTAGTAAACTACCAAACGCCATTTTACGCACATTCTCTTCCTGAGTGAAGTTCACTCTGCTCTCATCATCAACCCTGCTATAATCTCAACAGTGCTTTTCCCGTGTCATAATCGTCAATTTGCAAACAGATGGAAACAACGACTGTCACAAGAAATAATAGCAAAACCTGATCTCAAATTCCGGCTGTTCTTTTGTTTTGACATTTTTTTGTCTAAATCTAAAGTCGAGAATTCTGACCCATTTTCCCATTTTGTTCACAAAGTTCGTGAAATTTGCCAAATATTTCAAATATTAATTAATATTTTGATGTTATTGTATAGATTACTGGTCAAATTGATTAACATCAAAATATTAATTAATTAATTACCCTGGTCGATGAAATAACATCAATATTTTAAATTATTCATGATTAGATT
>JAUMHM010000078.1:19144597-19184611 GCA_032362435.1 Melikaiella ostensackeni
CTACTGCGGCCTCGGTGGCGTAATTGGTTAACGCTCCACTCATGTAAAGTCGGCGTTCCCGGTTCAAATCCGGGCCGGGGTAGATTTTTTCTCATTTCTCTAAAAATCAATTTTACCAGTAATTGATACAATAACATCAAAATATTAATTAATTAATTACCCTGGTCGATGAAATAACATCAATATTTCAAATATTTTAAAAGGTTTCAAATATTCTAATATTTCACAAAGATTTCAAGAGAATTTACAAATATTTCAAAGATCACAAAATATTTCGAAGATATCGCAAAGATTTGAAGATTTCAGGAAAATTTCACCCGAGATTTCACGCAGATATTTAATGTACCTGAAGTTCTGAACGTTCAAATGAACTTAATATTCTTTCCCAATTCTATTTTATCTATAAGTATTGTTCCGATTACAATTTAATATAATGTATTATGAGTTTCTTCTGTAATCTATTATTTTCAATGTAAACAAATTAATATTTCAGCACTGTTTCTAGTTTACAAAGCCATCAGTAAAAATGTCGTTCATTTGAACGTTCAAAACTTCAAGCACATGATATTTAAAAGATTTCATAATGATTTCAACGGATTTAAAAATATTTCATAAATATGACTAGAATAAGATTTCGAAATATTTCAAATATTTCAAGAGTTTTGAGAAATTTCACAGAAATATTTAAAAGATTCCACAAAGATTTCAAAGGATTTCCGAATATTTCAAGAGGATTCATGAATATTTTTAAGATGTCACAAAGATTTAAAGATATCGCAAAGATTTGAAGATTCCTAAAAAATTTCCAAGATTGCAAAAATTTTGAAGAATTTCAAAATATTTCACAAAGATTTCAAAGATTTCAAGAGAATTTACAAAGATTTCACAAAGATAGTTAACAGGTTTCAAAAGATTTTAGAATATTTCAGGAAAATTCACAATTATTTCAAAATTTTCACAAAGATTTCAAAAGATTTTAAGTGATTTAAAAATATTCCATAAAGATTCACAAAGATATTTTAAAGATTGCAAAGATTTCAAAATATTGCAAATATTAAAAAATCCACAAAAATTTTTAAGATTTAACAAATATCTCAAAGATTTCACAAAGATATTTGAAATACTTCACAAAGATTTCAAATGATTTTAGAATATTTCAAGAGAAATCACAAATATTTTTAAGATTTTACAAAGACTTCAAAGATCTCAAGATATTTCAAAATATTGCAAGGATTTTGCAAAGCTTCAAAGATATCGCAAAGACTTGAAGAAAGTTCACAAAGATATTTAAAAGATTTTACAACAATTTCAGAGATCTCAAAATATTCCAAAAGGTTTCATAGATTTCAAGGGAATTCACAAATATTTCAAAAGATTTCAAAGGATTTCAAAATATTTCATGAAGGTTTCAAGAGAATTCGCAAATATTTTCAAGATTTCACAAATATTTCAAATTTTTCAAGTTTTCAAAGATTTCACATAAAGATATATTTTTAAGATTCTACAAAGACTTCAAATATCTCAGAATATTCCAGAGTATTGCAAAGATTTCGCAAAGATTTGAAGAGAGTTCACAACGATTTCATAGATTTCACAAAGACATTGTAAAATTTTCACAAAGATTTCAAAGATCTCAAAATATTCCAAAAAGATCTCTAGAAATCTCTTGAAATCTCTGAAAATAATCCTAAAAAATTCTTCGAAATCCCTTGAAATTTTTGAAATTTTTTTGAATCTGAAAATTCCCGGAAATGTTTGGAAATGTTTGAAATCCTCTAAAATCGATTAAAATGTTTCGAAATCTTACGAAATTCGTTGAAATATTTTTAAATGTCTTGAAAACCGATGAAATCCTTTATAATTAGTTAAAATGTTTGGAAATCGCATAGAATCCTTTTAAAAGCCTTATAATCCGTGAAAGCTTCTCGAAATACGTTGAGATCCTAAGGAATCCCTTAGAATCCTCTGATATGTTTGGAAACCTTTAAAATCATTTCAAATCCCGTGAAATTTTCATGAAATCTGACGAAATGGGTTAAAATTCGTGTAAATTCTTTGGAATTCCTTGAAATTCGTTGAAATTCATTGATGTATTTGAAATCTCTTAATTCTTTTGTAGTTCTGTGAAATTCTTTGAGATCTGTGGAATCCTGTGAAATCCCTCGAAATAATTTGAAATCCTAGATTAAGTAAATAAATAAATCATTCGCTTGCAGTTTCTCTATTTTTGCATCAATTCTTTGAATATTTTAACATTATTTATTTCTTTAGATATTGATTTTCTTATAATGAATTTATATAACGATTTTCCTAGAATCGCGAAGAAATACATTATAGGAAAATCATTATAGACCTATACTGAATTTCCTATAATACTTTCTCGTAAGGTGGGATCACAAGAGATTTTAAAAGATTGCATGGGATTGCACGAGGTATTCTCATAATTTAGTCTTCATTTCAAAAAAAAAAAAAAAACAACGGAACTTGTCCTCTGTCAACTCAGTCAAAATGTTGAAAACAAAAAAATTTTCTATACCAATTCGGAAAAAAAGTTAAAAACTAAATTTTATATTCTTTAAATCCTTTTAATTAACATTTCAAATTCAATGCCTTCTAAATTAAAAATTTTGTATTTTGAAGGGTTTAAAATTGTTCAGTTTTGAATCGCAAGTGTAGCAATGTTATTTCATATTAGAATTAATAAATATCGGTGAAATAGAATGGCCTGAATGCATTTTTTTTTTACTTTTGAAGAAAAATATAGCTAAAGAAACATTTCTAGAAGAAATTCTATAATTATAGCTCAAATTAATTGCATGATTATATAATACACGAAAACTCTCTCCGATATTTTCAGTAATGCCTCTGCCCTCCATTTTCCTAATGAGACAATATTTTTAACGTGCCATCATAAAATCAAGTTAGTCGGCATTCTCTTCATTTTCCAACAACTCTTAAATCCTAACCCTTGAAAAATGTATACACAATTTGTTTCATTTACGACTCGCTGTTTCTCTATATGCGAATATTAATCGATCGTTGAACACTTTATGAACCTGCATCGTTAAATCACTTGGTACTTTTATGCAACCGCCAATCATAGATTCTCTGTAAAAAACATTTTTGTACTCAGAATTTCGAATAATTCTCAAATTAGGTTTTTTTTTTTTCAATTAAGGTATGTAGATAATCATAGATGGATAATACTACGGAATAGAATCTTCGAGAGTGCATCCGTAGTATGCGGTACTGCGGCTGTAGGAAGAGAGATTGGAGATGCATGGTGGAATGATGGAATCCGCGTGGCTGTTATTGAGGAAAAGCAAGCGTACTTGAGAAAGTTAAATATTAAAGGTCTTAGCAATGAAGAAAGGACTAGACTGAAAAATGATTATACGGATAAAACAAGAAACAAAAATACTAATCAAAGAAAGCAAGGATAAAATCTAAGATATTCCAAAAAATCTTAAAAATGACATTTTATATATTAGAAACTTTCTAAATTGAACGATTCTAAACTTTGTTTCAAACTGAACACTTTTTAAATTACAATTGTGAAATTAAACCCTCTTGACACTGGGATCTTTTGAAGGTAAATTATTTTAATTCAAATCGTTTGAAATTAATAATTGTCAAATTTTGATTCGTACTTTTCAAAATTTAATTATACTTATTGACTAAAGTTCTAAAAAAAATATTCAAATACCTAGAAATCTTTAAAATCGTTTGAATCCTTTGAAATCCTTGGAGAATGAATAAAAAATCTCGCCCCTTGGAATCTTTTGAATCGCTAGGAATCCCTTGAAATTTCATTTCATACCATTCATTTTCAAAAATTCTCAAGAAATCTCTTGAAATCCTCAGAAATTATACAAAATTTTTTGAAATTTGTTCAATCTCCTGAAAAAAATGTAGAGGGTGCATGGATGATACTACGGGATAGCAACTTCAAGAGTGCATCTGAAGTGTGCGGTACTGCGGCTGTAGGAAGAGAGATTGGAGATGCATGGTGGAATGATGAAATCCGCGTGGCTGTTATTGAGGAAAAGCAAGCGTACTGGAGAAAGCTGAATATCAAAGATCCTAGCAATGAAAAGAGAACTAGACTAGAAAATGATTATACGGGTAAAACAAGAAACAAAGGTACTAGACAAAGAAAGCAAGGCTAAAATCAAAGTGAGAGAAGATGAAAAAATGCAAGATGATTTTGTAGGAAATAGGAAATTATTTTGGAAATGGGTTAAGAACTTCAGGAAAAGAGGTACTGGCACTGAGCTAGTCGGAATAAAGAGTGCTGGCTGTGAAATGGTGTAGGATACGTACAAAGTGAAACACTGTGTGAGTGATTTTTTCAAGAAATTGCATGGAGGTCAAGCTATGGAGCTTAACAAGTGTGAAACAGAAGAGGATACGCTAGACAATCCCGTTGTGGGTGGTGGAATAAGAATCGATGTCCGCGAAATTAAATCCGCAATTAAGAAACTAAAGAATGGTAAGGCTGCTAGTGTGGATGATATTATCGCTGAAATACTTGAAAGCGGTGGTAGATATTTGTTTGTGTGGCTGAACGAATATATGATTATGTGCGCTAAGAACGGTGAAGTTCTGTACATTTATTGATCTAGAAAAAGCTTCCGAAAAGGTGGATAGAAGTAAACTTTGGGAAGTCCCGAAAGAGTATACAGTGAATGGTTGACTTCTAAAAGCAATAAAAGCAGCATGTAATGGTAGTAAAGCGAGTTTAAGACTGAATGGACAACTGAGCGATTAGGCAAGGCTGCGTTGTGTCTTCCTGGATGTTCAATATATACATTAGGATTAGGGGTAGCCCAAGAAACACTTTTTTCGAAACTGATAGCGGCCCACGCGGTTTTGAGTGTGAATCCAAAAAATGAAAAATAAGTTTTTTTTTTGGAAAAAATTCCTATTTAGGGGTGGCGCAAACCCCGTGAAGTTTAACAGGTATTTCCCATAAGAAAAAAATACGTTTTTGTAAATTTTTTACAGAATCGTCAATATTAGGCATATCGAGTTGTTCCTCATCATTTTCTTCACAATTAGCCATGCAATACAAATCAAAAATTACTTTTTGAATTTCATCCCCATGAGCCTGTTTTACAGGGTCCTAAAAAACTTCCATAAATGAAAAATTGCGTGTTTTTGGCGCTGATTCTTATTTTTCTTGGTTTCATTTATTAAAAATTGTTCGTAATACATTAAGTATTACATTTTCTGATAATCACATGTTGAAAAAAATTGTTCAAACAATTTTTATTATTATTTATAACAATATTCTTTTATAATAATGCTAGAAAGTTGCGGTTTTTTCTGAAATTTTCTACCTTTTTCCAACTTTTCTCTTACAATGATGTAACGATTAATCAAAGTTTACAAGCATAATCGTTAAAACCATTCCTTATTGTTTGTAACTATCTTCTCTTAGAGTACTGCTAGAAAGTTGCGATTTTATCGGAAATTTCCAACTTCTTGTCAACTTTTTCCTCAGAGAGAGGTAATATTTTTTCAAATATTATAATTATTTTTATTCAGTCGAAGTTAAAAAACGTAATTGTTTGAATAATTTATTATTGTTTATAACTATCTCTTCTCAGACTTAGGGTAATGCTAGAAAATTGCGGTTTTATCCGAAATTTACAGTTTTTTGTAAACTTTATTCTTAGGGCGAGGTAATGATTAATTAGAGTTAATAATCGTAATTTTCTGACAAATTATTATTTGTTTATACCTCAAAAGCCAGAGAAAAGTTCGGAATTTCAGATAAAACCGTAACTTTCTAGAATCATATTAATTGAAGATAGCTATAAACAATAATAAATTGATTCGGCAGTAATTTTTGTTAAATTTATTCAATTATTTTATCGCTCTAACTGAAAAGTTTAAAATAATTTGAAAAATTTTGAAAAGACTGCAACTTTCTTCTATCATTACTCCAAGAGAAGATAGTTATAAATAATAATAAATTGCTTAGACAATTTTTTTCTACATTTTGTTATTAGTAGAAAGTAATATTTGATGTATTACAAAGAATTTTTACTAGAACACAACAATCTGGTTGATTTTTTTCCTATCTTGACTGCAAATTCAACTATTTTGTTGAAAAATTGTTTTTTTTTTTTTGGTTGAATGTAACAGTTTTTGATTTAAAGTAAAACTATTTTTTGCTTAAAATATCAAGTATTACATTTTTTGTTGAGAATTCTTCTTTTTTCGTTCAAAATTTTTTTTTCAATTGGAAAAAAATCCTGTGTTTTGTTAAAAATTCGTCTTTTTGTGGTGAAAAATTATCTCTTTCGTTGACAATTTATCTCTTTTATTTCAAATTCAACTATTTTCTTGAAAATTCGTCTTTTTTGGTTGAAATTAAAATATTACATTTTTCATTGAGAAATAAACTTTTTTGGATAGAAATTTTATTATTTGGCTGATAATAAACTTTTTTGTTGAAAATTCGCCTTCTTGGCTTGAATTTCCAATAATCTGGTTGATTTTTTCTCTGTCTTGACTGAAAATTGAACTATTTTGTTGAAAATTTGTTGTTTGAAAAAAGTCTGTATTTTGTTAAAAATTCGTCTTTATTGGTTGAGTTCAACTGTATTCGATTTAAAGTGAAAATTCTTTTTGGTTGAAATTTCAACTTTTTTTTGAGAATTCACTTTTTTTGGTTGAAAGTTGAACTACTTTGTGAAGTAGTTTTTTTTTGGTTGAAGATTAATCATTTTAGTTAAAAATTCATATCTTTTGTTGAGAAATTAACTATTTTATTTACATATTTTTCTGGTTGAACATTAATTTTTTTAAATAAAAATTGAAATATTCAATTTTAGGTTTAAAATTTATATTGTTTAGTTGAAAATTTTACTATTTGGTAGGATATTTCTAAAACATTTTCTGTTGGTCGTAGAATATTGTAAGTCTTCTAGAGGTGGAAGTCGTAACTAGGTAAATATGAAGAAACACTTATGGAAATAAATAATTAATTTCAACGCCAATTAGATTTATAGTCTGAAATAGGAAAGCTGAAATTCTTCTTTCACGCTGAAATTCAAAAATTTCTAAAACATTCCTTGTTTTCGAAATATTATGTGGGTCATGATTAACTCATGACTCGTTAAAAAGTGTAACAACTATCACTTGAAAGTTATGAATAAAGTGTTGTAAAAATTATATTTGGATATATATTTCTAAAATACAAAAGTAATGATAGTTGCTTTTCTTGGGAAATGCAACTTCAAAAAAGTTACATTTTGAATCGGTAACGATAACGATAACTAGTTACTTCTCTCGTGATGTAACGGTAACGATAACTAGTAAAGAATCAAGTGTATTTAGGCAAAGTGAGTGGTAGCGTACTCAGAGGTAGACCGAAGAAAAAATGGTTGGAATGTGTGCATGAGACTCTGAAGAGAAGGAATATTCGAAGTCGTAGAAATACGGGAACGTGCATGAAACGATGCATAGATGTAATGGAAGCTAAAGAGCTGTGTAAGGATAGGGATGTATGGAGAGCAATTGTTTATAAGAAGAATAGTGACGCCTGAAATGAAAGATTTTGGATACTAATGGACCATCGTGGAGAGCTTTGCTTAACGGATGTGGTTGGGGTAAATGGGTTTATCCGTCAGCTTGAGTGCTTATATGTAAGTCGTGATGTATGATGGCTCTGTAAAGCTCTTTACAGTTTGTTGCTTTTATTGCTTTTAGAAGCCAACCATTCACTCCATGCTCTTTCAGAACTTCCCGAAGTTCAGTTCTATCCACGTTATCGAAAGCTTTTTCCAGATCAATAAATGTACAGAAAACTTTTTTCTCTACTCTCAAATGTTTTTCTATGATATGCTATATCCCGTTCTTATTCTTATTATCTAAATTCCTTGATTCCCGGAAGTATAACGAGGCTAGAACCAAACGAGTTACGCTTACCCCGAAAGGGATTTGGCTTGATGGTATAATAATAATAAAGATCATTAGGTTTCAAGTTTGTCTAAAGACAAATAAGGGACTAAAAGGGATATATTTATCAAAGTTCAAGAAGCTCAACAGTTTAATTTCGTTATCGACTTCTAAGTCTGTTTACCTGTCCCGAGAAAACTTTTCTTCCACAGTGCTTCCCTCTGTCTGGAATTGAGCTTTCTTCTTCCAAGGGGAGAAAAGATTGTAGTCTGAGATCAGTAACTTGTATAGTCAAGTCGAATGAACGTCCTTCGTACTCGAAAGTCTATCGCTACGATGTCTAGCAACCTTTCGAACTTTCTTCGACTTATTTCGATTCAGCAGTGCGATTCGCTTCTTGGTTGCACCAAAAGTGGTTTAGAGTGGTTCATGAATATCGCCCATGCATTTCGCATAGAATGGCAGAGCAATGCCTCTCTGTGAGCGAAACTTTACCAACTTTTCTTCCCTGAGCTTTGATTTCGATTTTACCATTGGCAATCGCACCTTTGAGCATCACTTTTCACTTCTAATGTATCTTTAGCGCTTCTTCTGTATAGAGGTCTGAAGGTGAAGTTCTATTGCATAATCGAAAAAAGGTCTGAATCCCATTTGACCTTCGACTCCATAAGATTCCTGAGCAGTTGTATTTCTTTACTCAGAACATTTTTTTGGTAATCTTTCGTATAATAAAATGTAAGTTCTTAGATATCTGACCATTAATATAATTTATTGTTTACGAGTATGATTTCTTCTTAGAAAATGACTTAGACTCAGAACTTTTTCTCTGAAAGTGGCTCAGTAATACCCAATCTCTTTTACTAAAAAATTATTTAAAGAGCTTATGAAAAGAATGACTCAGATTCTCCTGATTCGGAACTCCTCTTTTTCTTTCAAAAAACTCAATAACACTTCTTCTACTTTTTTGCCTCGAAAAAAGACTAATTTTAATTGGAAGATAATTAAAACTCTACCATAAAATATGGCGGCGTGAGACGTCAGACAGGAGAAATATGAAAGCCTTTAAATTCAAAAAAAGAGAAGTTAAATATTCTAAATTATAATTTTGAAGCATTTTTTAAATTAAAATGAAACTGTTTAAAATAAATGTCAGGAAGTGTTAACTGCACATTGTACACCTTTTTATTCAGTACTCAAAAGGTAAAAGCTATAAAGCCGAAATGAATAAACACTTCGACCTTTGAATGACGAAAATGAAAATTGAAAACTGGACACACTCGCAGCAGATAGTAGCTTTTACGAATGAAATGTTATTTCGTAAAAATATAATATAAATTGTTTGAATTTTTAATTTTTATTCTTTTCGAAATGTTTTGAAAATTACTTTATAGAAATGAGTGAATAATTTTCTCCAAGTAAGCTTATTTATTGTCAAAAATTTATTATAATTCAAAATTGTAGGATTTTCAAATTTTAAGTAAAACTTTTTCTCAATGAATGCATTTGTAGTGACGACGAAACATTTTACTTAGCTAGAGAGTTCATATTTCATCCTGCGAAGTGAATGGGTGGCTCTTGTTTCTCATACATTCACATTCATTAACCAGATTTGAAATAATGTCAGTGCTAAAAGTTAGTGAATATATTTTTCTTTAAATTATGACTTCTTATAGAACAGCTTTTTTATACTTTTTTATGCGATTTTTGAGAATGCTAATGTAAGAAAACATGGAAGCGTGCCTTATTAAATCATAATAGAGTTACAGGGTGTCTACTAACCGGGAAAACCGGAACCAGTCGGAAATTGAAAAAAAGTCGGAAGAACCGGGAATCAGATTTAAAAGTTTTGAAAATGTGATATTTTCTATTAATCGTGATAACAAGACAATAAACGTGATAAATAAAGTATTAGGAAATAATAAAATTTCAAATTTTCTAAACAATTAAGAATAATGTTTAAGCTCTGAACAAGTGGTATCTTTCAAGAGATATAATAATTAGTAATTGATTATTATAAAATTATAGTTTGTTGTCAAGACCTTTTTAATTTGAACCCTTTGATAATGTTTTATGTTCTTAAAAATAAACTTCATGTTGAATTTTCGAAATTGGGTCATACAGATTAGTGATAATTTTTTCATAACCTTGTAGATTATTTCCGGCTATTAAATCAGGATTTGTTCAAATTCCTTTTGTGAATTCTTCAAAGAATCAAAACTAGAAATGTAAATATTTTTGCGTTTTGTTGAACTAAGTTATTGTGTTAATCGCTTAAGATTTTTGATGAAAATCATATAGTTTAGCGGATGGTGACCATTTTTTAAGTGAAGTGTTCAAATCGTGTCTTAAGTAATTTTGTTTGTTTTTTAGATACACAAACCCTCAAAAAACCTTCTGAAGATAAGAGACTACTGCATTTTATTAAAATTAATATTTCATTTTGCGGGCAAACTGTGCAAGATACGAAAAAATATTGAGAAATAAAATTGTTCATCTCAGGAAGATCTACAAATTTTCTAGCATCCATTTTTCAATAAGACGCATAGTTTCTGTTTTAATAGTGGAAAATAATATTAAAAATAAAAAAAAACATTTTCTAGTCAAATTTTGCAAGATTTGGGACACGTTGGTGGCCCTCTTCAGTTACTTATTTTGAAAAATCTTCAGATATATTGAAAACATAATTTAATTTTGATGCTCAATTATCGTCGTAGATTTACTTCACATAACAGTTGTTATTTTTTATAACTACGCAATTTGACAGGATTTCCAAGGACTTAAAAGATTTTAAAAATTTCAAAAATCAAAATTAAGACATCGAAATTGTATTATATTTGTTTGTAAGTTTTAGTCACCATAAATTATAAAAATTTCATTTTGTTTATAGAATCCTGAAGTGATCAAAGTATTTTTCTGAGTAAGGTAGAAAGAAGAAGAATAAGCGGAGATTTTATATTTACAACCGGGGAAAACCGGCGAGAAACCGGGAAATAAACGTAAAAATTTGGTTAGCGAAAATTAATACATACTACAGGCCCTGAATTAGTATCTTTTACATTAGAAGATTTAATTATTGAATTTGAAACTTTGAGTGTTTATTCGGCTAAATATTGTTTTGTTTCCATTTCAAGGCAGATACTTGTTTGTGTGGCTGAGAGAATCCATGAATACGTGTGCTGTAGAAAAATATTCGTGCAGCAGTTTTAAAGAATCTCGTTGTATGTAGCGGAAGAAAAATCGATATCGACTACATTATATCCGTGATTAAAAAACTAAAGAATGGTAAGGCTGCTGGCGTGGATGGTATCACTGCTGACATGCTTAAGAGCGGTGCCAGATACTTGTTTGTGTGGCTGAGAGAATCCATGAATACGTGTGCTGTGGAAAAATATTCGTGCAGCTATGTTAGAAAATCTCGTTGTATGTAGCGGAAGAAGAATCGATATCGACGACACTATATCCGCAATTAAGAAACTAATGAATGGTGAGGCTGCTAGTATGGATGGTATCACCGCTGAAATGCTTAAGAGCGGTGGCGGATATTTGTTTTTGTGGCTAAGCGAATTTATGAATATCTGTGCCGTGAGTGGTGAAGTTCCGAATGATTTCAGAGAGGCGGTTATCGTCTAACTCTACTAGGGAAAGGGTGATAGAGCTGATTGTTTTGATTATTGAGCGATTAGCCTACCAAGTACTGTGGGCAAAATATAGACCAAAATACTTATTGGGAAGTTCATGAGAATAACTAAATGAAAAATATTCGTGCAGCAATGTTAGAAAATCCCGTTGTAGATAGCGGAAAAAGAATCAATATCGACGACATTATATCCGTGATTAAGAAACTAAAGGATGGTAAGGCTGCTGGTGTAGATGGTATCACCGCTGAAATGCTCAAGAGCGGTGGCAGATATTTGCTTGTGTGGCTGAGAGAATTTATGAATACGTGTGCTATAAATGGTGAAGAATTATAGAGCGATCAGTCTACTAAGTATCGTGGGCAAAATATCGACCAAAATACTTATTGGGAAGGTCATGGGTATAACTGAATGAAAAATATTTCTGCAGCAATGTTAGAGAATCTCGTTGTAGGTAGCGGAAGAAGAATCGATATCGACGACATTATATCCGTGATTAAGAAACTGAAGAATGGTAAGGCTGCTGGCGTGAATGGTATCACTGCTGAAATGCTTAAGAGCGGTGGAGGATTTTTGTTCGTGTGGCAATTTTTGTTTGTTTTGGTGGAAGAAACTTGCTGAGATGGTTCGGTCATAGTGAGAGAATGAATACAGAACCTTTAATGAATCAAGTGTAATGAAAGTGTATATTGATTTACTAATTCAAATGACAAAATCTCAAGCATGGTTATGAGATTAAAATAATTAAAAGCACAATCTCTCCAACAAATTTATTTGAATAGAGGCATTGAAACTGTCAGTTGAAGAAATGAATTAATTTTGAAAACTGAATTTAAAAACTAATTAGATTTAATCGTACTCAAGCAGGAGCATCTCGACTATCTAATTTCCAAGACCATACAGACAGCCTCGCTTCAGCAAGTTACGCGCTAATCCGATTATACATACGCTCGGTCTCCTTCTATTTTGTAAGTTTAATCTAGCTTTTCCTCTTTGTCTTCCTCTTTGCTCGCTGCTATCGTGTGATGAAACGTCCATAGAAGTTCCGCGTTCTGGGCTGGCATAATTCCAAAAACTGTCTCTCTTTTCGTGCTTCCAGAGGAGGCAGAGGTGGAAATTTGGAGAACGGTCGTGCAGATTTATAGCCAACCACTCTGCAGTGAGCACTATTTGTTCTCTCGTTCGCGAAGCATTCCAATACATCTCTTGATTGCCATGTCAATACTACGTTTGCCACTGTTTCGTCGAAAGCCTACGGTAAAATTGGTTTATCTCCTCTCCAGGCCCCACGACATTTCTTTCTTCATGCCAATCAAGATAAAGTGACCGCTAGGGTAAATACCAATTTTAGATTTTTTTTTTTCACACTATCGCAATTAATTCTTGAATGGTCCTTGGATATTGTTCACTCCGAGAAAAAATGAACTTGAGACAAAAGCATCATCCTCTTGCCTGTTTTGTTTCAAACCACGTGGATATCTTTTTTATACAAACACAACTAGTTGGATGCAATATTGGAGGAAGTTTGTCGAGAAAGGATAATGTTTGCTGCGAACAGATTCTTTTCAACACAAATGTCCATTAATTACGTAAGGCTGTTTTTTGAAATTTTAGACCCCCTCCCCTCTATTGTAAGGATTCGTAAGATTTTTGTGGCTCCCACCCCCATATTACGTAATTTTTTATATTTTTACTCAATATATCAACAACATGTCAATTGTTTTCACTGTAAACGAGATTTCAAGGTTAAGGTATTTCAAAGGACTACAAAGTATTTCATAGAATTATAAATTTCAGAAAGAATCTCGATTTTTCCGAATGATTTAGATGGATTTTTAAGGATTTAAGGGAACTAAGAACGATTTACGCGGATCATAAAGGATTTCAAGGGATTTCAAGGGATTTCAAGGGGTTTTAAGAGATTTAGAAATATTTCGGAAGAAATCACGGGATGTTAAAGGATTTCAAGAGACACCGAAGTATTTTCATGGATTTTAGAGTGTGTCTGGGGATTTTAATAGGATTTCGAAAATTTGAAGGGATTTGAAGGAATCAGATAAGATTTCAAAAAATTCCACGGGATTTCAAAAGATTTGCAAATATTTCAAGGGATTTTAAGAGATTTCAAAATATTTTGAGAGAAATCAGGGGATTTTAAAGAATTTTAAGAGATACCGAAGTATTCACGAATTTTGCAGGGTGTCAGTGGATTTTAATTAGATTTCGATGATTTGAAGGGATTTGCAGGAATTTCGTAAGATTTCAAAGGATTTTAAGGGATTTGAAAGAATTTTAAGAGATTTAAAGTGGTTTCGGTTCCGAAGGATTTCTGAGTATTATAAAGGATTCTAAGGGATTTTGAGGAATTTTATTGGCTTTTAGAGTATTCGAATGCATTTCGAAATATTCTAAGGGATTTCAAGAGATTTGGAAAGAATTCCGTGGATTTTAAGGGATTGAAGAATTTTTGAGTGATGTTGAAAATTTCAAGCGATTTCACAGATTCCCAAATAATTTTAAGGGATTTTCGCAGCTTTTAAAGAAGATCAAGGGATTATTAGGGAGCTCAATCGCTTCAAAGGAATTTCATTTGAATATGTATGATATTTATGGAATCCTAATAATTTCAAGGAATTTTCCTATCATTTATCAAATTTTGAGTGATGTCAAAACATTCAAAAAATTTGAAGAAATTATCTAGTACGATTTCAGAGTGAATCTTAATTTTTTCAAGGGTTTTTACAATATTTTAAGGGGTTTCAAGGAGTTTAATCACAATTTTTAAAGGTTTCACGGGATAAGGTACTGAAGGATTTAGATGGATTTTTAGGGACTTAAGGGAACTAGGAACGATTTACGCAGATCATAAAGGATTTGAAAGGTTTTCATGAGGTTTTAAGAGATTTCAAAATATTTTAAAAGAAACCAGGGTATTTTAAAGGATTTCAAGAGAGACCGAATTATTTTCACGAACTTTGCAGGATGTCCGGGGATTTTAATAGAATTTCGAATATTTGAAGGGATTTGAAGGAATTTCATAAGATTTAAAAAAATTCCACGGGATTTCAAAATATTTGCAAAGATTTCAAGGGACTTCAAGAGATTTCAAAATATTTTAAAAGAAACCAGGGTTTTTTAAAGGATTTCAAGAGATACCGAAGTATTTTCACGAATTTTGCAGGATGTCCGGGGATTTTAATAGAATTTCGAATATTTGAAGGGATTTGAAGGAATTTCATAAGATTTCAAAAAATTCCACGAGATTTCAAAAGATTTGCAAAGATTTAAAGGGGTTTTGAGAGATTTCAAAATATTTTAAAAGAAACTAAGGTATTTTAAAGGATTTCAAGAGATACCGAAGTATTTTCACGAATTTTGCAGGATGTCAAGGGATTTTAATTGGATTTCGAAGATTTGAAGGGATTTAAAGAAGTTTTGTAACATTTGCAAAGATTTCAAGGGATTTCAAGGAATTTGAAAGAATTTTGAGAGAATTTAAGTGGTTTCGGTTTCGGTTTCGAAGGATTTTTGAGTATTAAAAACGATTCTGAAGGATTTCGAGGAATTTTATTGGCTTTTAGAATATTCAAATGCATTTCAAAATATTTTAAGGGATTTCAAGAGATTTGAATAGATTCTTACGGTTTTTAAAGGAATAATGAATTTTTGTTTGATGTTGAAGATTTAAAGCGATTTCACGGATTCCCAAATAATTGAAGGGATTTCGACAGCTTTTAAAGGAGTTCAAGGGATTATTAGGGAGCTCAATCGTTTTAAAGGGATTTCATTAGAATATGTACGATATCTATGGGATTCAAAGAATTTAAAGGAATTTTCCCATTCCTAAAAAATTTTAAGTAATTTCAAAAGATTTTGAAAATTTTAAGAAATTATCTAGTACAATTTCCAGATTAATCTCAATTTTTTCAAGAGATTCAAAGCGGTTTCGATGATTTTACGGGCTTGCAAAGGATTTTGAAGGATTTCAAGGAATTTCAGGAGATGCTGAAGTATTTTCAAGAATTTTGAAGGATAACAGGGGATTTTCATTTGATTTCGAATATGTCAAGCGATTTCACGGAATCTCAAAGAATTTGTAGGGATTTCCGTAGTTTTTGAAGGATTTCAAGCGATATCCATGAAGCTCAATCGTTTCGAAGGAGTTTCAAGAGATTATGTACAATATCCGTAGAATTGAAAGAATTTCAAGGAATTTCCATCTGATTCAAAAAATGTTAAGTGATTTACAAAATTTTCAAAAGAATTCACGGAATGTCAAAGGATTGTAAAGAAAATAGTTAAATCCTTAACCAAAACAGATTAATTTTCTTCCCGAAAGCTGCATTTTCAACCTAAAAAGATTACATTTCTACCAAGAAAACGGATTTTCAAAAAAATAGTTAAAGCCGCAAACATAATAGAATAATTTTGTAACAAAAAGTTGCATTTTTGAGCGAAAAAGATTAAATTTATACCAAAAGACATGAATTTTTTAACCAAAAAGACAAATTTTTAACAAGAGAGTTGTAGTTTTAACCTAGTAAGATTTTTCGGTCATGAAAGAAAAAAACATTTAACCAAATTGTTGAAATTTTAAGCCAAAAAGACGAATCTTCTCTGAAACAGTTGAATTTTTTAACCCGAAAATATGAATTTTCAACAAGGGTTGAATTATCAACCATGAATTATTTTTCAGTAAAGAAAGAAAATATATTCCAACCAAATTGTTGAATTTTCAAGCTAAAAAGACGAATTTTATACAAGACAGTTCAGTTTTGAACCCGATATAATGCAAATAATAATCATAATAATAATATACTATATATAATTATTATAATACAAATCTTTACCAAAAAAGTTAATTTCCAAGCAAATAGTTGAATCCTCAACCAAGAAAGATTTTTTGATCATGAAAGAAAAAAAATTGAACCAAATTGTTAAATTTTCAAGCCAAAAAGACGAATTTTATACAAGACAGTTCAATTTTGAACCCGATATAATATAAATAATAATAATAATAAATATAATTATTATAATACAAATCTTTACCAAAAAAGTTAATTTTCAACCAAATAGTTGAATTTTCAAAAAAATAGTTAAATCCTCAACCAAGAAAGATTTTTTGATCATGAAAGAAAAAAAATTGAACCAAATTGTTAAATCTTCAAGCCAAAAAGACGAATTTCCTCCAAAGCAGTTGAATTTTCAACCCGTAAATATGAATTTTCAACTTAAACGATGAATCTTCAATTAAAAAAATGAATTTTTATCGAAGAAGTTCTACTTTCAACCAAGTAGTTGAATTTTAATACAAGAAAGATGAAATTTAAATAGAGAATATAATAGTTAATATTTGAACCAACAAAGATTCAAATTTTAAATGAAAAACAGTCAGATTCAACTAAAAAAGTCGAATTTTCAACAACATTTAATGACACAAAAAGATGAATTTTTTCAATGGAAAGAGTAATAGTTCATATTTTGACCGAGAAGATTCAATTTTTAAATCGAAAACAGTTGAATTCTCTCTAAAAAAGACGAATCATCAACAACATAGTTAATTTTCAACCAAACAGTTGAATTTTCAAGAGAATAGTTGAATCCTCAACTAAGAAACATTTTTCGATCATGAAAGGAAAAAAATTGAACCAAATTGTTAAATTTCCAAGCCAAAAAGACGAATTTTCTCCAAAGCAGTTGAATTTTTAATCCGAAAATATGAATTTTTTACAAAGTAGTTCTACCCTCACCAAATAATTGATTTTTCGAAGAAGAAATATGAGTTTTCAAAGAAGAGAGATGAATTTTGAAAAAGAAATGTCATAGTTATTATTCAACCAAGAAAGGTTCAAATTTTGAATCAAAAAGCATTCAACTAAGAAAGTCGAATTTCCAACGAGATATTTAATTCTCAGCCAAGCAGTTGAATTTTCAATCAAATTGTTAAATTTTCAACAAAATAGTTGAATCCTCAACCAAAAAAGATTAATTTTTTACCAAAAAGTTGAGTTTTCAAACAAAAAAGATGAATTCTCAACGAAAAAAGTAGTAGTTCACATTTTAACCAAGAAAGATTCAAATTTTATATCCACAATAGTTGAGTTCAACTAAAAAAGACTAATTTTCAACAACATAGGTTATTTTCAACAAATCAATTGAATTTTCAACCGAATAGTTGAATTTCCTACCAAACTGTTAAATTTTTCAACCCGAAAATATAAATTCTCAACAAAACAGTTAATTATTTCACTCATTTGAACATTCACAAGGACTGAGAAAACATTATTCATAATAAACTAACGAAATTGTATACATATTCCGATATTTTATGTTAATTACTAATGTAATGTGCAATGCAGTGCTTTGAATTTGAAACAGCGTAGGATCGATTGCTTCAAGAATGCAATTTTCAATACTTTAATGGCTCCTTATTAAGAAAAATTATACCTGGAGAAAACCTAGAATTATGAGGAGATTTTTGTCTAGGATTACAATTTTGATACTGGGGTGCAACTTCTTTGGAAAAACCAGCAAAGAAGTCATTCAACTATTTTAAGTTTTAATTTAAAATTCTTCCACCGAGCGATGCAGGAAATTTTTCAAGTCTTCATTTCGAATGTTCAAAACTCACAAAATTCTTGATCTTTAATCATTTTCTCGCATGACTATGTGTGTATTATAATATTGACACTTTCACCAACTCATTGCGAGTTTCTCCGATTGTTAATGGAACCCACGAATCGGTGTAATTTCATTAAACACTCCAGCAGTGTCTCTGCTTCGAAGTAAGAACACTGAAGCGAGCGATCAAGTAATTTACTTTTCGCAACTCTCAGCAAGCAAGAATAATGCTGATAAACTAATTAATCTAATTCAGTGAAATCAGCGGTTGGATAGCGTAATCGAGCTGCAACTCGATTATAACATCGCTCTCGACAATTGCGCATTCGGAGGACCTGAGAGGAGAATCGCGCAAGGTGAAGTGATTTGCTTTCCTTAACTTATTTACGGAAACATCATGCCACCTCGGTCACGAAAATTTGCAGGAAAGACTGAGAAAATTCAAAATAAGAGGATCCGCATGCCAGGAAAAACTTGAAAATATCAGGAAATTTTTTTTTAGGTCAGAGAATTTTTTCGAGTAGTAAGTATTATGATGAAATGAAAATTGGTTTCAATTATTATTGAAACTCATGTACTTTAGGAACAAATTTAAGAAATAATTCATTGTGTTTTTAGTATTGTTTATTTATTTAGTTATTCGATGGTGATAATTAATATAGTTGAGAATATCCTGTGATCATTTGTCAAACCTTCCTGAATTGAACACATTAATTAATTAAAATAAACACAAGATTAATTTTATACCGAAAAAGACGAATTTTCAAGGAAATAGTTTAATTTTCAATCAAGGAAATGAATTTTGAACTGAAATGATGAATCTTCAAATGAAACAATGAATTTTTAACAAAGTAGTTCAACTTTCAACCAAATAGTTGAATTTCAAACAAAAAAAGAGAGGAATTCTCAATGAGAAATGTGATAGTTGATATTTCAATTAAAAAAGATTTTAAACTAAAATCAGTCGAATTCAACAAAAAAAGACGAGTTTTCAACGAAATAATTGAATCACCATCTAAAAAAGATTATTTCTCAACCAAACAGTTGTATTGCTACGGAAAAAAGTGAAATTTCTACTAAAAGGAATTAGTATCAAACAAAATGACGAATTTTCAGCAAGAGAGTTGCATCTTCAACCAAAAAAAAAAAAAATTATTAACAAAGTATTTCCACTTTCAACCAGTTAGTTGAATTTTCAACCAAGAAAGGTTTAAGTTTCAAGTTGAAAACAGTTGAATTCTACTAAAAAAGACGAATTTTCAACAAAATAGTTTAGTCCTCAACTAAAGCAGATTAATTGTAAAAGTAAAAGTAAAAGTAAAAGAGTTGAATTTTCAACCAAAAAGACGAATTTTCAACAAAATGGTTTATCCTCAACTAAAACAGATTAATTGTCAACTAAGCAGTTCCCTTTTAACAAAAAAATTGATTTTCTACCAAAAAGACGAATCTTTAACAAACTACATGAATTTTCAAGTAAAAAAATAAATTTTCACCCAAAAATGGGATAGTTGAATATTTAATTTAAAAAATTAATTTCCAACCAAAAAAACCAATTTGTAACAAAATAGTTGAATTTTAAAAAAAAATGAATCTTATCACAAAAATGAGCTTTTGAAAAAGTAGTTCCACTTACAACTTAGCGGTTGAATTTTCGATCAAAAACGATGAATTCTCAAGGCAAAATGCAATACTTGATATTTCAACTAAAAAAGATTCAAATTTTAGATAAAAAACACTTGAATTCAACCAAAAAAAATGAGTTAAAAAAATTGTTTATTTTCAGCCAGTTAAATTTTCTGCCAAAATGTTGAGTTTTTAATCCGAAAATATCAATTTTCAGCAAAAAAGTTAATTTTCAATCAAAGAGTTCAATTTTTCAACAAAGTAGTTGAGTCCTCAACCAGAACAGATTAATTTTCTACAAAAAAGTTGCATTTTGAACAAAAATGTAATATTTCCACTCAAAGAGATGATTTTCAAACCAAAAAGATGAATTTTCAACATCAGAGTTGAATTTTCAACCAAGCACTTGAATTTTTAAGCAGATAGTTGAAATTTCCACCAAATAGTTAAAATTTAAGCCAAAATGACGATTATTCTGCAAAACATTTGAAGTTTTTACCCGAAAATATGAATTTTCAACAAAAATTTAATTTTCAACAAAATAATTGAATCCACAGCCAAAACAGATTTAGTTTCAACCAAACGGTTGCATTTTTAACCAAAAAAGATTAAATTTCTACCAAAAGTGATAAACCTTTAAACCAAAAAGACGAATTTTCAATAAAAGAGTTGAATTTTGAACCAGAAAATATGACTTTTTAAAGAAAAGTTATTTTTCAACCGAACACTTAAATTTTCAACCAAATAGATAAATTTTTAACAAAATAGTTGAATCCTCAACTAAAACATTATTTCAAATAAAATTGCGCAATTGTATACGTATTTCGATTTTTTACGTTAATTATTTAGAATTCAACCATTCACAAGTGGATAATAAATTAGGCTATTTAAGTCTTATGTAATGCTTTGAATTTGAAAGAGTGTAACACCGACTGCTTTAAGAAATGCAGTACCGTAAGACGTGGCTAAGCGGGACATGTTTTTAGATTTTTTTCAATAAATTAAACGAAGGAATAATAATTAGATTTAAGTGCGTTGAATATATAATATCTGACTCTTTTTTTGCACATCGTGAACTTAAAAATGTAATTTAGCTATTAGCAACTAGTTATTGCAATCCAAAGTGTGTCCGTCTTTACTCCTGAGGGTGGAACTAAGGCGTCCAATTTCAACAAAAAGGCAAAAACCGCTATTCTGTAATACTGAATGGCAAAATATCATAAATCACAAGTTCCTGTTGTTATTTTAAAGTAGATCAAACTAATATAATAAGTAAAAACTAAAAAATACGTACTTATCTTCAGTTAAAGCATAACCTCATGTGTTGCTTCACGTTATAATCTCATATGTATAAGAACACAAAATAAGAAAATAATTTATAAAGTTCTGCCTTTTTGGATTTCGAGAATGTCATTTTTGAAATTCTCAACGGATCATTTGAAAGAAACGGGATGATTCCACATTCGGTATATAATTTCTGACCATGTCCGACTTTCCCCGACAAATTCGAAACTTTTTATAAAAATCGTTCTAGAGCAGAAACCAATGATCTTATCTTGGATAAAACACAAGATAATTTTTTTAAGACGATGTACTATATGATAGGTGGCATTAATATCCGAAAAATCGCAAGTAAAGTTTTCCAAGTTTTTTTTTAATCCACTCAACTAAAATTCACAAAATGGCAACCTTATACAAATATTATTTTTATCAAAACTTCCTAAATGAACTGGAACAGACTCTAAAAGAAAGTTAGACATTTATTGTACAGAAAACAATGAAAAATCTTTTGGATTTTTATTCAGAGAAAGAGAAATCAGATTATAAAATACGAAATTATGAGCAGCCCGGTTTCCACAGCGTGTCCCGCTTAACCCCGGCTTACGGTACTTACTATAATATATGAATTGCACCCTGTGAAAAAAGAACTATACTTGCGGAAATCTGGAAATACCTGGTAAAACCCTGGAATTGTCAGGAAATTTTTTTCCAGGAAATTAGTAAACACCCTGATTACAGATTAGGTGAAGCTTGTTTATTTTTTCAAATCTTGTAGAAACATTTTTCAATTTGTATAAAGTACTTTTAGTTCATTGTTATTTTTTAAATGTTGCAGAAACATTTTCTTAATTTGTTTAAATTACTTTAAGTTTATTTTTGTTAAACTAAGAGCTCCATTCATTTTAGCATTTAATCGATATATTTGATAAATTATAAACTAATTTGATAATTCTAAAAATGTCGCAAACCTTAATATTTATTATGTGCGCGCATTTCATGCATGAAAAGTAGACAATTCATTGGTACAACAAAACCATAATTGGAATGAAAGGACCGTACATTATTTTAATGTTATTTTTGCATTACTAGTCATATATTTGTAGTATTTCATCTGCTGTAAGACATAAATTTCGCAATATTTTTCAGTGTTTTTAAATATTCTCTACGTGCCGTAGGCCTTTCTCCTATTGACAACAAAATTCACTATGAGTATTCCATCTGCTATAAAACAAAAAGTTCCCAAAGGCCTCAGTTTTCAAAGAGAACAGGTTTCCCAAATTTACGCAGGAAATTTCGAAAAGTTTCGTTGGTTAGACATAGATGAGCCCCGTAAGAGTCTCAAATTTCATCTGAAGATTTTTTTCGTAAACAGCCGCAAATGGATTGTGGCGCGAGTTGGGTCGCACATTTTAAATTCCATCAGCTTCTTCCACGCGCTTATTTTTCAATATTTTCAGTGTTTTAAAATATTCTCTACGTATAGTGGGCATTTCTCCTATTGACAACAAATTTTAGAATGAGTATTTTATTTGTAGTATTTTATCTGTTGTGAAACATAAATTTCCCAAAGGCCTCACTTTTTAAAAAGAACAGATTTTTCAAATTTACGCAGCAAATTTTGAGAAGTTTCGTCAACTAGACAAAGACGAGCCCCGTTAAAGTCTTATATTTCATCTCAAGATTTTTTTCTAAAACAGTCGCAAATAAATCATGGCGCAAGTCGGGTCGCTCTTCTAAAAAATACATTTAAATCTTTTGTCAGCTGCTTCCGCGCGCTCATTCTTCAATATTTTTCATTGTTTTTAAATATTCTTCACATGTAGTGGGCATTTCTCCTATTGACAACAAAGCTCATGATGAGTATTTTAGCTGTAGTATTTTATCTGCTGTAATACATAAATTTCCCAAAGGCCTCAGTTTTTAAATAGAACCGATTTTCTAAATTCACGCAGCAAATTTCAAAAAGTTTCGTCAGTTAGACATAGACGAGCCCCGTAAGAGTCTCAAATTTCATCTGAAGATTTTTCTCGTAAACAGCCGAAAATGGATTGTGGCGCGAGTCGGGTCGCTCTTCTAAAAAATACATTTCAAATTCTATCAGCTTCTTCCACGCGTTTATATTTCAATATTTTGATGTGTTATTAAGTATTCTTTACGTGTAGTGGGCATTTCTCCTATTCATAACAAAACTCACTTTGAATATTTTATTTGCAGTGTTTTATCTGCTGTGATACAAAAATTTCCCAAAGGCCTCAGTTTTGACAGAGAACAGATTTTCCAAATTTACGCAGGAAATTTTAAAAAGTTTCGTTGGTTAGACAAAGACGAGCCCCGTAAGTCTCAAATTTCATACTCACATTTTTTTTAAACAGTCGCAAATGAATCATGGCGCGAGTCGGGTCGCTTTTCTAAAAAATACATTATAAATTCTGTCATCTTTTTCCACGCGCTTATCTTTCAATATTTTTCAGTGATTTTAAATATTCTTTACGTGTAGTGGGCATTTCTCCTATTAACAGCAAAATTCGCGATGATTATTTTATTCGCAGTATTTTATCTGCTGTTAAGCATGAATCTCCCAAAGGCATCAGTTTTTAAAGGGAACTGGATTTCCAAGTTCACGCAGCAAATTTTGAAAAGTTTCGTCGTTAGACAAAGACGAGCCCCGTAAGAGATTCAAATTTCATCTTATGATTTTCCTATCAAACAGTCGCAAATGAATCACGGCGCGAGTCGGGTCGCTTTTCTAAAAAATATATTTATAAATTCTGTCAGCTTCTTCCACCCGCTTATTTTTCAATATTTTTCCGTGTTTTTGAATATTCTTTTCATGTAGTGGGCATTTCTCCTATTGAAAACAAAATTCACTTTGAATATTTCATTTGTAGTGTTTTATCTGCTGTAAAACGTGAATTCACCAAAGGTTTCAGTTTTTAAAGAGAGCAGGTTTTTCAAATTTACGCAGCAAATTTTGAAAGTTTCGTCGGTAAGACAAAGACGAGCCCCGTAAGAGATTCAAATTCCATCTCAAGATTTTTCTTTTAAACAGTCGCAAATATATCATGACGCGAGTCGAGTCGCTTTTCTAAAAACTACATTTCAAATTCTATCAGCTTCTTCCACGCGCTTATTTTTCAATATTTTTCAGTTTTTTGAAATATTCTTTACGTGTAGTGGGCATTTTTCCTATTTACAACAAATTTCAGAATGAGTATTTTATTTGTAGTATTTTATCTACTCTAAAATATAAATTTCTCAATATTTTTTAGTGCTTTTAAACATTCTTTACATGTAGTGGGCATTTCTCCTATTGGAAAAAAATTTCACAATGAGTATTTTATTTGTAGTATTTTATCTGCTTTAAAATATAAATTTCTCAATATTTTCCAGTGTTTTCAAACATTCTTTACGTGTAGTGGGCATTTCTCCTATTGACAACAAATTTCACGATGAGTATTTCAGTTATAGTACTTTATAATTGTCAAAGCGTAATTGTCATTCAGTTTGTTTATCTCAGTCTTATAAATGTCAGTGTCTATGCGTGCCTAAAAAATAGGAATAAGTCATGGAAATTATCAGCAGAGTACACTGATTCACGCAACTGAGAATTAATTACGATGATTCTGAATTAGCCAGAAACATCCAAGTAAAGGTCTCGAGGTCTCTGATCCTCCTCGACATATAACCGGTTTCGATCTTCCAACGCGTGATTTCCAATTGTGAAAGTCTGGAATTTTTTCTCGAGAAGAGCAGCAATGTCGGGGTCTATTTACGAAAGTCAGACTTAATGATGGACAGATGTGAGAATCGATTCCAAACGGCCTTCCTAACTATTAACGATTCAAAGCAAATGAATTTACATTTTTTTTAAACAGATGTGTGATCACTGTTTAGTCTTTTAGTAAATTTCTGTCAAGGAAATAATCATATAACTAAAGAAACAGGTGTAATTTAGTTATTATAAGACTATGTTGAACAAATGGAAATATTGAATGACGATTACGCTTGGACAATTAATAATTAATTCATTTCTGATAGACAAGGAACTGAAAAAACTTGAAAAATTAAATGTTGAGTATTGCAAAAATAACATTAAATTAATGTAAGATTCTTTCATTCCAATTATGAGTTCATTGTACCAATAATTTGTCTACTTTTCATGCATAAAATGTGCATATATAATGAATATTAATGTTTTCAACATTTTTAGAAGTGTAATGAAATATCAATATGTTCACATCATATGGTTTGGTGGTCATCAAGTTAATTTACAATTTATAAAATATATCGATTGCATGATAGAATGTATGGAGTTCTCAGTATAATAAAAATGAACTAAAAGTAATTTATATAAGGGCCGTGGCTACGTGTACCAAAATTTCGGTACGAATAGTCAGAGTTTTTCGGTACAAATAGCCCTACAAAAGGAATTTGTATCCCAAAATTCCTGTATGATTAGCTGGATTTTTTCGGTACATATTGACACTGCCTATTTTTTTATATCAGGTTTCGTCTTTTCCGCAATTCTCAAAAGTACACCAAAATTTGGTGTAGTTTTGAGTTGCAGCATTTTTGAGACACGAAAGCATATTAAAGTTTTATGAATATTTTCATTATTCAAAATGAGATGCAACGAATTTCACACCAATGGTTTTCTGTGTCTATTCAAAACACTGGCAAAATTGTTCAAAGTCCGAAACTTTCATGATCCCGATTTCGAAATTTTTCAATTTCAAACACTTGAAGTTTTTTCACATCTTAAATTTTGTAAATTTGACTCTACAAATAATTTCTTTTAATAAAAAAAATCATAGAAAACTTATGCGAATTGAGAAACATTTGTGCTTTTTAATATTGTTGCGCGCTTAAATTAAAACGTTCAAGTGTCATACTCGTATCTAATTAACTATGAAAAATATTTTACATTTTTTATGTTAGCGCTTTTCGCTGAAAATGAGTTTTTTAAAGAAATAATTTGAATGTAAAATCATAAAGTTTTGAAAGAAGCCCTGAGGTTTCTAAAAATCTTTGGTTGCGTTAGTTTTTTTACCGAAAATTAGTATGATTAAACAAAACTCATTATCAAGATGACCAATTTAAACAATGTTAGGTTATGTTACCGTTTCACACAAAAAATATTGGTATCTTGAAACAAAAATCATTATAGTTCGAACAGGGTTTGAAAATTTACAATTGTGAACAATTTTCTGTTATGATGTGTTGGTGTTTTCCGTCGGAAATTATTTGTATTTTCAATTAAAAATGATTATATTTCAAAGAATATTTACAATTTTTTAACAACTTTAGGTTATCTTGATGTGTTCCATCTGAAATTGGTATTTCTAAATGGAAGCCGTTAGATTTAAATCCAATAATTTTTGTTTAAAGTAATAAATCTGACAAGCTTTTGAACAATTTTGGATTGTGTTAGTGTCCTTCGACGGAAATCATTCGTATTTTTGATATAAAATTATTAGATTTCAAAGAATATTTATACTTTTTCAACATTTTTGAGTTATGTTGTTGTATTTCACCTAAAATTGGTATTCTTAAACTAAAATCTATAGATTTAAATCTAATGGTTTTTGTTTTAAGTAATATAATTTACAAGCTTTTTGACAATTTTGGATTGTGTCAGTGTTTCTCGTCGGTAATCGAAATTTTTATTTTATAATGATTAGATTTCGAAGAATATTCATAATTTTCTAACAATGTTAGGTGACGTTGACGTTTTACATCGAAAATTGGTATTCTCCAACTAAAATAACTATAATTCAAACAAAATTTAGAACTCTCAAACAATTTTGGATTATGTTAGTATTTTTCGTTGGAAATTGGTATTTTTAATCAAAATAGTTGTATTTCAAAGAAATTCAAAACCTTTTAACAATTTCAGGTTATGTTGGAGTTTTACATCGGAAATCGGTATATTTTCATTAAAAGAATGATTAGATTCCCAAAAAGATAAAGAAATTTTGTACAATTGTAGGTTAAGCTATCGGTTTTCACCAGAAATATCGATAAAGATTTCAAAGAGGATTTACATTTTTGGAACAATTTAGGGTCATGTTAAAATTTTTCACAGAAAATTGATTATTTTAAACAGAAAACATTAGGATGAATAGAAGATTTACAATGTTAAACAATTTTTTCATGTTATTTTGTTTATTTTGTTATTTTGTTATCTTAGTGTTTTCCGTCGAAATTTGTTATTTTTAATGAAAAAAATCATAGTTATGTTTACATTTTATACCGAAAATCGATTATTTTAAATAAAAATCATTTGACTTCGGATATGAAACTTATAATTCTGAACAAATTTAGGTTATGTTAGTGTTTTTATTTGAAAATTGTTATATTTGAACAAAAATGCAACGGTTTAATTGCCTGAACAAAAATTTTGTATATTAATTCAATATTCTCTTTGGTCTTTTTTTGTTTTACACAAAAAAATATTGGCATTTTAAAACAAAAATCATTATAGTTCGAACAAGATTTCAAGATTTACAATTCTGAAAAATTTTGTGTTATGTTATGTTGATGTTTTTCGCCGGAAATTATTGGTATCTGAGTAAAAAATGATTAGATTCCAAAGAATATTTACAATTTTTTAACAACTTCAGGTTATTTTGGCGTGTTTCACCTAAAATTGGTGTTTCCAAACAAAAATATTTAGTTTTCAATCCAATGATTTTTACTTTAAGTAATATAATACACGAGCTTTTGAACAATTTTGGATTTTGTCAGTGTTCCTCGTCTAAAATTCAAATGTTTATTCTAAAGTCATTAGATTTCGAAGAAAATTCATAATTTTCCAACAAATTGAGATAAATTTGACGTTTTAGATCAAAAATTGGTTTCCTCCCACTAAAATCATTATAATTTAAACAAGATAAAAAATTTTCAACAATTTTGGATTATGTTAGTACCTATGTTTCGTCGGAAATTAGTATTTCTAATAAAAAATTGTATTTCGAGGAAATTCACAAGTTTTTAACAATTTACGGTTATGTTGACGTTCAGCACCGGAAATCGGTATAATTATTATTTATATATATGTACAAAATTTGTTCATTTTGACAACATGAATCGATTCATGTATTTATAAGCACTCTATGCCAAATACAGTTATGATATTACAGATTTGTACATTTTTTCAACGTTTGTAAGAGAAAAACTTTCCTAATTTTGGGAATATACCAATATTGTAATTACTAAATTTATTTTTCATGGTAAGACAAATCGATGGATGTATTTAACAGACCTGTACGACAAAATAAAACTATGATATGTACAGATTTGTCGATTTATTTAACGTTTAAAGGATAAAAAATTATCTATTTTTAAGATACACCAATATCTTAAGTATAAAATTCATTCGTGTTGATTAAATGAATCTATTGAACTATATAAAAACAGACAGGAGTTTGAAATTTTAAATTGATTTGACAGTTGACCTTACAATGAAACAGATTATAAGAGCCTATTTGAAAAGGAAATAAGTGGAATTAATAGGAGAACTATTTTTGAAATTTTAGTCTTATTGATTCGATTTTTTAGTATTTTTTCTGTTTGAACTAAAATTTTTTTTCCGTGTTTGAAAAATAAACAACAAAGAATAATGATTAATGAGAAATAAAAAACAATAATTAATAAAAAAATGCAGGCAAAATCATCTTTCCCAATCCCTCAGACTCCTTTTACAATTCATAATACTTTTATGATAGCAGTCTTTTATCATGATCAAAAAATTATTTCTTTATAACAAAAGAATCATCTTTGAGGAAGCACAGTCTTCATGAAATGATCACAATTAAAGATATACCATATAATGAAAACGCCCACCAAATTGCTTTGCAGCGTTTTTTGTTTTTAAATGTATCAGGTTTTATATCCTTTATGACACTTCGATATAAGTCTTTCTTTTCTTCGTTACTTTTTTCACAGATTGAATTCAATGTGATCGATTAACTCCTCTCCAGATGCATTCATTAACATTTAAAAGGCGATTTATCATTTTATTTACGTCGACTCATCGTTGGTAGGAGTTCCTGAAGCCTTTCCTCGAGAATGTCTGCCTCTGAGTCAAGGCACTTCTGTTCTTCATGTTGTAGGCGATTTTGGTATGTATGCCACACTGTGTGTAGAGAAGTTGCTGTCGTATAAGGTTGCCGGCTTCGGGAAAGTGTGTCGTCGAAAGGTCAGCATTTACTCGTCTTCTCGAGGGAGTATGGGGGCTAAAGATTGTGTCCTCGACCGTATGAATCTAATAGATATATAGGAGAAGATGTGGCATTTTTAATCTATGACGAGTTCACGGAAAACAACTGTTTCAGGAAAGAATAATTGTAAGAAAACATCTGCATCGCTACTGTTAAAACACCTGAACTTCTTGTATCTTTTAGGGCAAGGTGGGGTCAGAATTGCCAAAATTTACTTTCCTTATCACTGTGTCCAAACGAAATTAGGTATTGCTTTGTCTTTCGCTTAAAAATGTACGTAAGACATTAGAGTTCCAAATTATAATCACAATGAATATATATGTGTTTCATCTGTTATATCATATATTATTTTTATAAATAATGTCTGATGATACTTCTTGTTTCGCACGTGGCGTAAAATGTGCCAACATTAACAAAACGAAATTTGGTATTTTTACTTGCACAGAAGGAACTCCAATTCTACAGAAACATAATAATATCAGTGTTTCGTTGACTTATTTGCTTAGAGAGTTACTCGTCGTCACACTTGCAATTAATGCAAGCGAAAATTCTTGACTGCCAATTCGTAACACACTTTTCACGAGCCCAATTTTTGCATATGTGACACTAAACAAATTGTTCGCAGGGGATGCTTTCTTAATAAGCTCAACAACTGACATGAAAACTCATGGGCAGATTCATCCGATTCAGGGGTGGAAACTGAGACTTGGTACTTTTTACTACAACACGATACCTAGGAATGAATTTTAATACCGAAATGAAACACTGACGAAAACGATACTTTTTTCACAAGAAAACAATTTAACCTTAGCAACGGTCTCAAAAACAGTTGTCAGCGGCTGTCAGTGGTCATGGGGAGTTCAAGTGATTTGACCGATAAACAGAAGATGACAAAACGTGTAACAAATTCCAAGTTTTTGTGTTATCGTATGTGGCACTTTTAACCCCACCCTACCCTACTTGTATGCAAAACCCGATATAGATAGTGAGAGATAAGAATTCAATGTATAGGTGTCTTGCTGCAAAAATACTGACAAGTAGTACACATAATTTCTACCGTCCAAAATTGTGAGACCATCTGTTTTTCGTCAATTGCTTTAGTTCTCATATCAAACGAATTTGGTTAATTTTGTATTAAAACCAATGTACATTTTCGAAGTAAATTTCTACAGAACGTTGAGAACTTAAGAAAAAATTTATTCAAATTGTACTCATTAAGATGCAAGGCATGAACCTTGGAAAATAAAAGTTAAGAAAGTTCTGGAATTCATTATCCTTTCAACAAGAATATTAAAAATCGATAGGTTGCTTACTTTAAGATTTTGCTAATGAAGCTTTGGTTACCTTATTGTGTACTAGCAAAGAATGCGCGCTACACGCTTATAACATGCTTCTTATTTTAATTGCCTAACTATCATACTAACATAGCTACATCGGCTTTCATACAATTTTTTATTTTAATTTTAATCGGCAACTTGTTTAATTTTGAATGTTCATGATTCAAAATTATGAAATTTAAACATCTTTTTGAAATAGGTCTATCTTGAAAATTTGTAATTGAAGATTCTTTAGAATAGTTTAATTTTGAGAACTTACATTTAAAAACTCTCGACTTTTGAATATGTATAATTAAAAATTCTTAAATTTTGCCGATTTTGAAGATCAAATATATTAAAAATATTTGCGATTGGAGACTTCAATATTTAATGTGTAAAATAGAAAATGATGCAATTTTAAATGTTTTTTCAAATACATAGTTCAATTTTGAAGATTTAAAATAAAAAAATCCTTCAATTTCGAATGTTTGAGGATTATTATCAATAATTCTACAATGTGGCAGTGAATTTATCTAATTTTAGCTATTTTGTAAATATGATGAACAGCATCTGTCTGTGGATGGCATTACGTGTTAATAGCATCTCAAGATAAGTGAATCCAGGGAATTAATTGATGTTGATTCATCAGTAGGTACGTACTACGTAACATTTTGTTTCTGTAGAAACGATCTTGAAGCGGTGGCACTATATCATTTTGTTATCTTCTGTTCATATCAGAACTAGAAGGAAGTCTTATTCGTTAGAATAATAATTTGAGGTAATGGAAACTCTAACGAATTACTGTTTCGTTACTTTAATTTTTTGGCAAAATATTTCGATTGGTTTATTAAAGTCGAGTGAAGTTGATTCCACCTGACTGCAAGTTCAAATCATGGCATAATCAATTTGAAACATTTCGAGCAAAACATTTCACCGCTTGCTTGGGGCCTCGGCAATAACAAGCAGGATCTGATATTGATTTGTGTTCTTCCCCCCTCCACCCTCCAGATTTCAAGGTTGTATGACCCTCAGTACGACAGTAACCTTTGTTCGTAGTTGACAGTCTACCTGAGCTCCGGGATAACATCTCTATTAGATCATTGGGTAGATAAAAATTGTTAGAGCATCAGTCCGGTTATTTAATAGCCATCGTAAGTTTACAACTCCTTAAAAGAAATTTTTTAGACCTTATTTTGATACCCACATGGAAATTTGTTTTGAAAATAAGCTACCTGATCTTTGCGATGCGACTTTTCTGCATTTGAAATGAGACTGCAGTCAGTACTTTCCTAAGAGTAAACTGAGTTTGGCTGCAGTAAGAGATTTCCATTTTTAACGAAACTTGCCGCGTAGCGTGCGAAAGTTTCAACTGAAGCTCTTTTTTTTGCTTTCTTGTTTTTATATCGTGTGCTGTACGAATTCCATATCAGTGCAGTACTGAGTAAACCCCGCAAGGGTAAAGTTCTCCTACAATTACCGATGGCCTCCGTCGTCGCTTCTGAAAATCATCTACTCGAGAAAACCGGTCACGTACTTGGACAGCCAATCGCTGCCAACCTCTCGTCGCCTTTCCAGTTCTTCCTACAGTAGCTGGATTGAGAACGGATTAGAGACAGAGTCCATTAAGAGACGTTTCTCGAATCGCCGTACGATCGACCTTTCCACGTACCAAAGACAAGTCTGCACTTTTTCCTGATGTGAGGATCGATGTAAGATCGAGCACTCGATTCGAGTTGTGCGCAAACCTGGAAATGATCAGATGAGCCACCGACAGGTATGCCAGGCGCACCGGTTTCAAGCACATATAACATAAGAAATAGGAGACGACCAAGCTTGAGAAAATTCCACGGAAAAATTCCACCGAAAATGGAGCGGAAATCACTTAATTTTACTGTGTGTGCTAATTAGAGTCTACCACTAGGATTAGTTTGTTAGAGAATGTGAAGAGCAGAGGATAAACTGAAAGCAGAGATGTGCAAGATCAGGAACCGAACCGAAATTTTCGGGTCCGCATCCAGCAATGGAGCAATGGGCTAGGTTACGTTGCGGAAACGAGAGAAGGGCGGGAAACAAAGGTTTTGAAGATGTACATTGTACGTTATGTCGGGAAGATGAGGAGAATTTAGATCATATAGTAATTTGCAGGAGAACAACAGAATTGATAGATAAGAGCTGAGTGGAAAAGATAGAGGAGTGGATAAATAAGAGCTGTGGATTGTGGAAGTGAAGTAAGGAACGAATTTCGCATTATTAGCGAAACCAAGCCCCAGCCTATGCAGATATATATGCAAGGGAATTTGAAAAGGTAGCTAAAGAATCAGAAAGGAAAGGAAAGGAGGACATTTATGTAAAAACCCGAAATGGGTATACATGGAGAATAAATTGAATTGAATTAGAATAACAGATTTATTTTGGAATATTTACTTTCAAATTTAAAATAATTACCAGATTAATGTGAATTTTATTGTTTGTTTCAGGTAAGTTTCTGATGCTGGTATGCCCATGAGAATACTGTAGAATACTATGCGGTAAGAAGTTACCCTTTTTAAAAAATTGGTTTGATAGTGAGAATTGCGAAAATTATTCTTCCAACCAACACCGATTTAATATCATTCTTTTGGCTAATGATACGAGAGAGAATATCAGTACCCAAAGTAAGACAAGACATAAATTAAGTGTTTGCGGAGTTTAGAGAGGCTATTGCCTAAACTAGACGCAAAACAGAGCCACAAGAGACGTTGCGCGAATACTTCAGCAATTACTCTAATTTTGCGGTAGCAAAAGTTTAAACACACCACGGAGTCACCGAGTGCTGACTGCTTTCCACCAAGGTAGAATTAAGTAGCAAGGAGGACCTCACTCAGGGTAGAGAGACATCTCAGGAAATTAAGTGAGTGGCGGTTTTGTCATCACCAAGTCGCGCAATACATATCTCCTCTTTCTGTCTTCATTTTATTTTTTTTCTTTATTATTTATGTTTTCCTTTCTGTCATGTTAACAGTATGCTAATGAATACAGTTTGCCTGTTCCCAATATTGTTTCCCCTTTTCCTTTCCTCTCCATCTTCTCTTCCAATTCTGCCAATAGGACACTCAACAGGAGAGGGTTTAAAGTTTCTACGAATATAACACAAATCTAGTCTTCTCGAATTCAAAAATGTGGAAAAGCACTAATCCAAGATAGGCGGAGAAGAAAAATGATCATAAATCACAGTTCGTTTTCCCGTGTTCAGGATCAAGATTCTCCTTTCAATAAAAGTTGGTTTAGTACTTCCTTCTACATAAAAAGCGTAATTACTATTATTTGTTTGTAACAATCCTAGATATTTTTTATAGTTTGCTCGTAGCTTATATATTATTATCCAACTAGAGATCTTAAATTGTTGAGAATATTCTTCGGTAATTGCTGATAAAAAATCGTGATCGACGTTTATGCTTCTCGTGTCACACTTTTCGAAATCCCCTCGAGATTAACGCAAAGTTATAACACTTTTAACGATCACTTTCCATAAAAGAGGCTTCGTCTCGACTCACTTTCATCTCCTGACCTTAGGCATCATCCACAAGAATGTAATCGTGCTCGCCTCCAAGTCTACTTGACCCACCTAGAAAATAATTTCTTTAACGACTTTATCAAAAAATTCTCGTCTGCATTTTATGTCAAGCTTGAAGAGAAATGGATCTTCATCAATACTGATTTCCTGTAGTCGATAGAGGAATCTTTTAGCTTAGTGTCACGTATTTTTACGATCGAAAAATTTCCCGTTCATGGTTGCTGTCAAAGAATTTTTAAGAAAAAAAAATCAGTTAGAGAAGAGGATTGCAAACATCTTCAAGGAAGTGTTTCGTAGGCTAGATTAGGGATCAAAGGTCAGAGGTCAAAGGTGAGAGATTTGAAGTCTAAAGTCGAAGGTATCACATGTCATAGGGCACACGTAAATTGTGCAGGGTCCAAGAATAGGAGTCAAAGAATAGTCATAGGTCAAACGTTAAATGTGAAGGGTCAATGGTGGGGGTTGTAGGTCACAAATATTGTTCGAACTTAAAAATTACAATGTCAAAAATAAATTGTTACATAAGAAGGTGTAACGTGGTACATGTTACATGTCACATAGCTTCCTCCTTTCCACCCCGCAGACTCCGTGGCTACAAAGGTTTAGTTAAAAGTAATTTTTCCTTATGATCTTTTTTGAAAATAAAATCTGAGTTTTTCCTTTTGGCAATAGAAGAGGAGCTTGCTTACTCAGCTCTAAGAGCCAAGTACCTCTAGGGAAACGTTCAACATCTCAATATTATCATAATACACAGAGTATGGATGGTGCAGGAATTCCGACCGTGCAGAGTGTGTTCGCTAGAGACTGAGTAATCTTCGTAAAGAACATGTACTACCATGATCATGATAAAAAATCCGTTTAATATTAATAAATGTTTCCATAAAAGCCAAAATTAATCTCATTTATATAATGAAGTTCCTAAACGTCTAAAAATCTCAAACTCGGAACTCATCCCCTTTCCTCATCGCACAAATTTATTTTCACTAACACATTAATTATGCATCATTATATAAAATAAATTATAAGTAAATGACAAATGGTTGCAATTACAAAGTTCTTATAAATTATGCACATGGATATTAGGAATATGAACGTGAACATATTTACGACGCAAAATAAATTGCCAGACGCTATGGAGGAAATTTACGTTCATTCGTTTACAACCTTGCGTACCAATGACGTTATATACACATTAGTTTGATGTTAACGTTCGTAACAAGAATTTAATTTTTATCTGCAAATTTAATTTGAATGCCATCTGAATTCGAAATGTCCTTTGGGATTCAAATATTCAATACGCGTATCTGTTCCGCTCAACGTGCGGTTTCATAAAAGTCGTTGCTCAACCGGACCACCCTTAGGAAAATTGGTAAAAACGATTTACCTGGTTTTCACGACGGTAATGTGTGTGAGAAGATAACTGAGCTTTAAAGTCTTATGTGAACTGCTCGAGTCTCGGGTCATCCATGGGAATGGAGCGAGGTTATGGCGTGAACGGAGATGCATTGCCCCGGTCGGCAGCGATAAAGCTCGTAAAACACGCCGGCCATGACCCAGCAACTCTCTTGACCGCCTACTGGTATCTTCACGTTTCACTTTGCCAAAATCTCCTGTGCCACACCCACGGAATCTATTCTAGTTCAGGAAAGAATGATTATTTTCAGATATAAATTATCACTTTCCTAAAAATACGAGGTTCGTTTGATAAGTAAGGTAAATTTCCCGCTAGATGGCGCAAAAAAGAACTTTGTAATATATGGCCAAGAAGTAACTCTTCAAACTAACTTCCACCAAGCTTCAGCCAAAACCGCTGCTTAGCTTGGGTTTGACATACGTTTGAAGTGAGCTTGTCAGTAGTTTTCGAAAAAATGGAGAAAGAAGAGTTTCGTGCAGTGATGAAACATTTTCATTTGAAATACTGGACAGCCGCGCGGATCAATGCCGAGTTAGACGAAGTTCACGGGGAGTCTGCTCCTTCGTTAAAAACCGTTTACTTTGTATAAACGAATTTGAGCGTGGCCGAACCACAACTCAAGATGAAGCGCGCTCCGGACGCCCAATGAAGGTCACCACGTCGGATATGGTGGAAAAATTCATGATATGGTTATGGAAGATCGCCGAATCAGGGTTCGTGAGATTTCTAAGTCTATAGGCATCTCCTGAATGGATCAATCTTCTTTTTCACTGAATGAGTCCGTAACGTATTGCATGAAAAACGGAAGATTAAGAAGATGTGTGCAAAATGGGTGCCGCGATTACTGACTACCGATCAAAATCGCAATCAAAAAGACGTTTTAGCGCAGTGTTTGGCAACCAACCAACCAACTTCAACGGTTTTAATGAAAGATTTATTTTTCATAATTTAGGTCTTTTCACGTTATCAACTTCGGTTGAGTAATCAACTATTTCGAAGAAAATTCATCCCTTTTGCTTGAAAATTCAGCTGTTGAAAATTTATTATTTTTTTTATTCCAAATTCATCATTTTAGTTGAACGTTCATTTCTTTTGTTAAAATTTTTTATTTTTTTTATTTTTCTTTTCTGGTGGAAAATTCCACTTTTTAATTAAAAATTCATGTATTTTGTTGAAAATTCGTATTTTTTGGTAGAAATATGATACTATTGTTTCAAAATTCGTCTTTTTGGCAGAAATTGTAATCTTCTTTGTTGAAAATTCAACTATTTGGTTGAAAATTTATGTATTTTGTTTAGAATTCGTCTTTTTTGGTAGACAATTATTATTTTTGTGAAGAATGCAAGTGTTTCGTTCAAAATTCAATCTTCTTCAGTTATAGACTCAGCTATTTTTTTGAAAATTCTTTTTTTTTGGTTAATAATGTAACTTTTTGGTTGAAAATTGATGTGTTTAAGTTATGGATTCAGCTATTTTGTTAAAAATTCTTCTTTTTTGGTTGAAAATCAACTATTACATTTTTCGTTGAGAATTCATTTTTTTCGGTTGAAAATTCAATTATTTTGTTAAAAATTCGTTTTTGCGTGCTTGAAAATTAATTTTTCTAACTGAAAATATACCTATTCTATTTCTGGTTGAAAATTTATGTTTATTGTCGAAGATTTATGTACCTTGTTGAAAATTCATCTTCTTCATAGAAAAATACTATTTGGTTGAAAATTCATACATTTTGTTGAAAATTCAGCTATTTGGATGAAAATTCGCTTTTTTTTGATGAAAATGAATTTTATAATTGAAAATTTAATTATTCCATTTTTGGTCCAGAAGCGATCTTCTTTAGTTGAAAATTTCACTGTTTGATTGAAAATTTATTTATTTTGCTGAAAATTCTACTTTTTGGTCAAGAATCAAAATTTTTTGTTAAAGTTGATTTGGTTTTAGTTGAGGATTCAACTAGTTTCTTGAAAATTCATCTAGTTTAATTGAATTCAAGTTTCCATGATTTAAAACTGAAATATTTTTTGGTTGAAATATCAGCTTATACATTATTCGTTGAGAATTCATTCCTTTTGATTGAAAATTCAAGTACTGGGTAGAAAGTGGAAGTACTTTGTTATAAATTAATTTTTCACATTTAAGATTCATCATTTTAGTTAAAAATTCATTTCCTTGGTTGAAAATTTAAATATTTCGATGAAATTTCTTTTTTTTTCATTGGAAATGTATATTTTGCAATCGAAAATTCAACTGCTTGGTTTGAAATTCATGTATTCCGTTAAAAATTCGTCTTTTTGGTAGAAAATTCATCTTCGGTGGTAAAAAATTTAATTGGCTGAAAATTTAATTATTTTGTTAGAGAGTCATCCTTTTTGATTGAAAATTAATCTATTTTAGTTGAAGATTGAACTATTTTATTGAAAAGTCATTACTGAATTATTTAAGGTATAAACTTCAAATATTTCTCGATTAAAATATCAACCATAACATTTTTGGTTGAGAATTCATCAGTATTGGTTGAAAATTCAACTACTTAGTTGAAAGTGGTACCACTTTGTTGTTAAAAAATAATTTTTTTTTGCATTGAAGATTCACTAATCAAGTAGAAAATTCACCTTCTGGGTTGAAAACGTAATTATTTTGTAGAATATTAGTTTTTTTTTGTGTGGAAAACTTTCACTTTATAGTTGAAAATTCAACCATTTGGTCGAAATTGTATGCATTTTGTTCAAAATGCATCTCTTGTGGTTGGAAGTGGAACTAATTTGTTAAAAATTCATTTTTTCGCTTGAAGATTTATCATTTAATTCGAAAATTCATCTTTTTGACTGAAAATTTAATTATTTCATAGAAAATTCGTTTTTTTATTAAAATGAATTTTTCTAGTTAAAAATTCAACTCTTTGGTTCAAAACTCATGTATTTTGTTGTAAATTCGTCTTTTTAGGTTGAAAATTTAACATTTTGGATGACATTTTTTTCTTTATTGACTGAAAAGTCTTTCTTGGTTGAAAATTTAACTTTTTTGTTGGAAATTCGTGTTTTTTGGTTGAATTCAATAATTCGGTTGAAAATTCTTCTTCTTTGCTAGAAAATTTATCAATTTGGATGAAAATTCATTATTTTAAAGAAAATGCAATAATTTTACTTGAAATTTCAGGGATTTAAAGCGTTTTAAATTTATTGAATTGAAAAATTTCTTCTTTTCCTCTGTTTGCAAAATAGAACGCAACCGTCGGTTGCTAATATCGTGAAGTTGGACTAGTCGAATTTTTTGATTTTAGGATGTCTGTAGCATTTTGTGTGAAAGAAACACTGATATTTTATTCTTTTGAGTATATTTGATAAAATTTTGTAATTTAGTAACCGATTTTTTTAGAGTCTCGGGAAACATATCTCCCATGCATAGATAACTTACAATAGGGAGGGAGTTTATTTCCTAGGGGAACATTTTGTGTCATGAATGATGCTCCGCCACCCTCCATTTTTTAACTCAATCAGATAATGACTTACAAGCTACTTTTTATTTTCAAAGTTTGTATTGTTGTCACAGAAAAATCCTAATTTTTTTTTGTAACAGAATTCGATTAAAACGCTACAGAGAGTTGATAACTATTATATTGACAATTATAACCACATTCACAGCGTTTTGATCCATTCTTTAGATAATAAAAAGCTCGGGGGTTCTCTGTGGTTCATACTTGAAATTTTCTTATTTTGTAAGTTTGAATTTGACATTAACAAAAAGCAGAAAAGGTTCCCCTTATTGTAGTCTCATTAGTTCTGGATTGAATTAAAATCATAAATTGCAGAAAGAATTTATCAAAAGCTTTGTTTAATAGTTGCTGTGCACACGAGTTATCGTAGCTCTTCTGTATGGTGCAATTTTCTCACTTCCATCTTTCTCAGCATTATTTTTGCTATTTTTCTCTCACAAGCATTCGCATTAAAGTACAGCTGTTACTCTTCCTCTTGTTCTCCAGGCTGCTTGGCAAAGGCGATTTGTTTCACGACTATCGACAGCGAATGGTTATTTCATATTTCTTAAAAATCGAAATGAAATCTACTTTCTTAAGAAAATTTTTGTGTACTAAAAAGGAAACACGCAAAAAGTTCACAAATTGAAAATAGACTTCGAAACTACCCACTTTCACGACTCATCAGAAACAAATGTACAGTAAATGTACAGCAACGAGAAAAAAGAAGGAAAAAAGAAAAAGTTAACCACACTAACCTATCACTCTTTCCCTTCTCCGTCTTTTTATACTACTGGGGACCAACATGTTTCGAAGTCAATTTAGACTTCCTCAACAGGGGCAATTTATAAGAAAACTACAGTTATAAATAATGAAACCTATTTCAAAGAAATTCAAATATCACCTTAAATGAAAAATAAAAAATTTAATATCAAATGTTTTTCGATAAATTTTTCAATGTTC
>JAUMHM010000078.1:19188083-19219822 GCA_032362435.1 Melikaiella ostensackeni
GATGATTTATGTTTTAAAAAATAATTGAATTTGGGGAATTTTTTTTCACGTCTTCATTTTTATTATTAAAAATATTCATCGGACGAAAAAACTTCAAATAGAAAAAAGTTCCGCTTTGTCCTTCTCTACAAGTCTATGTTTTTTAAATTTTAATTATTTGAACTTTAAAATTTGGGTATCACGAGACGCTTGGACAATATTTTCCCGCGTCTCCGAGCGCTCGTCCCCTTATTGCATCCGAGCCCTCAATTCGTCTTTTTTGGTGGAAAATTAAACTTTTGGGTTAAAACATCATCTTCTCGGCTGAAAGTTCAACTATTTTGTTGAATGTTGAACTCTTTTGTAGAAAATTCATTTTTTTTTCATTCTGAAGATTCATCATTTTGGTTGAACTTTCATCTCTCTGGTTGAAAATTTAACTATTTTGTTGAAAATTCGTTTTTTTTGTGTTGGGAATTAATTTTTTTATCTGAAAATGTAACTTTTTCAGTTGAAAATTGATCGTTTTAAGTTGAAAATTCATCTTTCTGGTTAAAAATGCAACTGTTTGGTTGAAATTTATTCTGTTTTGGTTGAGGTTTCAACTATTTTGTTTAAAATTCAACTGTTCTGTGAGAAGTTCGTCCTATTGGGTTGAAAATTCATCTTTCTTGGTTGAAAAGTCATATTCTTATTGCCTAATCCATCTTCCAGTCTTCTGTATGATGTCCTAAATATTTATTCAGCTTTTCACGATATACCAGTCGTATACTCAACTCTCGATTTAACGGTTCTCGATATATTGCCTTCCTAGAATTGCCGGCGGCTGCTTTCGGTGATGAGGGGGTCCAAGCGGACAAGAAAGAGGCGCTGTGAGCTCAGCGGAATTAAGCAATTCCGTAGTCACAAGGTGGGCACTTCGAAAACTCGCGTGCATATTTCGCATTTATTTTTAAATGCACGTGGAAAACTCTCTTTTCAATAATTAGTCTTCTTTATTAAAAAAGGTCCAGCCTTTATAGTTTATGATAACAAAAATCTATATTTGTACAAAATACAGTTAATTAATATTATGTATTTCTACTGAAATTGGTTTATACAGCCCTGAATGTTTGCGAAATAGAAATTCTTAGAAGGATGTCACGACCGTCGCAGGCCATACTATATATACATATATAGACCGGCGTTAAATCGAGAGTTGAGTGTACTTCTGGTTGCTTTAAATTCCCTATTCTAATTCGCCTCTGCTTTGATTTATTATTAATTCTTCTTCTCCTCCACCCTTGACCTAGGTTCATTTTTGAAACTAAGAGGTAGTGATCCGTTCCGCATTCAGAACCTCTCATAATCCTTGTATCCATTACAAGCCCTCTTAGTCTCTCATCCGCTACAACAAAGACAATCATACTGTGGCTTTCGCATAAGCTAATTAATTTAGTCCCGTTGCCGTTCGTTTTTGGGTCCCTAAAATGACCCAGTACCCTGTCGGTACCTTCGCGTTGCACATCAACTCAGCCATTCATATCTCCGAGTAAAATTATTCTTTCGCCAGGATCGCAAGTACCTAATATATCATTCAACGAGTCCCAGAAGGTATCTTTTACATTCCTCTTGTCACCATCAACTGGAGCATAGCACGCTATAATAAATAGCCTTCTGATTTCCACTCTCATTCTAATCCATAGTAATCTAGGAGATACTCATGTATACTCTTTGACATGTTGTTCTGCCCTCTCATTCATAATCAGACCGACTCCTTGGCTACTATATGATTCATTACCTACTCCTGACCATCGTTCGAGTCCGTTCTCTACCTTCCTTACCTCACATCCCTTCTTCGTTGTTTCCGGTACACATAAAATATCTATCTGGTATCTCTTATAAGATCTCTCAGTCTCTCATCCGCTACAAAAAAGTCAATCATGCTGTGGCTTTCGCATAAGCTAATTAATTAATTCCCGTTGCCGTTCGTTTTTGGGTCTCAGAGATGACCCAGTACCCTGTCGGTACTTTCGCGACTCCAACTCAGCCATTCATATCTATGAGTGATATTATTCTTTCGCCAGGATCGCAAGTACATAGTATATCATTTAAGGAGTCCCGGGTGGTATCTTTTACATCCTTCTTGTCAGCATCAACTGGAGCGTAACACACTATAATAAATATCCGCCTGATTCCCACTTTCATTCTAACCCATACAATAACACATACAATCATATTGTAGCTTTCGCCTCTGCACAGAGTATACATGTGAATCATTTTATGCCTGAACCAAGTATCTGTAATAAACAAGCCTTTTTTTAAGCATAAGCTGATCAATTTATCCCCGTGACCGTTCGTTTTTTGGTCTTTGAAATGACCCAGTACCTTGAAAAGTATAAAAAAAATTGTACGTGTTTGTAAAATGTAATATATAAAAGACTTACTAATTTGAACCACTTAATTGAGGTAAAATATATAAGCTTGAAGCCCGTCTTAGGTTTTAAAAGACGATATTTAATATCATATCCCCTATTTAGAAACAGTCTTCGTCACGAAACAGTTGAAACTTCTGTTGCGAATATCATTAGTGGTTTTATCTGTACTAAGACTGTTTCGGAACGCCGAGGTTGGTAAATAGTGATTGAGAGAGGGAAGTTTCGGCAGAAATTGCAGCGTCTTGTGGCCGGGGTAAAAAGATCTTTGCGAATCAGAGGTTCTTTCAATTAACGTGCTAGAGGAAATAAACGAGGCCGACGTAGGAAGGTAGAGAAGGCCGTAAAGGGTACCAAAATATCGCGTGATAAAAGTCTTCCAAGGGTTGTCTTCTGGCTTTCCTACGTGCGTGCCAAAAAGCGCAAATCTTAATTAACTTGGTACATCGGCTTACAACCCTGACTTAAGCCACCCTTTTTCTTTATCCCGGCACCCTTCTTACCCCCATCTAAATCCCTCTTATATCCCGGCGCCTTTTCCACTCGCTTTCCCTCAGGACCCTCTTTTGAGGCTCAGATTCATCCTCTAAGGCTTCAAGCCTTTAAGTTTTAAGACTGTGACCGTTGAGGGAACTTGTAGTTGTTTTTGGACTATGTGGTACTTGCATAATCTTCTCATTTTCAAGATTGAAGACAATTGTAGGATTCGAAGTTTCACTTTTTTTCACTTTTTTGATACTTTTTTAGGCAAGCCTACTTTTTTGCTACTTTTTTCAGTAAATTGACATGAAAAATTGATTGATCTAACAAATTTGAGTTTTTGAAAAATAAAATAAAAAAATAAAAATGAAAGAAAGGTATGTCTAACGAAGGCACTCTACTTTTTTTTAAACATTTGAAGGGATATCGAAGGGTTTAGAATTTTTTTAGGGTGATATTTTATTCTCGATAAATTTTAATTATTTTATGGGATTTCAAAGGATTTTAAAGATTTAAGGGTAATATTAAAAAAATTTTGAAATCCTATTTAATGCAAAATTCAACTGTTTAGAATTTAATTTTATATTTTCTTCGATTTTTAATAGTCGAATTTTCAACAATTGAAAATTCGAAAATAAAGCGAATTTTATATCAAAAACAAGCGTTGAAAATTTTATATTTACATAATTTTACATGAAAATTCAATAAAAGAACATTCCAATCCATAAAATAAACATTCGGAATAGAGTCGATTTTTTCCAAAATGGGTCGTCGTTCTTCTCTTGAATTTTCAACAGTTATCAATTCATTTTTTTTGGTTAAAGATTCATAATTTTAGTTTAATTTCGTATTTTTTGTTCGAAAACTCATTTGTTTTGGTTAGCATTAAAAAAACTTATTATTTGGTTGAGATTTCAATTATTTTGTTGGACGTTTAACAATTTTTTAAAAAAGTCATCCTTTTTGGTTGATAATTCACCTGTTTTGTTGAGAAGTCTTCTTTTTGAGTTGAAAATTCAAACCATTTTCGTGGAAAATCGAACAATTTGATGTAAATTGACTCTTTTGTTGGAAATTCATCTGTTTTGTAGAAAATCAGTATTTTTGGCTTAAAACTACAACAGTTTGGTTAAAAATGTTATTCTTACTGGACTGAAAAATCTTTTTTGGTTGAAAATTCAACTCTTTTGTCAAATTGCTTCTAATCATCTTGTTTTCTTAAAAATTGAATTATTTGGTTGAATATCCTTTTTCTGGTTGAAAGTTCAACTGTTTTGTGTGAAATTCATATTTTTGTTTTGGAAATTCAAGTCCTTTGTAGAAAATTCGTCTTTTTGGCTTGAAACTTCAACAATTCGTTCGAAATTGTTTTTCTTCCTTGTTTAAAAAATCTTTCTTGATTGAAACTTCAACTGTTTTGTCAAATTTCGTCTTTTTATTTGGAAACTTTATCTCTTTTGGTAGAAATTTATTCAAATCTTTTTTTTTTTGGTAAAAATTCAACTGTTTGGTTGAATATGAATCTGTTTTGGTTGAGGATTTGAGTATTTTGTTGAAAGTTGAACTACTCCGTTGAAAATTGATTTTATTGGTGGAAAATTCATCTTTTTTAGTTAAAAATTAAACTATTTGTTGGAAAATTCATGTACTTTGTTGAAAATTCGTCTTTTCCAGTGGAAAAATGTTATATTTACATAATTTGATATGAAAATTTAATAAATTAACATTTCGATAAAAAAAATTTGAAAGTCGATTCATTCGAAAACGGGTCGCTATTCGCAAATAATTTTTTGGCGAAGTAATAGTCAGACAATGGAATCTCAGTAGGGAATTTATGAAATTTAAGAGAAAATTCCTACTCTGATCATCTCCTTGTTAGATGCAGTCTTCGGCGCAGTTATTCACATACAGAAAAGTATGAAACTAATTTTATTTTCAAATACGTCCTTTTTTTAGTCAAAAGTATTCTTAACACTATTTTTTTATTTTAAAAACAAATTCTTGACTGATATGAAGTGACTACTTTTTTAGTACTTTTTTCCATTTTTGAGTATACTTTTTTCTTCAGAATGATAGTTTTTTAAAACTTTTTTCTAGTTCCATAGAGCACTTCAAACCCTGCAATTGTAATATGTTAATAACTAGGTTCATACTAAATTGAAAGGGGTTTCTATAATTTGGAAACGAAACAGCATGTTGATTCAAAAGTGAAGATTTATTTCAATTACCAAAAATTGTTTATTTAATTGAGAATATTTTACTTCTCATCAAAATTCATTGTAGAATTTTTACTGCGATTTTTGCTACAGATAGCTGGAAAAAGCGAGGGAGAGTGGGGGAGTAGCGCGACTGGTGGGTTTCGTCTGGGTATTGGAACAAGAGATGTTTGCTAGATACCATAAGTGGGAAAAGCGAGGGAAAGTGGGGCAGTGGCGCTACTGGTGAGTTGCTCCTGGGTATTGGAACAAGAGATGTTTGCTAGAAAGGTGGGAAAATCGAGGTAGAGTGAGGCAGTGGCGTGACTTGTGGGTTGCTGATAGGTATTTGAACAAGAAATGTTTGCTGGATAAGTGGGAAAAGTGAGGGAGAGTGGGGCAATGACGCGACTGGTGAGTTGCTCCTGGGTATTGGAATAAGAGATGTTTGCTAGAAAGGTGGGAAAAGCGAGGGAGAGTGAGGCAGTGGCGTAATTTGTGGGCTGCTGATGAGTATTTGAACAAGAGATGTTTGCTGAATTAGTGGGAAAAGCGAGGGAGAGCTTGGCAGTGATGCGACTGGTAGGTTGCTCTTGGGTATTGAAACAAAAGATGTTTGCTGAATTGGTGGGAAAAGCGAGGGACAGCTTAGCAGTGGTGGGACTGGTGGGTTACTCTTTGATATTGGAACAAGAGATGTTTGCTGGATGGGTGGGAAAAGCGACGGAAAGTGGCGCAACTGCTGGGTTGCACATGGGTATTGGAACAAGAGATGTTTGGTAGATAGGTGGAAGAAGCGAGGGAAAGTGGGGCCGTGGCGCTACTGATGAGTTGCACCTGGGTATTGGAACAAGAAATGTTTGCTAGGAAGGTGGGAAAATCGAGGTAGAGTGAAGCAGTGGCGTGACTTGTGGGTTGCTCATAGGTATTTGAACCAGAAATGTTTGCTGGATAGGTGAGAAAAGCGTGGGAGAGTTAAGTACTGGCGCGTCTGGTGGGCTGCACACGGTTGTTGGAACAAGAGATGTTTGATAGATAGGTGGGAAAAGCGAGGGCAAGTGGGGCAGTGGTGCGACTGGTAGGTTGCTTCTGGGTATTGGAACAAGAGATGCTTACTTGATAGGTGGGAAAAGCGATGGAGAGTGGGACGGTGGCGCTACTGGTGGGTTGCTCCCGGGTATTGGAACAAGGTATGTTTGCTGGATAGGTGGAAAAAGCGAGGGAGAGTGGTGAAGTGGCGCGACTGGTGGGTTTCGCCTGGGTAAAGGAACAAGAAATGCTTGCTTGATAGGTGGAAAAAGCAAGGGAGAGTTAAGCAGTGGCGCGCCTGGTGGGCTGCTCATGGTTGTGGGAACAAGAGATATTTGCTAGATAGGTGGGAAAAGCGAGGGAAAGTGGAGCAGTGGTGCGACTGGTGAGTTGCTCATGGGTATTGGAACAAGAGATGTTCGCAAGAAAAATGGGAAAAGCGAAGGAAAGTGGGGAAGTGGCGCAACTGGTGGGTTTCGCCCGGGTATTGGAACGAGAGATGTTTGCTCGATAGGTAGAAAAAGCGAGGGAGAGTTAAGCAGTGGCGCGTCTGGTGGGCTGCTCATGGTTTTTGGAACAAGAGATGTTTGATAGATAGGTGGGAAAAGCGATGGAAAGTGGGGCAGTGGCGCGACTGGTGGGCTGCTTATGGGTATTGGAACAAAAGTTGTTTGCTAGAAAGTTAGGAAAAGCGAGGGAGAGTGGGGCAGTGGCACTACTGGTGGGTTGATCCTGGGTATTAGAACAAGAGATTTTTGCTAGAAAGGTGGGGAAAGCGAGAGAGAGTGAGGAAGTGTCGCGACTGGTGGGTTTCTCCTGGGTATTGGAACAATTGATGTTTGCTTGATAGGTGGAAAAAGCGAGGGAGAGTTCAGCAGTGGCGCGTCTGGAGGGCTGCTCATCGTTGTTGGAATAAGACATGTTTGCTAAATAGGTGGAGGAAGCGAGGGAGAGTGGGGCAGTGGTGCGACTGGTGGGTTGCTCATGGGTATTGGAACAAGAGGTGTTTGCTAGGAAAGTGTGAAAAGCGAGGGAGATTGGGGAAGTGGCGCGACTGGTGGGTTTCGCCTGGGTATTGGGACTAGAGATGTTTGCTTGATAGGTGGAAAAAGCGAGGGAGAGTTAAGCAGTGGCGCGACTGGTGGGTTGCTCATGGGTATTGGAACAAGGTATGTTTGCTTGATAGGTGGAAAAAGCGAGGGAGAGTTGAGCAGTGGCGCGACTGGTGGGTTGCTCATGGGTATTGGAACAAGGTATGTTTGCTTGATAGGTGGAGAAAGCGAGGGAGAGTGGGGAAGTGGCGCGACTGGTGGGTTTCGCCTGGGTATTGGAACAAGAGATGCTTACTTGATTAGTGGAAAAAGCGAGGGAGAGTGGAGCAGTGACGCTACTGTTGGATTGCACCCGGGTATTGGAACAAGAGATGATTACTAGATTGATGGGAAAAGCGAGGGAGAGTGGGGCAATGGCGCGCCTGGTGGGTTGCTCATGGGTATTGGAACGAGATGCTAGATAGCTAGATGCTGAAAGCATCAAGCTTTGAGATAGAGTGAAGAATCATTCATTTTCGGAAAATCAAGGCAACCTCCAAACTATAACGTTAAATGTTGGAATCAAAAATTTGCTTCCTTTCTTTAACAGTGTATAAGTTACTTTGTTGCAATTTATTTGTCTCCAGACTCATAGCACCAGACAGAACAAGAATGCGAAAAAAATCGAGAAGTCTGTTGTGTGGAAGTTCTACGACCCCCATCATTTTGACCCCGCTTTCCACTCACGCGGTTGATAAAAGAGTTCCCGTTTCAACCGCCGGAACGCGAACAAAGGTAGACTTCCGATCTGTCGTCGGCAAACGGTGTGAGCGCAGAGAGCCGCAGACGAAAGCAGGTCTCGTTTGGGACAGACATTTTTCAGACGACACAATGCCGAATTTACATTGTCGCCTAGCCAACGCCGAGATAGTTGCCAGGATTGGAACGATTACAGGGTATTTCAGGATCAAAGAATGGGAGACAGAGGACGTTTCATTCGTCACTTTTGACCCGGAACCTCATCGCGTTTTCTCACTGTCCAGTTACCAACACGAGTTACACGAGCCAGTGTGAATCGTGACATCCTTAATTCTTCTTGAAGCTTTCATTCTCCGGAAACTTGAAAACTTCGCTTCTCTTCGACTAGGAGAATTCGCCTACCGTCTATCGTCTCCAATGTCCTTTTCGAGTTTCACGCTCAGATAGGAAAAGTCGATTTCTCGATGAGATCAAGGTTCTAATTGTCAGTGAAAGTCTATTCGGAAGCGAGCGTGAATCGGTGTTATTAAGTCATTAGGTAATCTATTCGGTAATATTAATGGATTTTCTATCTGCGTTCCTGCGTCGCCTCGATTTATTTTAACTTTTTCATGCGCTCTTTCATTCAGATCGTTACTTGCCTCATCAGTAGATAATTGCTCGCTAAGTGGGATTTTCAAAGTTAAAATAAGAGAGCTTCACATGACCCAAAGTTGCTGATGTAGGGGAAAGGTGCCAGGGAGGGCTCCCTTCATATTTTTGTATGAACATATTATATTCATCAAGTACTTACGTGTATTCGTGCTCAGTACCCTTCTAGTTAGTTAACAAAGATTTTTTTCAAGAATGCAAGTGAACTAACAAAAGCAGAAAGTGAAAATTATTTTAGTACCTCAGATTATGAACTCTTACCTATTTTAGAAGTCCTAATTTCATATTTTTTGGTAATTTAAAATTCTAAATATTTGTTATTTCCTTTAGATAATTTTCTCAGCTTTTAAAATGTTATGTGCTCTTTATTAATTTCAATATTGCTTAAAAAAGTAGTGTAAAAAACATAGAAGATGTAAAAGCATAACTTACTAAATTCCGTAATACTAATCAGAGCTAAATTAATTTAAGAAATTGGGTAAAACCTATATTTTTATTGATATTTTTTTAAGGGAATCAAGTATCCTGAAGTCATATAATCAGAATCAGGATATATATATTCACCATTTTAATAATGAGTTAGGGGATATGAAATTCGTATTACTTACTATTATAAAAAATTTTCACTCGTAATAGGACTTTATCCACAAATTCATTTTCCAACTTATTCCTAAAACAATGATTGTATTTGTCTGTAATTTCGGGAAATGGAAAAAGATATACACGAGCACGTCTGTTTGGTAAAGGATAAATTTCTGTTTCTAAAAACAAGATCAATTTGAGAACTTTTAATTTCAAAAAAAGCACTAGAACCCTAATCCTGATTATGGGATGTTCATTGATTACGTAAGGATAATTTTTGAAATTTTACACCCCCTCCCCCCTATTGTAATAATTCCAAAGATTTTCGTGACCTCTTCTTCTTACGTAAGATTTTATATTTTTACTCAATATATCAATTATTTTCACTGTAAACGAGATTTCAGAGGTTTCCAGTGATTTGAAAGGATTTCAACAGATTTCACGGGATTTCAAGACATTTCGAAGGACTACAAAGTCCTTCAAAAAATTGCACAATTTAACAGGAATTTTAAAGTTTTTCAAGGATTTCATGAGATTTCAAGGGATTTTAAAAGTGTTCAAGGAATTACAAATTTTTAGGGTATTTCATACGATGACAATGAGTTTTGAGAGATTTCACAGATTTTAAGTGATTTTAAAAGATTTGAAGAATTAAAGGAAGTAACCATTTCCTCGAATTACGAAGGATTTTAAGGGATTTCGAAGGATTTTAAGAGATATTAAAGTATTTTCACGAATTCTGAGAAAGTCAGGGGATTTTAATTGGATTTTGAAGATTTGAAGGGATTTGAAATAAATTCATGAGATGGCAAAAGATTTCACTAGATTTCAAAAGATTTACAAGTATTTTAAAGAATTTAAAGGAATTTTAACGGATTTTTCGTGAAATTTAGAGCGGCTTCGATGATTTCTTGGGATTTCAAAGGATTTTAAAAGTGTTCTAGGGATTACAAACTTTTAGGGTATTTCATACGATTACAATTGATTTTGAGAGATTTTACCGATTCTAAGTGATTTCAAAGGATTTGAAGAATTTAAAGAAATTACCATTTTCTCGGATTACGAAGGATTTTAAGAGATTTCGAAGGATTCTAAGAGGTTTCGAACTATTTTAAAAGAAGTCACGGGATTTCGCAGAATTTTGAAGGATTTTAAGGGATATTAAAGTATTTTAACAATTTTTGGAGGATGCCAGGGAATTTTAATTGGATTTCGAAGATCTGAAGGGATTTCAAGAAATTTCATAAGATTGCAAAACATTTCACGGGATTTCAAAAGATTTGCAAATATTTCGAAGGATTTAAAGGAATTTTAACGAATTTTTTGAGAGATTTAAAGCGGTTTCGATGATTTCATGGGATCTCAAAGGATTTTGAAGGTGTTCAAGGATTACGAACTTTTAAGGTATTCCAAGCGATTACAATGGATTTAGAGAGGTTCCACAGATTTTAAGAGATTTTAAAAGATTTGAAGAATTTAAAGACATCATTTCGTCGGATTACAAAGGATTTTAAGGGATTTTAAGTGATTTTAAGAGATTTCGAAACATTTCAAAAGAAATCACGGGATTTCACAGAATTTTAAAGGACCTTAAGAGATTAAAGTATCTTCACGAAGTGTGTGGATGTCAGGGGATTTTAATTGGATTTCAAAGGTTTGCAAGAATTTGAAGGATTTTCATAAGATGGCAAAAGATTTCACGGGATTTCAAAAGATTTACAAATATTTCAAAGGATTTGCAGGAATCTTAACGGATTTTTCGAGGGTTTTAAAGCGGTTTCGATGATTTCGTGGGATCTCAAAGGATTTTGAAGGTGTTCAAGGGATTACAAACTTTTAGGGTATTCCAAATGATAACAATGGATTTTGAGAGGTTTCACAGATTCTAAGTGATTTTAAAAGATTTGAGGAAATTAAAGACATTACCATTTCCTCCGATCAGAAAGGATTTCAAGGGATTTCAAGAAATTTTGAAATATTCTGAAAGAATTCACGAGATTTCACAGAATTTTAAAGGATTTTGAGAGATCAAATTATTTTCACGAATTCTGAGGATGTCAGGGGATTTTAATTGGATTTCGAAGTTTTGAAAAGATTTGAAAGAATTTCATAAGATTGCAAAATGTTTCACGAGATTTCGAAAGATTTGCAAATATTTTAAAGGATCTAAAGGAATTTTAACGGATTTTTTGAGAGATTTAAAGCGGTTTCGATGACTTCGTGGAATTTAAAAGGATTTTAAGTTTTAATAAAATTCCAAATTATATCCACGGATTTTAGAGGATTTCGCAAGTTTTCAAAGGTTTCAACGGAATTTTGAAGGATTTCCGAATATTATGAAGGATTTTAAGGGATTTTGACGAATGTTAATGGCTTTTAGAAGACTTCAAAGATTTCAAGGCATCTGGTAAAATTTCTAAATATTTTGCTAAATTTCAAGCATTTTTAAGATTCCAAAAGATTTTATGGATGCTCAGAGAATTTTGAGAGATATCTGTAGTTTTTAAAGGATTTCAAGGGATTTCCACGGAGCTCGATCGTTTTAAAGGGATTTTAAGGGATTATGTACGCTATCCATGGAATTCAAAGGATTTCAAGGAATTTTCACATGATTTAGAAACTTTCAAGGAATTTACACAATTTCCAAAAGAATTCACGGGATTTCAAAAAAGAGGTTTCATGAAAGGTGTACATCAGATTTCCCGAATGGTTAACTTCTCGACTCTATATTTATTGGACGTATGTCATAGGCCGATTCGTTTTCCAAGTTTGTTTTCTAATTGAATTTTATTACCCCGCAAATTTGCTCGCCCATACCATTTTTCCACCTGCAGAATCTTCTTTCAATCGGTCAATATCTTCTGTTTGTTCTTTGTATTTGAAAATTGAAATTTCTGAAAATTTAAATGAAAATTCATATTGGTTCAAAAATTATGGCAAATTTTTCGTATGAACAGTTTTTGCTAGTGAATAGTAATGAAAAATTTGAAACTAAACAACAAATTTTCTTCGATTCAGGGTTTTTTTAAAATGTGCAAAAAAATATATATATTTTTTAAACTGAGTTAAATGCACACTTTTTTGGAAACAGTTGAATACGTCGAGCCGGAAATTTCTTCAGCTTGACCCAAGGATGCATGTTATTATTTTTTTTCATGGAAGGGAATTTTTTTGTGGTTCTCAAAACGTTCCAGAATCGCCAAAAAATATAAAATTTCAAAATTCCGAAGTTCCCAAATCAAGAAAAATTTTTTTTTCCGAAGAAGTAAAATGATAGCATGCTTTTTTGGTTCGAGCTGAAGAAATTGCAGGGTCGACATATTTAACTTTTTCTAAAAAAGTGTGCATTTGACTCAATCCAAAAAAAATATTCTATGCACATTTTCAAAAAACTCTAAATTAAACAAAATTCTTTTTTTTTTCAAATTTCGAGTTTTCAGGAATTTCAAATTTCAAATCAAAAGAACGAACAGAAGATGTTGTCCGATCGAAAAAAGGTTTTGCAGGTGAAAAGTCGGCAAAGGTGGACAACTTTTGCCGGGTATTGGAATTCAATCAGAAAAAAAAGCTGGAAAATGAACCTACCTAGTATGTAATATGAAATATTGCACAATGAAAAACAAATGAAACAAATAGCGATGTCATATGTATAATAGTTTAAAACACTAGTTCAACGGCCAAAAGACGCTTCCTTATATGATTTGAAAGACTTCTACATGACCTCAAGTAATGATTGAAACTTTTTTCACATCTGAAAATGAAGTTCCACAAATTTAAGATTTTCGTTATAGAGATATGATGTTATAATGATAGAGTATATATTATATACTTTATCATCATAAGCATAAGAAATCATTTACCTCTGGTTATATGAAGGATTCACGGATTGCAGAAAGTTTGATAAATATCTTTTCATTTGAATCCGTAGGCTTATTCCATCTTATAGAATGCGGTGAGAACCGGCCAGAGTAGGTTTATAACTACACAGACAGGAGGATGCGCACCAGGGTCGTTTGCAAGGGTCATGATAAAAAGTGAAAAGTAAAATAAAAGATCGATGTGAATTCCATTAGACTCGAAGGATGCCTATACTATTGAGAGAAATATATTCTCACTCAAATCAGATTTATTTTGAAACCAGTAGATACTTTCCATTCTATTATTTTTAGCATCCACTAATCAATTTGATGTAGAAACTTGTTTATTTGCCTTATTGGTCTTACACATACTTAATCGTAAACAATTTCAGATTCTTCGTCAGAAGTAGGTGTAGATGAAATGTGGAATAGGTTCTTAAGTGAAAATTAAAAGTGAACATGCATTTATGCGATTTTTTGCCTTAGGCATACGATGACTCTAATTTTTTAACTTCATACAGGGTAGATCTAATTAAGAGGTATCTGTTGTATTGATACTGAATGAAGAAAATTGTTCGAAACAAATTGCTTGTGAAACGAAAAATAAGTTCCAAAAATTTCACTGTTAGCCGGATTTGAACTGACACCTTCTCTTTTCATGAGAGGTGCTTCAATCTTAGTTAAAGCAACTCTTATGAATAGAGGAGGTGTTGATTCATATTCGGCTCGCAGTGAAATTTTTGGAACTTATTTTCCGTTTGACAAGAAATTGGTTTTAAAAATTTTTCTTTATCATGAATGTGGATACAACAGATATCTCATATCAGATCTCCTCTGTATGAAGTTAAAAAATTAGAGTCATCGTATATCTAAGGGCAAAACCTGCAGAAATGCATGTAACAAATATCACGGCATAAAATAGAACAATTATTAAAATATATTGGCTAAATTGGTTAAAGCACCTCATAAATAGAGGAGTTGTCGGTTCAAACCCAGCTCGCAGTGAAATTTTTGGGATTTATTTTTCGTTCTACACGAAACTCGTTTTGGAAAAATGTTCTTCTTCATGAGTGTCGATGCAACAGATATCTGTTGATCATATCTTCCCTGCTTGAAATTAAAAATTAGAATAATCGTATGCCTAAGGCTAAAAACCACAGAAATGCATGTAATAAATGTCACGGCATAAAATAGAACAATGATTAAAATATATTGGTCAAAAACATCTTCAGAAACATCAAAGGTTACCTTCCATGCGGTTGTCCAAATGCGCAAATACCAAAATTTTCACTAGCGTGCGGCAATAGCTGAGTTGGTTAAAGCACCTCGCATGAATAGAGGAGGTGTCAGTTGAAATCCGTCTCTCAGTTAAATTTTTTGAACTAATTGTTTGTTTCACACGAAATTTAATTTGAAAAACTTTCTTTATCATAAGTGTTGATACAACAGATATCTGTTAATCAGATCTCCTCTGTGTGATGTTAAAAAATTAGAATCATCGTATGCCTGGGGCCAAAAACTTCATAAATGGATGTAATGAGTATCACGGCATAAAATAGTACAATTATTGAAACATATTGGCGAAAAACACATTCAGAAACATCGAAGGTTACTTTCCATGCGGTTGACCAAATGTGCAAGTTCCAAAATTTTCACTAGCGTGCGGCAATAGCTGAGTTGGTTAAAGCACCTCGCATGAATAGGGGAGGTGTCAGTTCAAATCCGTCGCTCAGTGAAATTTTTGGAACTTACCATATTGTTCGTTTCACACGAAATTTGTTTTGAAAAAATTTCTTTATCATAAGTGTTGATACAGCGGATATCTGTTAATCAGATCTCCTCTGTATGATTTAAAAAAATTAGAATCATAGTATGCCTGAGGCCAAAAACCTCAGAAATGGATGTAATAAATATCACGACATAAAATAGTACAATCCTTGAAACATATTGGCGAAAAACACTTTCAGAAACATCGGAGGTTACCTTCCATGCGGTTGATCAAATGTGCAAGTTCCGATATCTTCACTAGCGTGCCGCTATAGCTAAATTGGTTGAAGAACCTCTCATAAACAGATGAGGTGTCGGTTCAAATTCGGCTCGCAATAAAATTTTTGGAGCTTATTTTTCGTTTCACACAAAATTTGTTTTAAAAAACTTTCATTGTCATAAGTGTCGATACAACGGATATCTGTTGATCAGATCTCCTCTGTATGAAGTTAAAAAATTAGAGTCATCGTATTCTTAAGGTCAAAACCGCAGAAACGCATGTAATAAATATCACGGCATAAAATAGAACAGTCATTAAAAGTGAACCCCATTTTGTGTGAAATGTTTTGCATAAGTAGTTTATCTTAATTTGACCTTAATTAGTCTAACAATAAAACCTAATTATCCATAGGAAAATTCTAACTAACATTTTTTTGTTGGAATGTGAATGAGGTAATGTGGCTCATAAAATATTTATAATGACCTAATTATTTTTTAAATCCTTTAGCAGAGTGTGGAGCTGTAATGATTAGTGTTAATTAGGAAAAAGTTGAATGCATGGCGGAAAATTCACAGTTATTATAACATTGGTGAATAAAAATATTCTTAAAATTTTGAAGTTGACAATTACTGTATTCTATTTATCTCTGACATTTGAGTGTAATTATCCGATAGTATTTGACCTGCGTAAATATTCCCAGATAGTAGTGGCATTATTATCCATCATCGGTCAGACAACTCATTTCCCTTTCACTCTTCAGCGAGCTTCCTAGAATTCTCAGTCGGAGAAATAGATTATGGATATATCGTTTTAATTCCAAGAAATGTAAAGCTTATTTGGTGTTTTATTATTTTATTAACCAAGCAGCAGACTCACTAATTTAATCATTCGAATTAAGTGTTGGAGATTCTCCATGTATGTTATGTAAATTATGAACCAGATCCAATATTGCATAATAAATGAAACTATCGATTATATCGAGTAATTTTTTTGATCTGATAATTCAGTTAAATGGAAAACAATTTTTTTATAACTTTACTGCTGAGAACTGAAAGTGATAGTTGTGTGTCAAAACTTGCTCAGCCATAGAGTTAATATTTGATGCATTTGATATAACGTTGACTTTGGGGTGCTGATGGATGGCGTTCATGAATTAATCACATTTATAATTAATTCATGAATTAATCACATTTATAATTAATTCATGATGTGGTGTCATGGAAATCACTATCTGCGAGCTAATACTGAAAATATCAAAAGCACGACTGTGCACGAATTTAGAAAGGAGGAGAATTCATAAGGACTTTTTTTGGTCTAAAATCAGAAAATTATGGGTCAATTAGAATGGCTCTTATTCAAAAAAGAAGAAACATTCTAATCAAACAATCGGTCCTATAATTGAAGTGGTTCTTCCGTGAACAAGTTTCTTTTGAAATTGACAAATTACAGGCAAACTAGTACAAATCTTTTCATACCTTCCTATACATGCTCCCATTTTTCTTCTTCGCAAGGTATATGAGTGTCTCTTACAAATCGCTCAATTTTACTATACTTGTATCTGAAGATTGCGGAACTTGTAACAGAAAAAAATTGTACGTTTCAGGTAATTTCAATTAGTCTTTCATGAATTGATGATTAGGCGGTACTATCTAATCTTTTAATATCCAGGTTTTAACAACCATTTTTCTTCGTGTAAGTAAAGAAAGCACGCTCCACGCTTTATGAGCTGTTCAGAATTGCCAATACTTTTCAAGTATTACAGGAAGATGAGAAAATTTTATGGTTTGCGTGTTGGCGCAAAAATCTTATATTGTAACTTTTAACGGCTTACTCATATATATCCTCTATCTCGCCTTATGTATTATTATTTCGTTGCTTCACTTCCAAGCACAATAATTGGGAAAAAGTGTAGAATTTTGTCTCTTACCTTCTCCGTTTGAAAATTGGTAAAATAATTCTGAAGAATTGAGGAGTTTAGTATCTTGTAATTTCACGAAAATTCCGTTTTAATTATAGAGATGTGAATCGGGAATATTCAAAATTATTCATAGTTGAACGCCTTCGACTTTCAGGTTTTAATATTAAACGCTTTCGAATGTTTCGATTTAAATATTCTACAATTTAAACTTCCTCGATATCAAATTTAAGAATTTTGAACGTTCAAAGTAGACTTGTACAAAATAATCGATTCGATTTCGAGCCGACATTGGACGTGCATCGAATGTGGAGAAACCGATATTCGACGATCGGCCCGTGCATCGACATTCGACGCGTACTGACGTCAGATTATTGGATGTGTTACCGTTAGATCGGTTATTTCGATTCGATTGGCCCGTGCATGGAATGTAAAAAATTTGGTATTCGACTGACGAAAGGCATTCCAATTCTGAATATGAAGAAATATAATAATAATAATTTTTAATTCTAAAAATCCAAACTGATGCATGCAGAATGCACAGGCAGAAAGCGTAGGCCAATATCGGTGTTATTACCCAAATTGTGTTCAGAAAAAATTATAAATTTAATATTATTTAATATTTCATGATATTTGAGAACTATTAAATTTAGAGTGTCTTATGGAACAGAATTTGAGAAATGTATTGAACTTTATTACAAACCTGCAATAAGGATATGAACTGAAAAAACCAATATTTACAAATTCGATTTCATAAACGACTAATTAGAAAATAATAATCTCAAATTACACTTTCGAGTTTCAAAAATTCAATTTATATTAAAAAGTAATTAAAGGTTATAGTGATATTTTCGGCAAATTTCTGCAATTAAAAACATCATCCCATTTGCAACCAACTTTCGGTTAAAATCGGTTCCGCCGCACCATGCGGTTATTAAATTGTTATTAATTCACTTCCGTAGAAAATTCATAACTGAATAAGTAACAATTTCACTGTTTTTAATTTTACACATTATATATTAATTAATTACCGACAGAAATTTTGTTTTATTGAGTTTCAGTCGCTTTTGAAAATAATAAGTACAAGAATTCGGAGCATATTCATTTGAGCTTACGAAAAATCTTCATTTTATAGACATACTTGAATTTTTCGCATAGCAAAAGTTATTTAACTGAAGACTTATTAAGTTTCTTGGATCTTGAGTCAATTTTAATATTTCGATTTTTGATTATTTGATATGTAGGAACTAACGACTTGCTTTTGTTCATTGATGGACTACATACTCACTAAACTGAAAGAAAGTAAAAAACCGATTCAGTCTAAGTTGCACTAAGCACTTGTCGAATGTCGGTTTTTTGAATAAGACGCACGGGTAGATCGAATCGAATAAACCGATCTGACAGTAGCATGCGTCAAATGTCGGTTTTTCGACGTTTGATGCGTTGATCGATCGAATTGAATAAACCGACCCGATAGCGCGCGTCGAATGTCGGTTTTTCAAACAAGACGCACGGACAGATCGAATCGATTAAACCGGTCCCACAGTAGTACGCGTCAAATGTCGGTTTTTCGACGTTTGTTGCGTTGATCGATCGAACCGGAGAAACCGACTCGATAGCAGCGCGCGTCGAATGTCGGGTTTTCGAATAACACTCACGGGCAGGTCGAATCGAATAAACCGATCCAGCCGTAGCACGCGTCGAATGTCGGTTTTTCGATATTCGAAGCATGGGTCGATCGAATGGAATAAACCGATCCGACATAAGCACGCGTCAATTGTCAGTTTTTCGAATAAGATGCATGGATAGATCGAATCGAATAAACCGATCCAGCGGTAGCACAAGTCGAACGTTGGTTTTTGAACATTCGATGCGTTGATCGATCGAATCGAATAAACCGATCCGACAGCAGCATGGTCGAATGTCGGTTTCACGAATAAGACGCACGGGCAGATCGAATCGGAAAACCGATCTGGCGGTAGCACGCGTCGAATATCGGTTTTTCGATATTCGATGCGTTGATCAATCGAATCGAATAAACTGACCCTACAACAGCACGTATCGAATGTCGGTTTTCCTTTAAATAAGACGCACGAGCAGATAGAATCAAATTGATCTATCCGGCGGTAGCACGCATCGAATGTCGGTTTTTCGATATTCGAAGCATGGGTCGATTGAATCAAATAAACCAGTCTGACAGTAGCACGCGTCGAATGTCGGTTTTTCGATATTCGAAGCGTGGATCGATCGAATTTAATAAACCGATCCGACAGTAGCACGCATCGAATGTCGGCTTTTCGACATTTGATGTGCGGGTCAATAGAATCGAATAAATCGACCCAAAAATGAACGCGCTTGCAAAAATTTTGAGTTGTTAAACCTTGAAGTATTTTCTGTTACCTCTTGGGCGTAACGTCATCTCTTTTAATGTCTTAATATTAGAGCTAGGATACATTTAATCTTTTTTTTTGCCCTACGGGATAAGCATGTTCTTCAGATCGGAGGATCTCTGAAGCTACCTTTACAAAATGTTGTGCCATTAAGCCGGTCAGTGAAGAATTTTATCACAACGTCGCGTCTTGTCGGTCGACGTCGTTGGCGAAGAACTTCTAGGACGCAGGTCGTCGACTATCGCTATTGCCAACAATGTTGCTGCTGCCAGTGACGTGCCACGACCGTAACTCCTTTTGTCGACATTGTTGGGTACTTCAAAGGACTCGGTCGTAAGGATTTACCCCCTTCTGGAAAGCGCTAACATTTGAATTTTCGTCGACGAGCGACACAGAAGCATTCTTATGGGTTTTGAGCCTCCGGCGGTCTGCGGCTGACTAGTGCTTGATCTCTACTACTGACTATACTATATCAAAGTACGTAGTAACTAACGTTACAGCAATATGTTCCCTACATCCACGAAATAACATTTGACAATGATTCAATTTCTCACTCTCACGTAGAGAACTCAATATTAGAGGCACGATATTTGCGTAATTAATTAAAGCAATGTGAGAGGAAAGCTTTAATAAATTAAATTCTCTCTACCACTGGAAGACCGAAACACCTTTGTGGAACAAATTATTTTACCCTCTTTTATACATTTTGAACAAGAAAACGACCACTTATTTTACTTATTTCTTTTTATCTATTATGTCGTCGACTTTGAGAAGCTAAAATCTCTTCGATGATGGAGGGAATCGTTTAAAAGCGTGTGCTTTTTGATATTCGAAGGACGACTATTGCATAAATAACTACTCAGGCTGTTATCTACGGTATCATCGACAAAATCGTACATTGTTGGTAATTGAGGAATATTAATTTGACGATGATAGCATCAAATGATATATCTCAACTTTAAAGAGTAGGAATCTCTTCGACGATGGATGAGATTGTTTATAGGAGTGTACTTTTTGGTGTAAAAAGGGAGACGAGTGTCTAAAAAAACCACTCGGAATGTTATCTACGATATCAACGAAACAATCGTTCAGCCTTGTTACTTGCGGAATGTTAATTCGACAATAATAGCATCATATGGTATATCTCGACTTTGAAAAGTTGAAATCTCTCCGTTGAAGGATGAAATTGTTCGTAAGAGTGTCCTCTTTCATATACAAAAGACGATGAGTGTTTGGAAAAACCATTAAGGCTGTTATCTACAATATCATCGGAAAATCGTTCGGTCTTGGTAATTAAGGAGTGCTAATTCGACGATTATTGCGTCGTATGGTATATCTCAACTTTTGAAAGTTGAAACCTCTTCAATGGTGAATGAAATTGTTCGTAAGAGGGTCCTTTTTGATACACAAAAGACGGAGAGTGCCTGGAAAAATAATTAAGGCTGTTATCTACAATATCATCGAAAAAATCGTCCGGTTATGGTAATTGAGGAGTGTTAGTTCGACGATAATATACTTAAATGGTATGTCGTCGACTTTGAAAAGATAAAATATCTTCGATAGTGTATAGATTTGTTAACAAGAGTATTTTTGCAGATGTACAAAAAACGACGAGTGTTTAAAAAAATCATTAAGGCTGTTATCTACAATATCATCGAAAAAATCATCCGGTCTTGGTACGTGCGGAACGTTAATTCGACGATAATAGCATCATATGGTATATCTCGACTTTGAAAAGTTAAAATCTCTTCGTTGATGGATGAAATTGTTTGTAAAAGTGTCTTTTTGATACACAACAGACGAAGAGTGCCTGGAAAAATAATTAAGGCTGTTAACTACAATATCATCGAAAAAATCGTCCGGGCATGGTAATTGAGGAGTGTTAATTCAATGATAATATCCTTAAATGGTGTGTCGTCTACTTTGAAAAGTGGAAATCTCTTCGATAGTGTAAAGAATTGTTGACAAGAGTATTTTTTCAGATGTACAAAAAACGACAAGTGTTTAAAAAATCATTCAGGCTGTTATCTATAATATCATCGAAAAAATCATCCGGTCATGGTACTTGCGGAATGTTAATTTGACGATAATAGCATCATATGGTACGTGCCGACTTTGAAAAATTGAAATCCCTTCGACGATAGATGAAATTGTCTCTAGGAGTGTCCTTTTTAATATACAAAAGATGACGAGTGTCTAAAAAAATCACTCTGGTTGGTATCTACGATATCATAAAAATCATCCGGTTTTGGTGATTGAGGAGTGTTAATTCGACGATAATAACCTCGAATGGTATATCTCGACATTCAAAAGATAAAATCTCTTCGACCGTGGATAGAATTATTAACAAGAATGATAGATATACTAAAGACGATGAGTGTTTAAAAAAATCTCTGTTTTCTTGAATATCATCGAAAAAATCTTTCGGTCTTGGTACTTGCGGAATGTTAATTCGACAATAATAGCATCATATGGTACATCTCGACTTTGAAAAGTTAAAATCTCTTCATTGATGGATGAAATTGTTCGTAAGAGTGTCCTTTTTCATATACAAAAGATGAAGAGTGCCTGGAAAAATTATTAAGGCTGTTATCTACAATTTCATCGAAAAAATCGTCCGGTTTTGGTGATTGAGGAGTGTTAATTCGACGATAATAACCTCAAATGCTATATCTCGACATTCAAAAGATAAAATCTCTTCGAACGTAGATAAAATTGTTAACAAGAATGACAGATATACTAAAGACGATGAGTGTTTAAAAAATCTCTGTTTTCTTGAATATCATCAAAAAAATCTTCCGGTCTTGGTACTTGCGGAATGCTAATTCGACAATAATAGCATCAGGTGATATATCTCAACTTTGAAAACTTCAAATCAATATCATTCAAAAAATCGTCTGGTCTTGGTAATTAATGAGTGTTAATGCAACGATAGAAGCTCCGAACGGTATGTCGGTGACATTGAAAAGTTTAAATCTCTTTGATGATGGATAATATTCCAAAAACCCCAAAAGAGCTTGCATATCACGGTTTTCTTCTGATTATACTTCTGGGATGTTCCACGATCATTTCAAATCCAAAAAGGAAAAAATTGCCTGAGCCCTTTTTGAGGAAACGCTATTTTTAATTCTTTCAAAGAGGCTAATCAACAACAACAACAACAACAACAAAGTGTTGCAGGAGCTGAATATCTTACGAGAACTGAAAGCCTTCAATATTTTTGAAAACTGGTGATGAATTTAGGAAGAAATTAGTTTTTGGGAATTGCTTTTTTCTGGTTCATACCGAGTCCCAAGAACCTGTACAAGAATTAAAGTGTATGAAGTTTCCTGTAAAACGGAAAAAAATTTGAATGATCTATCTCTAAAGGTTTCGGAGTTATGGCCTGCAGACATTGATTGTGAGTGAATAATTTGAACATTAAAACGAAAATTTCTAGTTTCTATGAAATAACTCATTTCTTATGCATCTGGTAAAAATTTCCAGTAAATGAATCAGAGAACACTGAATTTTGAGTAGATATACAAAAAAAAACATCGTTCTAATCTAATAGCTTCAAAATTATGGCTTACTAAATAAAACACTTTTCTAAATGTAATTCTGTGTAACATCCATTCTTCAAATGAAATTTCTTGTTTTCCAAAATACCTCATTTCCTGAGTATTGGGAGTGAAAGTTTCCAGTAAATTGATTAAAGGAGACTCAATTTTGAGTAGATATAAAGAAAGAACATTGCTCCCGCTCTAATGGCACCGAAATTATGGCCTTCTGAATATGACTCTTTTTTTATGAATTTTCGTTTAACATCAATTTTATAAATAAAATTGATCGTTTTCCAAAATAACTCATTTCTTGAGCATGTCTCAATGAGACATGTTTGTTAACATTAGACATTCTTTTATTTAATTAATGGAGTTAGAATTTCGTCGTTCTGTTAGGCACATGTAAATTTTAGGGAAGTCCCGCAAGAACATGTTCATAAAAATTCCATAAAAACGGTAATTTTCAGAAGGCCATGATTAAAATTTGAAAAATTTTCAACTAATTAAATAATTTCTGTGCTATCAGAGCTAGAACATTGTTTTTTTTAGATCTACTCAAAATTGAGTCTCCTTTAATTAATTTACTGCCAAGTTTTACCTGCAATGCTCAGGAAATGAGTTATTTTAGAAAATGACAATTTTTTTTTGAAAAATTGATGTTACAGAGAATTGTTTTTAAAAACAAGGGGCATATTCAGAAAACTGTGATTTCGCTACTATCAGAGCTAGTGCATTGTTTTTCAAATCTGCTCAAAATTGAGTCTTCTTTAATTAATTCACTGGCAACTTTCATCTGCAATGCTCAGGAAATGAGTTATTTTGAGAAAAGAGAAATTTTTTAAAAAAATTGATATTTGAATGCAATGAACTTTCTTCTTACGTAAGCAATAATTCATTTCCAATCGAATATATCCGTTGTCCCAGTTCGTAACCCAATGATGAGCCGATTCGTAACCGGCTTATCAATGCAAGTGAATTCGGGATTATAGGCCATATTCAGTTAATTCCACAATTTTTAAGCTTTTGTTTGAAGGAGTTAATATAAATATTGGAAGAATATAAATTAAAGTAAAGATCTGCCCTAGCGTTTTAACGATATGTGTCATATTTTCTTTTTCATAAGAGTTTTTTCAGAGAGGTTACAGATGTGTCACTGCCGATATTCCGGTGCCCGTTCGTAACCGACTTAGAAATTTTTGTATTTCGACATACTTAAATTATTGCACTTGAATCAAGACCAACGTTATCACTGTCCATTGGATTCTCACTTTTTTTACTCACAACAAGCCGATCTGTCAAGTTTCGTGGAGTGATGTGAGTGCTGGTCTTATAGTCAGCTGGTCTCAAAGTACATTTTGCCACGGTGGAGGGCAGAGTGCGACGTTTTTATTTTTTTCCAATTGATATACACGAAATAATGCCTACCATCTCATATCAGTTTTATACATTTTCATTTTTACTTTGAAAAGAAATTCACAGCAGCCAACAGTTCCTATTGTATTATATAAAAAATCAATTTATACGCTTGCTGGGTTACGAACTGGTCGGGGGTTACGAACCGGGGCCTTCACCTTATTCAGCGAAAAAATTCCCAAATTGAAGAATCTAAAGAGGGATAATTTAAATTTTGAAACTTTTAAGAATAAAAATTAAACCCTCACAATTGAACGAGATTCAATTCAAACATTCAATATTGTACAATATTGCAAATTGAAAATATTTTCAGTTGAATAATTTCAGTGTCAAGATTGTCAAAGTTAGGTAGAATTTCAAAATAAAGTAGCTAAATTCGTGCAATTTTATAGTAGATGCCTTCGAACTTCAAATAAATTAAAATTAAGAGCTTTCAAAGTTAGACAGTTTCCAAATTAAAAACATTTAAAATTGTAAAATTCCAAAGTAGAAGCCATCAGAACTGAAATATTTTTATTTCGAGACCTTTAAACACAAAAACATTTAGTACTATTAAAATCTTCAGAGTTGAACAATTTTAAATTTATAGGACAGTCAAAATTTGACAGATTAAAAACGATGCACTGAAAGTTTTCGACTATTAAGAATTTAGATTTGAAATTGGCCAATTAATAATATTTGGATTATAATTATCAATTACAAACGCTATTAATGTGAAATTCTTCAATTTTCTAATTTTTAATCTCTAAGTATTCGATTTTATATGTTCTGAATTTTTAATCATTCAATTATTGAAAATCTTTCATGTTTAAATTTTAATCGATCTAAATTTGAAACAAATAATGTTCAATCATTGATTTTAAAATTATTTTAATTTGAACGTTTTTTATTTAAAATTCATGACCTATTGAATCTTTCAGTGTTAAATAAAATTTCATAATTTTGAAGACTTCAATTCAAAATTATTCAATTCCAAACGCTATTAATCAAAAATTGGCCAATTTATAAATTTTCAATCTTCAATTATTCAGTTTTCATTCTTTTTTAATTTAAAGCTATTTAACTATGAAGAATTTTAGTGCAAAATTGTTCAATTTTGAACATTTCAATCTGAATTCCTTCGATTTTGACCGTTCTGAACTAATAAGCATATGAGTATTAAACTTTTTCTTTCAGTTTTCAATGCCTTCAATTCAAATTCATTAATTATCAGCTTTAGATTGGAAATTGAAGAATTTTGATATTGCAACAATTAATTATTTTCGAAAAAAATTAAACAATTAAAGGAAACAAAAAAATAAGCAAAAAATTCATAAAAATAGGCGACATGCGCCTACAAGAAAGAGTTTCGTAGCCTATTTAATATAGTATTCAAAATGTGTAACACCTCCCCTTCCCACTTCCCCTCATTCCTCATCACTTCCCCTCCCCTCATATCCCCTCACATTCCCCTCAAATTCTGTAGCATTTTTTTATAAGTTACAATATCAAAAATGAGTTTTATAATCAGCCTTTTCACCACTTACTTATATTTTTGATTATAAAAATTGAAAAATGTGATTTTTACATGGTGATTCTTTCACTAGTTCCTTCGATTTGTCAAACTTTCGGCTTTAAAACTGTCTGATTGATTCTTTTAACTATCGAAAATATATTTTATGTGATTTTATGATGATTATTATTCGGTACGAGGTGAATAAATTGTTGACAGGTTAGGCTTGTGTATCAAAGTAATTTTTTTGCTCTTAGGTTGCGAGCACAAAAAAAAGTATAAAATATAAGGTAAATGGCTAAATTGATGTGATGGCACTGCTATCTTTAAAATAATTGCTCCAGCTTTAATTTTGTATTTAATACTTTCCCCACTTGTTTATCATTTATTAATATTATGACTTTCAAAGTTTTTCTATCCACCTCGTACTGGTTTCCCCTACCCTTCAGAACTGCCTGTCTCTAAATTGAAATGTATAAACTCTTGAACTGAAAGATCTTATCGCGAAATGTGCAAATTTAATTATACGCCCAGCAGAATGACAAAAAAAAAGTACGCAAAAATGTAGTCCCTACAAATGACCCTCTTCATCAGTGCTAATGGAGACATATCTCGTCCCGGAGATAAACTTGACTCTTAAAATAATATCTTCTCTCTCATTGTCCCTTTCTCGGTTTTAACCCCATCGTTTATTCCGAGTAACGACTTTATTTACGCTTCATTGCCAACCGCGGACTAGCATTTTTAAAAGACAAACTAAACACTAAAGTCCAACCTCAGTTTGCATAAATCCCGTTAAGCCTGTGATTATCAACGGTTTACGCGATGAATAAGTACTCATTCAGTTTTGATTTAGTGAAAGAACTAAGAGCAGAATGCAACAAGACTTGAGACGCAAGAGTTCACTGAAGAAATATTACGTTATTCAAGGCAAATTGCTTGGGTGTGGCATCACACATTTTTTATAAGATGATGTCTTATTCAAGTATTTTTAGTTGTATAACTTTGTTATACAGTTATCAAATTGTTCATAGCCAACATTCTTTTGTTTCAGGCTCAGTAAATGGTAGGATGGACAATTGTGGAGGCGGTCAACGCCTGCCCCCGGACGGGGACGAGTTTCCAGCAGCTTATCACGAATTCACAAATCCTGGCCAGTACCAATTTGTAACCAGTACAAACATAACAACCATGGCCTCCAATGGAAACCTGATGCACCAAACTCAGACCTACGTAGCCAGCGAAAACTTCCAGGTTCATCCAAAGACCAACAAAGATAATCCCAACGAGAAGATTCAAATAGTCTCTCAATGCGTCGTCGACCGTGTGAAAGACTCAATGCTTCCTTCCATCGAAGCCGAGAAGAACTATTCAAACTATAACCCAAAACCTGTCGTAATTTCTGAAAGAAAGATCGAAATCGCTGGATATTACTCTAAAGAAGTGCCATCAGTGGATTCCGCTATCCACAAAGATGTACCTGAGAATCCACCCCCCTTACCTCTGACTGAACCACCAAAAGTAGACTCAGTCAATTCTCCTGTTAGAAATAATGCTGATCATCCACCAAGGAAATTCTCTTTGAATGGAGAACTTTGGAGACAAAATGATAAATCTGAAAGATCAGTAAGAGACAAAATTGCAATGTTCTCTTCACAAAGCAGCCTTGAGATTCCTCTTTTTCCAAATCCATCCGCTCCGTCCCCGGGATATAATGGCAGAAAACTGTCAAAGCATAAATCCTCGGATGATATTTTTGTTGATAATAGAGTCACGCATCAAAGGGAGTTCACCAAAAATCATCCACCCTTTGTTGAAAGAACCCAAAGTTCTTTTGATCTTTCTTCGAGTTTGAATCAGTCATTAAGCCCTGTAAAACTGACTCAACGACCACCTAGTCTTCCGAAAAGTTCTCCTCCTAATGAATCCGGGTTTGTTTATTCCAAACCAGCATTGGTTTCTTCACTAGAGAAGACACCTAATTCGCCAGAAATGAAGCAATTTTTAACGACAAGTTCTTTCGGAATGAAGCCTTATAGTTCTCCAAGTTTGCAAACTAGTTTTAATCTAAATAATAAGTCGTTTGATTCTACACTTGGACCTTATAATTTTAAGAGTTCGACTCCGGTTACTTTGACGAGAGCTACTAGTTTCTCAGGTGGAAGTACCTTTAATCATGAACGTCCTCAAACCTCCAGTGAGGTCTTGGCGAGTTCTCATATTTCAAGAACCAACTCGCTAGCTTCTACTTTTAGGAAACCTAATGAAGATATGAGGAGGAATAGCTTGAATCAGCTTATTGAACAGAGGAGAAAAGAGATTTCGAAGTTGCGTGGGCTCATTATTCCGGAAAAAGACGCTGTTCCGGTGGATCAGCCTATCACTGATCTCCCGGAAATCAAGTCAAGAGACTCTATATTAATCAATCAGGTGAGACTATCTTTTTCTTAGTTACATTTTCAAAAAAAAGTAACTATCATTACTTTTTTAATTACTTTTTTATTTTAGAAATATATACGCAAATTTCATTTTCACACAACTTCTTCATATCTGTCCAGGGACAGCTGTATGCTCTTCATTGAAAGTCGTAGGTTAGTCATGACCGACATATTTCTAAAACATTACAAGATAAATTTCAACCAAAAATGGAATATTTCAGTATTCAGTTTAAAAATTAATGTTAAACAAAAAAAAAAATTTTCAACCAAAGAGATGAATCTTCAACTAAACAATAATTTTAAACGAAAAATATAATAGTTAAGTTTGCAGATAGAAAAATGAATGTTTGACCAAAAAAAAATTAACAAAATGTTTAAATTTTCAACGAAAGAGACGAATGTTCAACTAAAATGATAAATTTCAAGAAGAAAATGAATTTTTAATAAATTAGTTCAATTTTCAACTAAAGAAGATTTTAATTTTAAATCAAAAACAGTTGAACTCAACCAAAAAAGGCGAATTGTTAACAAAATAGTTAAATTTTAAACCAAAATATGAATTTTCAACAAAAGAGCTGAATTTTCAGTCAAAAGAGGAAAAAAATCAACCAGATTGTTGAAATTTCAAGCTAAAAAAACGAATTTTCTAAAAATATTCAAATTTTCAAAACACAGAGATTAATTTTCCACAAAAAAATTGATTTTCAACCAATTAATTAAATTTCATAGCAAAATAGTTGAATTTTCAACCCAAGAAGACGAATTTTAAACCGAAACATGAATTTTCAACTAAAATGATTAGTTTCAAACCAAAAAAATTATTTTTTAGCACAGTAATTCAACTTTGAACCAAGTAGTTGAATTTTGTACAAAGTAGTTAAATCTTCAACTACAAAAGATTAATTTTCAACCAAACAGTTGCATTTTCAAACCAAACAGACAAATTATCTACAAAACAGTTGAATTTTCAACAAAGAAGTCAATTTTTAACCCAGAAATACAAATTTTCAACAGAACAGGTGAATTCTCAACCAAAAACGATAATTTTTCAACAAAATTGTTGAATTTTCAACCAAAAAGATAAATTTTCACCCAAGAAGAATAATTTTCTATAAAAAAAGACGATTTTTCAACAAAAAACATGAATTTTTTAACAAATACTTTAATTTTCAGCTAAAAAGAGATGAATTTTCAACTTAAAATGGAATAATTAAATTTTCAGTTGAGAAAATTAATTTTGAACTAAAAGAAACGAATTTTAAACAAAGTAATTCGACTTGCAATCAAGTCGTTGAATTTTCAACAAAACAGTTGAATCCTCAACCAAAACAGATTAACTTTCAACCAAACAGTCGCATTTGCAAGTCAAAAAGACGAAGTTCCTACAAAACAGTTGAATTTCTAACAAAAAAGTTCATGTTCAACCCAAAAAGACAAAATTTTAACAAAACACTTAAATTTTCAACCAAAAAGGTGTTTTTTTAACAAAATACATGAATTTTCAACCAAATAGTTGAATTTTCAACTGAAAAAGATCAATGTTCAACCAAAAATAGGATATTTAAATTTTCAGTTGCAAAATTAATTTTGAAACAAAAAAAACGAATTTTCAACAAAATACATGAATTTTCGACTAAAAGATGATAAATTTTCAACCGAAAGTAGAATAGTTACACTTACAATTGAAGAAATTAATTATCAACGAGAAAAGATGAATTCTCAACGAAAAATGTGATAACTGATACTTCAACAAAAAAAGATTTTAGTTTTGAATCAAAAACCAGTTGAATTCAACAAAAAAAGAGAATTTTCAACAAAAGAATTGAATTTTCAGTCAAGGCAGAAAAAAAGTCAACCAGATTATTGAAATTTCAAGCCAAAAAGGCGAATTTCTTACAAAACAGTTGAATTTTCAACCCGGAAGTATGAATTTTCTACCAAAATAGTTGGATTTTCAACCGAAGAGATGAATTTTCAACTAAAATGACGAATCTTTAACTGGAATAGTCTAATTTTTAGCAGAAAACATTACTTTGCAAACAAAAAAAAAAGAATATTCAACTCTAAAATTAACCTTTTTTTCTTTCCAAAAGTATTTCTATAGATTTTTGAAAATTTTGAATTCCAGGGTGAGAGAAAAATTGCAATTTTCCTGTATTGGGCTATCAATCTCTATGACTATCTGCCGCCACAATTTGAATAGTGAAAATGAAAAAATAGTTGCAAAGCAATAAAATTTAATGACTGTCGTAAAAAAGACTTGTGAGCTACATTTCGAAAGTAACTAAAAAAGTAACGATTTTTCTAATTACTGTTACTGGAAAAAAATGTAAATAGTTACCGATTCGTTGCTCATTCACAAAAGTAACTTCGTTACTACTATTTGTACCAAAAAAAGTAATTAGTTATAGTAAATAGTTGAAAGTAACTAGTTACTTCCCATCAATGGTGAACGTCTTGTGATCATTTTATAAATACTTTCTATTTCAAAAAGGATTTCTTTAGTAGGGATTGCCGGAAAAAAACACTTTTTTCGAAATTGATAGGGGCCCAAGCAGTCTTAGGTGTGAATCCAATGAAAAATACGCATTTTCTTTGCTTCGAAAAAAATTCATATTTTAAGGTAGCGCTAACCCCATGAAGATTAACTCGTATTTCCCGTAAGAAAAAACGCGTTTTTGTATATTTTTTTACAGAATCGTCAATATTAGGCATATCGAGTTACCCCTGAACTCTTCTCTTTACAATTAGCCATGAAATACAAATTAAAAATTACATTTTGAAATTATGAACTTCACAAACAAAAAAAATCATTATTTTTGGATTCGCACGCAAACCCGCTTGGGCCGCGATCAATTTCGAAAAAAAGTGTTTTTTTTCGGCCATCCCCATTTTAAGTTTGTACACACGGTGTACTTGAATGAAAAATCGGCTAAACAAAAAATGTCAAAGAAAACGGATTACGGGGTATTGTTTGTCATAGTTCTAGTAACTGAAAAGCAGGAAAATTGAAATCGTGGCTGATCCTTTTTTTTAAAAAAAAAAACATCGTGAATTTACGAGTTACTAATTTTTTTTGAAAATGCAGGGTAATCTGTAAGTAAATTAATATAAAGATATTTTGCTTAAAGTATATTTGGTACGAAAGCAGAAAAAATTATTGTTTTGAGCAAGAAAGGTATAAAAGTAAACCTTGATTTCATTTTTACAAGTGCGTGGAAGAAAATTCTACAACTGCTTCAAATTAGTTAATCAGGTGCTGTCTGTTGTTCATTAAAAGATTGATTTTATACTTTTCCCAAAACTTAAGAAATTCTAGATGAAAAGTTTCGCCTAGCTGTTCCGACTACAACCCCAAATCTTCATCACCTCCTAAATTTTTAAGACATCCTTCTAAATGTTCAATAACTACATGTACTTTAAGTATCATAGGAAGGTTTGTTGCCTTAAATAGTTGCTCAAGATTTTGAAAACTTCTGGTTTCATCAAAAGAGCAATTTCTTTCCATCGAAAAAGACATTTCAACAATTTCGTTCATTTCCTTTGAGGCTGACACAAATGGCATAACTTCTAAAGGAGAGCAAT
>JAUMHM010000078.1:19224533-19234883 GCA_032362435.1 Melikaiella ostensackeni
GAATCAAAGTAATTGTCCAACCTTTTCAGACAAGATGCTGATCCTACTTGAATTGAAATTGCTCAGCATTCTCGAACTCGAAATTCTTGGTTCCATTGTGGATTCTGCTTTGCAGAACGAAAACGAGGTCGATAACTTAGCGTGACGTATCTGCAAGAATACTAAATGTATGGTAATTTTGAGGATACCTATATTCTCGTGGATTGTGGCTGGTGATAAACACTTTCTTATGATCGCTTTGAGAGTACATAGGATACACGTATATTTGCATATTCGATATGATATTGAATACTCTCAGCCAGACATAAAAGTTTGCAAGTAGTATAAATCGTTTAAAGTCAGGTATGATGGTTGTCAAGTTGTATACAGAAAGTCGGATATGAGAAATTTTAAGCAGAATAATTATTAAAGAGCTTTTAAAAAATAATTATGTAGAAGGTATAAAAGATACAAAGTAGTATAAATAGTTTGAAAACAGACATAATGGTTGCCAAGTAGTATGCCTTAAGTCGGTTATAAGAAATTTCAACTAGTATAATTATTTAAGAGCTTTTAAGACGTAATTATGTGAAAGGCATATAAGATACCAAGTGGTATAAATAGTTCAAAGTCAGTCATAATGTTTGTCAAGTAGTATGCATAAAGTCGGATATAAAAAATTTCAAGTAGTATCCATTAAGTCGGATATAAAAAATTTCAAGTAGTATAATAGTTTAAAGTCAGGCACAATGCTTGTCAAGTAGTATACATAAAGTCGTATATAAGAAATTCTAAGTAGTACAAATAGTTTGAGGCCGGACACAATGGTTGTCAAGTATTATGAATAAAGTCGGATATAAGAAATTTCAAATAGTATAATTATTCAAGAGCTTCTGAAACGTAATTATTTCAACGATATAAAAAATACGGAATAGCATTATTAGTTAGAAGTCAGACATAACGGTTGTCAAGTATCATACATAAAGTCGGATATAAGAGATTCTAAGGTACATTCTAGATGGGTGAGGTACATTCTAAGGTACAAATAGTTTAAGGCCGGACACAATGGTTGTCAAGTAGTATGAATAAAGTCGGATATAAGAAATTTCAAATAGTATGATTATTCAAGAGCTTCTAAAACGGAATTATTTAAACGATATAAAAAATACGAAATAGCATTATTAGTTTGAAGTCAGACATAATGGTTGTCAAGTAGTATACATAAAGTCGGATATAAGAAAGTTCAAGTAGTATAATTATTTAAGAGCTTCAAAAACGTAATTATGTAAAAAGTTCAAATAACAGTATAAATAGTTTTAAGTCAGGCATAATGGTTGTCAAGTAGTGTGCATAAGGTCGGATATAAGATATTTCAAGTAGTATAAAAGTTTTAAGTCAGGAACAATGATTGTCAAGTAGTACACATGAACTCGGATATAATAAATCACAAGCAGTATAATTATTCAAGAGCTTCACAACGTAATAATTTAAAACATACCAAATGGCACCAATAGTTTGAAATCAGATATAATGGTACTCAAGTAGTATACATAAACTCGGATATGAGAGATTTTAAATAGTACAAGTAGTTTGAACTCAGGCACAATGGTTGTCAAGTAGCATACATAAAGTCGGATCCAAAAATTCTTAGTATTACAAATAGTCTAAGGTCAGATACAATGACTGTCAAGTAGTATGCATAAAGTCGAATACAAGAAATTACAAGTAGTATAATTATTTAAGAGCCTTCAAAAGCGTAACTCTTTAAAGGATATAAAAGATACCAAGTAGCATTAATAGTATGAAGTCAGGCATAACGGTTGTCAAGTAGTATACATAAAGTCGGCTATGAGAAGTTTCGAGTAGTATAATTACTCAAGAGTTTTTGAAACGTAATTATGTGAAAAGTTTGGAAAATATTATGAATACTTCAAAGTCAGACATAATGGTCGCCAAGTATGCATAAAGTTGGATATAAAAAATTTTAAGTAGTGTAAGAGTTTATAGTCAGGAACAATGGCTGTCAAGTAGTAACCATAAAGTCGGATATAAGAAATTTCAGGTAGTATAAGTACTTGAGATCTTTTTAAACGTAATTATGTTAAAAATTCAAAAATAGTATAAATAGTTTGAAGTCAGACATAATGGTTGTTAAGTAGTATACATAAAGTCGGATATGAGAAATTGCAGGTAGTATAATTACTTGAGAGCTTTTAAAACGTAACTATGTAAGAAGTTTAAAAAATAGCATAAGTAGTCTAAAGTCAGGAAAAATAGTTGTCAAGTAGTATGCATAAAGTCGAATAAAAGATATTTCAAGTAGTATAAAAGTTAAAAGTCAGTCACAATGGTTGTCAAGTAGTACACATAAACTCGGATATAAGAAATTAAAAGTAGTATAATTATTTGAGAGCTTTACAACGTAATCATTTAAAAGATACCAAATAGCATCAATAGTTTAAAATCAGATATAATGGTAGTCAAGTAGTATACATACAGTCGGATATGAGAAATTTTAAATAGTACAAGTAGTTTGAAGTCAGACATAATGGTCGTCAAGTAGTGTGCATAAAGTCGGATATAACAAAGTTCAAGCAGTATAAATGTTTAAAGTCAGGAACAATGGTTGGCAAGTATTATACATAAAGTCGGATATAAAAAATTTCAAGTAGTATAATTACTTAAGAGCTTTTAAAATGTAATCATGTAAAAAGTTAAAAACAATAGTATGAATAGTTCAAAGTCAGGCATAATGGTTGTCAAGTAGTCTGCATAAAGTCGGATATAATAAATATCAGGTAGTATAAAAGTTTGGAGACAGGCACAATGGTTGTCAAGTAGTATAAATAGAGTCGGATATAAAAAATTGTAAGTAGGACAAATAGTTTAAGGTCAAACACAATGGCTGTCGAATAGTATGCATAAAATCGAATACAAGAAATTGCAAGTAGTATAATTATTCAAGGGCTTTTAAAAGCGTAATTTTTGAAACGATATAAAAGATACCAAGTAGCATTATTAGTTTGAAGTCAGAAATAATGGTTGTCAAGTAGTGTACATAAAGTCGGATATAAAAAATTTCAAGTAGTATAAATATTTAAGAGCTTTTAAAACGTAATCATTTGAAAGATACTAAATAATGTCAATAGTTTAAAATCAGATATAATGGTAGTCAAATAGTATACATGAAGTCGGATATGAGAAATTTTAAGTAGTACCAGCAGTTTCATGTCAGACACAATGGTTGTCAAGTAGTATAAATAAAGTCGAATATAAGAAATTATAAGTAGTACGAATAGTTCAAGGTCAAACATAATGACTGTCAAGTAGTACGCATGAAAACGAATACAAGAAATTGCAAGTAGTGTAATTATTTAAGAGCTTTTGAAACGTAATTATGTAACAGGCATAAAAGATACCAAGTAGTATGAATAGTTTAATGTCAGGCATAATGGTTGTCAAGTAGTGTGCATAAAGTCGAATATAAAAAATTTCAAGTAGTACAAATAGTTTGAGGTGAGGCACAAGGGTTGTCAAGTAGTATACATAAAGTCGGATATGAGAAATTTTAAGTAGTATAATTATTTTGAATCTTTTAAAACGTAATTTTGCAAATGATATAAGGGATATCAGATAGTATAAATAGTTTAGAGCCAGACATAATAATTTTCAAGTACAGGGTAGCCATTTTAGTCGAGAAAAAAATCACGGTCATTTTCAGGTTTCTTCCCGTTCGCAGAAATTTTCCACGGTTATTGAAATTAAAAAATTCGAACTCTGGAAGCTGAAAATATTTTTATTTGGAGTTATCAAAACTGAACTGGAAATCAAAGCACTGAAAGTGAAACACTTTCGAACTTTAAATTTCAAAGATTTCACAAACATTCCAAAAGATTTCAGAAGATTTCAAAGACTATCTAAAAGTTTTGAATATTCCAGAAAAATTTCAATAGATCTCAAACGATTTCAGAAATTTCGCATTTTCAAAGATTTTTGAAAGATTTCAAAGATTTCAAAAAAGTTTAAAAAGTTTTTAAATATTTTACGATGATTTTAAATATTCAAAAATATTTCAGAAGATTTCAAAGATTTCGCAAAGATTTGAAAGATTCCAGAAAATTTTAAAGATTTCTGAAAGATTTAGCAAAGTTTCTAAATATTCCACAACAGATTTCATTAACTACGGGAAGATTCTAAAAGATTGAACAAAGTTTTCAAATATTTCACAAAATATTTTAATGATTACATAAAGATTTCAAAAATTTCACAAAGATTTTAAAGATTTCAATAAAATTAACAAAGTTTTTGAATGTTTTACAAAGGCTTAAATGATTCCAGAAGACTTCAAAGAAATATTTCAAAAGAGTTTCAGAAATTTCAGATTTCAAAAGAGTTTCAGAATTTCAGAAAGATTTTAATGATTACATAAAGAGTCGAAAACTTCACAAAGATTTCAAGAATTCCAAAAGACTTCAGAATATTTCACAAGGTTTCGCAAACATTTCAAAAATTTCACAAAGATTTCAATGATTTCATCAAGATTTTAGAAAATTCAAAAAATTTCAAAGTTTTTAAAGATTTAGCAAAGATTTTTAAGATTTCCAAAAATCTAAAAAATATTTCACAAAGATTTCAAAGATTTCAAAACATTTTGAAATATTTCAATCGAAAAATTCCAAATTAAATGCCGTTATATTGCAAAATTAGAAAATTTCAACTTTCATGAATTGAACAGTTCGAAAATTTCTGGCTAAAAAATACGAATCCGCGCTATCATTTTCAGCGTTATAAAATGAAGAATTAATCAATAAATTTGTCAATGTTCAGAATTATATATTCTTAGGCAATTTTAAGTTATAAACTAATTCATAAACTGATTTTTTAACTGATTTAAGTTTATAAGCATTAAAAATTGACAATTTTATTATACTTCTGAGCTTGAACCTTTTTAAATTAGAAGTTAACTTGTTTCTATTTCAAGTCGTTTCAAATTGTTTAGTTTTAAATATTTGACTTATAATTGCTTATTTTAAATGTGCAGTCAAATATTGCTAAATATTTAGGAAACTGTTTTGTTCATTCAATTTAAAAAATTCAAATTCAATAGTTTAAAAATGGAATACTTCAGCCTGAAACAATATTTCAATAGGTTTTGAAATTAAATAAAAGCGTCTCATTACGAATCTACTAATTTGAAATTATTTGAAAACTGAATATAGTTTAAAAATTTTTAATCGGACGTTTACATTTGTTTAACTACTAAGGCTTTCGAATTGCAACAGTTCAGTTTTTAACGTTAAATTCTGGAAATTTGTCAATTTTGAGCAGATTCAGTATCGTCTTGTAAAATCATTAATTAATTCGCATTTGCAGATGATCAACTTAAAAACGTTTTCTATTAAAAATATTCAATTTCAAACGCTTTTAATTTTCAAATCTTCAAATCTTCTTGGAACTGCATTTTGAAATTCTTTGAATTGAAAATGTACGCTCAAAAATAAAAACCTAAAATAGGACATTTTGAAAGTAAAAGATTTCAGAATGACACATTGTAAACTAATGATTATTGATTTAATTCAACTTGATGATTATTCAAGTGATTGAAGATATTTTTCTTCTGAAAATTTGTGAAATTCAGGTGAAAAAATGAATTTTCTGTCATTTTCCAATTTCTACCGGTCTCTAACAATTCCCGATCATTTCCCGGTTTCACCGGTCCAACAGCCACCCAAGTAGTATACATAAGACATCTCAAGTAGTATGAATAGTGTAAAGTCCAGCATAATGATTTTCAAGTGTACCGAAGATTAAAGTCAGATATAAGAAATTTTGAACAGTATAATTATTTAAAAGCTTATAAAATTAAATTATTGAAAAGATAAGGGATATCAAGTAGTGTAAACACATAAAAGTCAGACATAATGGTTCTCCAGTAGTACACGTAAATTAAAGTCAGGCATACGGAATGTCAAGTAGCATAATATACCTAATTGGCTCCTCAATGACTTGAAATTGCTCTATTTATTACATTTTAAATTCAAAAATAAATTCGGCTAACTTTCAATTCGTTCACAATTGTTAAGTTGATTTGTAATCGTTATGATGCCGAGGGGTTGATCATTCGAATTGTGAGTGTACACCAGATGTTTGGATTTCAAAGATTTTAAAATATTTCATAAAATTTCAAGTATTTCAAATATTTCAAAGATTTTGATTGATTTCGAGAAATTTCAAAAGATTTCAAAGGAATTTTAGACCAACTTAAGAGATGACAGAGAATCGTATGGGATTTCAAGGGATTTGAAGACTCTCCGGAATTTCAAATAATTTCTGGACAATGTAAAAAGTTGTGAAAGATTTCAAATATTTTCACGGAATATCTATGAATTTTAATTGCTTTAAGAAGATTTCAAGGGATTTTGACAGATTTAAAGCGTTTTCAACGGATTCTGAAATATTTCGGGGCATATCCCAAAATTTTTGGAGGTTTCAACAGTTTTACAGATTTTCTGAAAATTGTTCATGGCTCAAGAATATTTCGAGAGATGTCCAAGAATCTTTCGAGATTTCATGGCCTACGGAAGGATTTTTATGGATTTAAACTAATTCTAGAAGACTTCAAGGAATTCAGAGAGATTTCAGTGATTTTGAAAAAGTATTCAAATCGGTTTCGAAATATTTCGAGGGATTTCAAGAGGTTTATATAAACCACATAGTATTTTAAGAGATTTTAGAGATCATCGAAGTATTTAAAAATATTTCAAGGGATTTCACAAGATTTCAAGCTACTTATAAAAATTTCGAGTGACTGATGTGAATTATAATGTAACCAATGTGCTTTCGAATTAAGAAGAATTCAGAAGAATTCGATAAAGTTTATAAGAATTCAAGGTGAATTTTGACGAATTTGAGATAAATTAAGAAGAACTTGCATTAAATTCAAATGAATGTAAAAAAGAGTTCGTAAAATTCCATTGATTTTAGTAAAATTAGAGTGAATTTAGATAAGTTTAAGGGAATTTAAAATATTTGTTGGAGTTCATAAGAATTTTAATGAATTAAGCAAAATTCAAAAAATAAAAACATTTTCATCCAATTAAGTAAAATGGGAGCAAACAGAATTCAGAACAAATACAACAGAATTCAAGTGAATTGAAAAAAAAAATCTTAAATAAAAAAAACAATGAATTAAATGAAATTTGAATGAATTTTGAGTAATTTGAGGAAATGCAAACAACTTTGATTAAATGTCTAAGAATTCAAGGCGAGTCTAAAAGCTTCAGGGTGAATTTAAAAAAACTGGAAAAATATCATTGAATTGCGTAAAATTGAGTAGACTTAGAGAAATTGAAAAGAATTCAGGAAGAATTAAAAGGAATCAGAAAAATTCCAAAATTTTTTTAAAAATTCAGGCTAAATTAATAAGAATTCTGGGTGATTTGCAAACAAATTCATACGAATTGAAATTTTTCTGAAATTCAAAATATTCCATTGCTTTTAGTGAAATTGAAGTGAATTAGAAAGAATTCCATGAAATCCCTAAAAATTCAAGGTGAATTTAAAAGACTTTAGAGTGAATAAAAATAAATTGAAAATCCAAAAAAGATTCATTGCATTCAGTGGATTTCAAGGGAATTGCAAAGGATTCAGGATGAATTGAAAAGAATTTAAGGAAATTCAAAAATAGGTATAGATCCAAATTCAATATGGTTAACCCTTGTGTTCACTTTTTTAATTTATTGAAAGAAGTGAATTTATCTTTAAAAAAGTGACTGAAAAGTAACTAAAAGTGACTTTGTGGGAGCACTGGGATTTTCAGAGGATTTCTAGGAATTGCAAAATATTTTGAAAGAATTTAATGGGATTCGAAAGATTTCTAGGAATTTCAACAAGTTTAGAAAATGATGAGGCATTTCAAATAATTTTTAAAAATGTGTGGGATTTCACGGGGTTTCGAAATTTTGCAATTGATGACGTATTTTAAAAATTGTTGAAGCTTTTCCAAGTACTTAGAATTATTTGAAGGAATTTTATGGGGTTTCAGAAAAAATTATATGGTTTCATGAGATTTCTGAAGATTTCAAGGCATTTTAAGAAATTTTTCAAGGTATAGAAGGATTCAAAAACATTCAAGAGTGGTTGGTTACTCATTTAGTACTACTGGCATAAGTATTTCAAGATAAACAAATATTTAGCTGTATATCATTTCTACAGGGTATACGTATTTTTAAATAATTTAGATCTTTTCAGTGCAATACAACTTAGTACTTAAGATATGAAAATATTCTATGAGTGGCTACTAATGGAACAAACGTGGTCATAAATGGTTCTCCAACCCTACATTTTTATTTGAAAAATCAGTAAGAAATAATAAGAAGGGCAATAATTAATGATATATTGAATTCTTTGAAGCCAAAAAATCGAGGATATAAAATGCCTACAAAGTATTGATCGCCCACTCACTTATTAATTTATTACACAGAAGGTTTGCGGTTTTAGACCACAGAAGATAATTTATGCGAGGTCATGTTAAAAAGTCGTTTCTTAGCATTCTGTGGAAAGAATCTGTGCTTTTTGCCGGACCCCCTAGAAGCTTAATGCGCAGGGTCATCGAGCTTGCTGACAGAGGTGATTTGCAAGTGCGGGCTCACCAACGCGATAATCGGGCGAGCGTTAGCTTAGCGTGTCATGGATAAGAGAGCTTTTTCAACGTCGGCGAGTCAGCGCGTTCGATCGCGACGCGACGTCCTAGATGAAGGAGGGAAAGGAAGCAGTCTTGTCCTCCCAGACACGCGCCATTTTTTACATTCAACAAGCTCAGGGTAGGGACTATGAGTTGAACACATTGCTACCAAGCTCACTTTGCTATTAAGCAAAGCATATTTAGCTGGACGTAATATTTTTTCTATATCAGCACTCCCTCCCCGAGTGCTGGAACTTCTAGAATGCAACCCACTTTCCACCTCGCCGTATGCTAGAACTCCAGAAAGCCAACCACTTTCCATCTTTTTGCGTTCTGGAACTCCTAAAACGCCACCCACCTTCCACCTTTTCGCATCCTGGAACTCCAAAACTTCACCCATTTTACACCTTCTTCGTTCTGGAACTCCCAGAACGCCTCCCACTCCCCACCTTCCAGTGTGCTGAAACTCCAGAAATCCACCCACCTTTCATCTTCCCGCATCTTGGAACTCCCAGACGCCACCCACTTTCCACCTCGCCGTGTGCTGGAGATCCAGAAAGCCACCCATTTCCCATCTTTCTGCTTTCTGGAACTCCCAAAACGCCACCCACCTTCCACCTTTCCACATCCTGGAACTTTAAAACTTCACCCATTTTACACCCACCCGCGTTCTGGAACTCCCAGAACGCCTCCCACTTCCCACCTCCCAGTATGCTGAAACTCCAGAAACCCACCCACCTTTCATCTTTCCGCACCTTGGAACTCCCAGACGCCGCCCACTTTCCACTTCTCCGTGTGCTGGAACTCCAGAGCACCACCCACTTTCCACCTTTCTGCGTCATGGAACTCCCAGTAAGCCTTCCACTTTCCATTTCCTGGTGTGCTGAAACTCCAGAAAACCACCCACTTTCCATCTTCCCGCGTCCTGAAATTCCCAGATGCCACCCACTTTTCACCTCGACATGTGCTGAAACTCAAGAAAACCACGTTCTTTCCACCTTCACGCATCCTGAAACTCCCAGAACGCTTCCCACTTCCCACCTTCTGCTGTGCTGAAACTATAGAAAGCCACCTACTCTTCATCTTCCCGCGTCCTGGAACACCTAGACGCCACCCGTTTTCCACTTCGCCGTGTGCTGAAACTTCAGAAAGCCACTCACTTTCCATCTGTACGTGTTATGGAACTCCCAGAACGCCACCCGCTTTTCACCTTCCCGCATCCTGGAACTCCAGGACTTCATCCACTTTCCACCGCGTCCTGGAACTCTCTGAACGCCTACCACTTTCCACTTTCCAGTGTGCTGAAACTTCAGAAAGTCGCCCACGTTTCATCTTCCCGCGTCCTGGAACTCCCAGACGCCACCCACTTTCCACCTCGCCGTGTGCTGGAACTCCAAAACGCCACCCTTTCCGCGTCCTGGTACTCCTAGAATACCACCCACTTTCCACATCCCCGTGTGCCAGAACTCGAGAGCGTCACCCACTTTTGACCTCCCCGTGTACTGGAATTACAGAACGCCACCCACTGGATTTCTCAGCAAGCAAACACCACCCACTTTCCACCTCACCACGCGCTAAAACTCTCAGTGCGTAGTCACCACCCACTTTTCACCTTGCCGCATCCTGGAACTCCAGAACTTCACCTGCATTCCACATTTCCGCGTCCTGGAACTCCCAGCACGCCTCCC
>JAUMHM010000078.1:19250912-19273621 GCA_032362435.1 Melikaiella ostensackeni
ATTCCCATGCATCTGTTACAGAATAGTATATTGTGCAACTAAGGAGGAAAGTAAAGGATTCCGACGAGTGTGTTCTCGGGTAGAAGCCGCACGAGTCTTCTTCCGTTTTCAACTTATGTAAATGCGAACTAAACTAACAGAACCCAAAAAGAAAATCAGTAGAAATTTAATTCTTTTTGGTTAAAAATCATTCTTTATTGTTAAAAATGCAACAGTTTGGTAGAAAATTAATCTGTTTCGGTTGCGGATTCAACTATGTATTTTGATGGAAATTCGTCCTTTTTTGTTGTATTCAACTGTTTTTACTCGAAATCCAAATCGTTTTTAGAGTTAAATTATCAACTGTTAGATTCTTTGTTCAGAAATCATCTTTTTGCTTAAAAATTCAAGTACTTGGTTGAAAGTTGAACTACTTTGTTAAACATTAATTTTTTTCGTAGAAATGTAATCAATTTGGTTAAAAATTGTACTATTTTGTTAAAAATTCATGCATTTTGTTTAAAATTCGTCTTTTTTGGTAGAAAATTATTCTTTGTGGTTCAAAGTGAAACTGTTTGGTTGACAATTATTTGGTTTTAGTTGGGGATTCAACTATTTTGCTGAAATATCGTCCTTTTTGATGAAGATTGATAAATTGTTTTTTGTTGTTGTTGAGAATTTAACTTTTTTGTTGCAAATTCGTTTTTTTTTTTGGTTAAAAATGTACTTTTTTCATTAAGAATTCAACTATTTTGTTTGAATTTCATGCATTTCGTTGAAAATTTGTCTTTTTGGAAGAAAATTGATCTTATTGGTTGAAACTCAATTATATGGTTAAAAATTCTTTTTTTTTTAAAATTCGCCTCTTTGGTAGAAAATTAATCTTCTTGGTTGAAAATGTATGTATTTTGTTGAAAATTCGCCTTTTTGGGTAGAAAATTAATCCTTCTGATTAAAAGTGGACCTGTTTGGTCGACAATCATTTGGTTTTAGTTGAGGATTCAACAATTGTGTTGAAATTTGGTCATTTTTTAATGAAGATTAATTTTTTCTGGTTGAAAATTCAACTATTTTGTTGAAAATTCTTTTCTTTATTTGCTGAAAATTTACTTTTCCCAATTGAAAATTCAATTATTTGGTTTGGAATTCATGCAGTTTGTTGGAAATTTGTTTTTTTTTGGTAGAACATTGATCTTTTTGATTGAAACTCAATTATTTGGTTGAAGATTCATTTTTTTTTAAATTCGCCTTTTTGGTAGAAAATTAATCTTCTTGGTAGAAAATTTATGTATTTTGTTGAAAATCTGCCTTTTTGGATAGAAAATTAATCTTTCTGATTAAAAGTGAAACTGTTTGGTTGGCGACTATTTGGTTTCAGTTGGGGATTCAACTATTTTGTTGAAATTTCATCCTTTTTTGATGAAGATTAATTTTTTATGGTTGAAAATTAAACTGTTTTGTAGAAAATTTGTTTTTCTTTTGTTGAAAATGTATCTTTCCAAATGAAGATTCAACTATTTGGTTTGAAATTCGTGCATTTTGTTGAAAATTTGTCTTTTCGATAAAAAATTTATTTCTTTGTTTGAAACTCAATCATTTGCTTGAAGATTCATATATATATATATATTTGAAAATTCGTCTTTTTTAGTAGCAATTTAGTCTTTTTGGTGAATATTAATTCTTCAACTCCAAATTCACCTATTCTTTTTTAAGTTGAAGTTTATCTTTTTAGTTGAAATTTTAGGGCTTCGAAGTCCTCAAAGTTAAATTTTTCAACATTATGAAAAAACTTATAATGCAATAAGTTACGCATTTTTTCGAAAGAAAATTCACTTTTAGTTTAACAGATCGAATTTCTACTGGATTTTCCTCTCAGTGTGTAGAAACATAAGGTGCTTTAAGGTGAACATTGACATTTGATACTGTGTCAATGTTACGTAATGATACAAACGTCAATGTTCATTTGTTAATTTTATTTTTGATACCAAATCTGGATCATTTTAATTAACTTGTTATCAGTATGTTCCAAATTACTTAATCCAACTTTAAGATAAACGTAAAACCCCATGATTTTCTGTGTTTTTATGCTTTAAATTCAAAGGCATTATGTACTTATGATTTAATTTTTCATCCACATAACCTTGCATTTGTTTCAAACATGCAATTTCTTGATAAATGCAATTATCCCTAGGTGTCGTTCTTTATATAGGGTGTTGGTAATACCCCCATTCACCCTACTTGATTCGTTCCACCAAGAAATGATTTCAAAAAATTTTCGAATGTGATGACTTGAGAACGCTTGAATTTCATTGAGAAAAGTTACACAGAGCAATTTTTGTGTGCATTTTCATTGAATGGACTCAATTCATTACCCAAAATTTACCTGTCTCAGTATTGGCTGCTAACCCAGAAAATGGTAGTCACCCTAATCCACTTTGACGTGAAGTCAATGCTCCCGAGGAGAGCAGCTTTGATGTTCACATTTATTATTCTGATGCCTGCCCCAATTTTGTGAATGCACCAACTTTTATCTCTCTGTTCGTATTCAGTGGGAAATAAAATTAAACTGTGGCTCTTTTGAATTAAACTCTTCTCTCGTAGAAAAAGTGCAAGGTGGAAAGGGAGGGTCGGACAGGTCGCATATAATGGGTAGCGATTTTCCGGGAGTGCAGTCGCTCGCTAATTCGTGAAATCGGACGAGCCTCGGGAGTGCGTTTGCGATACATCACCTCCTGTAACAGGCGACTTTTTTATAGCAATTTCGTCCTCCCCTTCTCTGGCTTTTGGTGCAGTAACGTATACCTCTGATTTTCGAAATTCATTGCCGGATGTCAAGCGCCCGGATTTGCATAATTCATTATCAGGCAGAGCATGAAACAACATATGAGATTTACAGCATTTCGAAGGAAATATTGCGACCGACGAACGAATTCAACCGGAAGTGCACCGCTGCAGCTGAAGCACTTTAGTAAAGCAATTCAGTGTACTTCAAACCAAAAGCGAAATGCACGATTTTAGATACAAACTTTCGAGGATTGGAAATCGGGTCAGAGGATTCACCCAAAAGGAAGATCATACGTTTTCGATATGGTGTGATTTGATTTACATGAACATACAAGTTGTTTGACAAATAGTGCGATTATATATTACGGGTGACTAACCCCTGATCAAAGAACCCTCATATTTGACCTCTGACCTTTGAGACTTGACCTTTAATCCCTGACCTATAACCCGATACCTTTGACCTTCTACTGTTGACCTCTGACATACAAATCATCAACTTTGTCCTCGGACTTTTCACAATTGACTCTTACCTGCCGACCTTTGACCCCTGACATAGCTTATAAAACCCTTTCCCTTGGAGGCGTTTTTTTACCTTTTCTCGATTTTGTTTTTTGAATATGTTTTTTTTTTTAAATAAAAACACAACATTGAATAGTATCGCGTGCTCTGACTTGTTTGTTGATTTCATTGCGTTCACAGTAAATGCCGGTTGACCAATTTGATCCCGAAATTGGATCAAAAGCATATGCACCGCTTTAATACAGATTTTTTTATTTATTTAATCAGCAAATTGCGCATCACAATGATCCGGTTCTCAAGGTCATTCGCCTATCATGAATTTTAATGAGTTTTCGATTGTGTCAAGTGTTAGGTCAGGACTAAGTCATGATCGCCTACATGCACATTGAAGCCTGAGCGTTCGAAGAAATTTCCTATATTTAAAAAAAATAATCATTTCCAGAGCTATAGAGATTTATTGCCTAATATAGGAATATTGGAATTTTTCTTCTATCCCGAAATTAAAAAAATTTTCTTTGTTTGGACTAGGAAGTTGTGAACCTTCTATAATTGTAGAAACAATTTTTGAAAAAAAATTAGTTTACACATTCGAATATTCATTTTTTTGTTGCAAATTAATTTTATTATTTGGTTGAAAATATAATTATCTTGTTGAAAATTCAACAACTCGACTACTCCCAATTAGAAAGATGGTATTCGTCATGGCTGTCAATTAAAACGTAGCTCGTGCCCTCTATACTAAGTAGGTTGGAATCTCCATCTGAAGGCGGTCTCGGGTATGGCCTGCGATGACCGTGAGACTCTTCCAAGAATTTCTTCGACGTAAACAGTCAGGGCCGTTCGAACCATTTCCAGTAGGAATACATAATATTAATTGAACTGTATTTTGTACAATTTTAGATTTTTGTCATCATAAAGATGGACCTTTTTTAATAATGAAGACTAATCAATGAAAAGATAATTTTGTGCGTGTATTTGAAAATAAATGCAAAATATGCACACGAGTGTTCGAACTGCCCGCTTTGTGGCTACGAAACTGTTCGACTTCGTTGCGCTCACTCGTCCTCTCTCTCCGACCCTTTGGACCCCCTCATATACGAATGCGAGCCGGCGGAAATTCTACGAGCATGGTAGATGGAGGGCCGTTGAATGGGGGTCTCAACGTATGTAAAAAGTTCTATTTACTCACTATGGACGGCACGAGCTACGTTTTTATTGACAGCTAGGACGAATCACGTCTTTCTCATTAGGAGCAGTCGAATTATGTTAGAAATTTCATCATTTTTGGATAAAAATGCAACTGTTTGGTTGAAAATTAATCTGTTTTGGTTATGGATTCAACTATTTTGTTGAAAATTCGTCTTTTCTAGTCAAATTCGTCTGTTTTTTATTTAAAATTGAAATCAGTTGATATAGCAACTATTGCATCTTTTGTTTTCAATTCATCTTTTTCGCTTAAAGAATTTAACTACTTCGTTGGAAGTTGAACTATATAAAAATTTTCGTTGTTGTTGAAGATTCATCACTTTAGTTAAAAATTCATCTCTTTGGTAAAAAATTCTACCACTTTCTGAAAATTTATATTTATTTTTGTTGAAATTTAATTTTCTTAACTGAAAATTCAACTATTCGATTTTTGCTTAAAAATTGTTCTCTTTCAGTTGAAAATTCATGTATTTTGTTGAAAATTCGTCATTCTCTCGTTTTTCAACTAAAATGCGAACCTCAATGCAAACTGAATTAATAGAACCCAATGAGAAAATGCAACTATTTTGGTTTAGAATTCATATTTTTGGTTAAAAATTTTATTATTTAGTTAAAAATTTAATTATTTTGTTGAAAAATCATTCTTCCTGGCTAAAAATTAATCTGTTTTGGTCGAGGATTTAACCATCTTGTCATAAGTACGACTCTTTTCATTGAATTCAACTGTTTTCTTATTTAAAATTACAACATTTTTCGGTTGAAAGCTTATATTTTTAATTGAAAAATTTACTTTTCCATTTGAAAATTCAACTATTTGATAGAAAGTTGAACTACTTTGTTAAAAATCCATTTTTTTAGTTCAAAATTGTATTTTTTTGTTGAGAATTGATCTTTTTTGGTTGAAAATTCAATTATTTGATTGAAATTTAATTATTTTATTGAAGTCATCCTTTTCTCTTAAAATTTAGTCTGTTTTAGTTGAAAATTCAACTACTTGATTGAAAATTTATGTATTTTTCTGACAGTTCGTCTTTTTGGTGAAAAATTATTCTTCTTGTTCAAAAATTAATCTTTCTGAGTGAAAATTCATTCGTTTTGGTTGAGGATTCAACTCTTTTTGAAAATTCGTCTTTTTTGGTTGAATGCAATTATTTTAGATTTGAAATTCCAAAAAAAATTTGGTTAACCCTTTAAGACCCACTGGGAACTTTAAATCCCAAAAACGCGTTCAAAAATCCATAACTTTGCGAGAAATTAATATATTTTTGATTAATTAGGAATTCATCCTTTTTAGTTGAAAGTTTAACAGCTTTTTTGGAAGTCGAACTATTTTGTTCAAAATTCATTTTTTGGGAGGTGAAGATTAATCTCTTTAGTTGAAAATTTAACTATTCTGTTAAAAAATTTGTTTTTTTTTGTTGTAGAAAATTTAGGTTTGAGCTGAAAATCTTACTATTTCACTTTTGGTTGAAAATTCATGTATTTTGTTGAAAATTCTTTTTTTTGCGTGGACAATTAGTCCTTACGGTTGGAAATTTATCCTTTCGGCAGAAAACCCAACTATTTTTGTTAGAATCTTAATTCTTTTTAGGGTTAAAAATTCAACAATTATAGTTGAAGCTTTAACTATGTCGTTGAAATTTAACTGTTTTGATGAAAATTCATATTTGCGGATTGAAAATTCAACTGTTTTGTAGAAAATTCGTTTTTTTCGTGAAAATTCAACAATTTGGTTGAAAATTTTTTTCTTTATTGACTGAAAAATCTGGTTGCAAAGTAATCTGTTTTGATTGAGAACTCAACTTTTTTGTTGAAAATTCATCTGCTTTGGTTGAAATATCTACTGTTACATTTTCCGTAGAGAATTCATGTTTTTTGGTCCAAAATTCAACTGCTTGGTCGAAAGTTGCACTCCTTCGTTAAAAATTCATTTTTTGGTCAAAGATTCATCATTTCAGTTGTAAATTTATCTCATTAATTGTACACTTGACTATTTTGTTGAAAATTCGTCCTTTTTTGGTTTAAAATTCGTCCTTCTTGTTTTTGAAAATTTATCTTTTTTAGTTAAAGTTCAATTATTTGGTTGAAAATTGGTCTGTTTTTGGATGAAAAATCGACTTTCGGGCTGAAAATTTATGTATTTTCGCGAAAATTCATCTCTTTTCGCAGAATTTTTATATTTTCTGGTTACGAATGCAATTGTTCTTCAAAAATTTATCTTTTTGATTAGGATTCAACAATTTGGTTGAACCTTGATCTGTTTTAGATGAAAAGTCAACATTTTGGTTGAAAATTAATGTATCCTGTTGAAAAATTGTCTTTTTGCTAGAAAATTATTCTTCGTGATGGATTATTTTGATCTGAAGTTGATCATCAGAATGATATGCAATGGTTTGTAATCCCGGGATCAATTGTATCACCAAGATAGGATTGATTTCTTTATTGGAAGTTTAATATAAAAACCAGAATGAATTTTCTGTCAGAGAAATTCAATATCCTTATAGAAATATGAACTGTGAAGTACACTATAACGAATAACGAATGGAATATTGAGCCGGTCACTCCAAAAATGAAATTTTGATTCAACGTGAAATGAAATCCACCCTCATGCAATATATAGAGTCGGTGAAACGGGAAGTGGTATCGTTTGTCACGTGTTCAAATCGGTAGGGGAATTTGAATCTGGTTGTCCAGAGGATTTGACTGAAAACGTCGAAATGTTCTGTAGAATATATAAGTTCGGAAAGTCCCAGAGAAATTGACAAAGAAAGGCAATGAAAGAATAAGTGAAAAAGAAAACTAAAATAATTTATGTAAGAATTATTAATTATTCAATCATATTTTTTTTCTTTTTATTTATTAGTAGCAAAGTATCAGTTATTTTGTTGGTTGAAATAAAATAAATTCACCTCATGCATTATGGAGAATAATTTTCAGCTCTGTCTCGTTGACTCTTTTCTTTTTCGTCTGGCTTTAAATGAAATAGCGGATATTGAAGGTACTTCAATTTTGACGCAACTGGGAAATTGACGGATGTGCAGTTGCACGCACCGTTTTGGCCAATGTCCATTCATCATGAAAAACAACGAATAAATCTGCTTTTCAATTATACTTTAAATCTGGATACTTGCTGTGTTCTCAGTTTTTTGTATCATTTATCATTTTTTCCTTTTTCGTCTTTCTTGATTTCTAGTGATCTGGTATAGCAAAAAAAGTATTTTTATCAATGAAAATGAATCTGATTGCTCAAAATTCTTCATTAATAAGCAACAATCTAGATATATCAGTGACCGATATCTGTGACCAGAATCCGCTTCGTGACTGTCGACGAAACCTGGATCTACCACTATACACCCGAGGTGAAGCAGAAGTCAAAGCAGGGAGTACTGCCTGGTGAAAGTGCGCCAAAGAAGGCGAAGACTGTTTTGTCAGCTGGGAAGATCATGCCCACAGTATTTTGGAATTCTCAACGAATTATCCTCATTGATTACTTGAAGAAGGATGATACTATAACGGAAACGTATTATGTATCATAAGTGAGCCGTTCGAAAGCCGAGCTACAAAAGAAAACGGCCAAGATTGGCGCACCAAAAAGTGCTGTTTCATCACGACAACGCACCGGCTCACACCTCTGCAACCGCAGTGGCAAAAATACACGCATTGGGCTTCGGAATTTCTCATCCACCCTGTTCTCCAGCTTTGGCTCCGTGCGACTTTTTTTTGTTCCTCAACTTGAAGATCTGGCTCGGTGGTTAGAGATTCTCATCCAATGAAGGAGTAATCGATGCCGTAAATGCGTATTTCGCAGACCACGAGAAATCTTACTTCTCTGAAGGGATGAAACAATTGGAATCTTGCTGGCCTGAATGTGTAGCTCTCAAAGGAGACTATTTTGAGAAATAAAGGCAAACATTTCAAAAAAAAATTTTGTACTTGCTTTCTTACCAAACTTATCAAACGAACGTGTAGTTTGACTAAAAATAGGAATGGTGAACCTGCAGGTTGATTATATTTTCCTGTTCCAAATTATAAAAATATTTCCCTTCTCTATGTTCATTTTTTGTCAGTATCAGCTCGAGTACTTCATCGAAATTTTTTCAAAACGTTGTCAGAGATTTTTATTAAGGCACTGACTAGTGTTACGGAATTTTTCTCAAGAATAACCCGGACAAGTATAGCGCTAGGGCAAGAGTTACGGAAAAATCCGTATTTTTAGCTCTGAACGAGCTCGAAAGGGGTAAGTATTACGGAAAATTCCGTAACGGTAGACAGTTTGGCTTATCAACTCTATTTCTTGACACTAATGATGCGTAACAGAATAATATACCTGTAAACCTAATTCAGATTATGGAGATTTCTTTCGTGATTGAGTTTACTAACTTACACAGATAAAAATATTGTTAAAAATTTGTTTCGTTTCATCATTAAAGCAATATTTGTTTTTCTGTTTTTAGGTGCAAAGTTTGAACTGACAAGCGAGAGAAAAGGTAAAAAAATTAGTTCAACTTCGTAGATTAAATCCGGAAAAGTTATGTGTATAAATTATAATTGCATATGAGTATAAAACGAACGCGGAAACATTTCATCCTTTAATGAATTATTCAGCTTATAAAATTCTATTTGGCATGTTCATTTTTATTATAGGTCAACCTAATAATTCTGGTTATCACTACTCTGTTATGATTTTATTTGAATCAAACAAATTTCTAAATGTTTATGATTTTAAATTGTCATTCATTCAAACAAAAATGTCTTCATCGTTCCAATTTGATCAACTCAGGTATGATATATATATATATTATTTTTTAAAATCATAATTTCTCCTGATTTCGTATTTGTTATTTTTTCATTCTCATACACTAATTAATTGTAACAATATTTGGCTTACCTTTGATAAAGACATGCAGTTGTTTTCGAAACATCAAATTTTTTAAATAAACGAGAGTTTAGTGATGGCTCTGTTTGTTTTTATTTTCATATGATCGTAAGACGAAAGGAATCACGTTTTAATTTTTATACTCAAAATCAAAGTTGCTGTGTGTAAACTTTGTTTTCCATTTAATGTCCGTACACAACTACTCAATTCTTGTGGTATTTAAATGCATTTACTTCGGATTAACGTCATACTTCCCCATTTGCTTAAATTATATCTATATCAGTGTTTTTGATTTCTCTGATTACACGCGGTATTAAAATAATGATAATGGTATAGTAAGCGGTAATAGCTATCATATATGTCGACAGTAATTATTGAATTATCGACATTCAAGTCGTGAGGAAACCCAGAGAATTTAATCCTAATTGAAACTTGCTGAAATAGTGAAATAACTATTAATGCTGTTCCAGAATGATTTCTGTAGATGCTCTATTCGTGCGAGATGCGCTAGTAGCTAATGTGGATACAAATTCGTCAATGTATCAAATACTTCTAATTAAAAAAGTCAAATTTAAGGAAATAGGTTATTGTACAATTTCAAACTATAAAACCCTCCAGTAATGTCCCAATTTCTTTTCTAGGAGCAATTCAAACTAACTCCCTTGCCTAGGAAGATTAATAGGTACAATATTTCAATTAATTCAATTAAAATTTCTAATTGGACTCTCCTCTGTCTCATATGACGACAATGTGCGATACTGCGATATTGTCAGTGTGCATGAAGCATTGCTTGTCGACAGTTTACATTTCACGACACCCAAGAATTTAATCCGATCGCTGTTGTTGATGATAGGATAACAACTGATTGTTAGTAACGTGTCACGGTGCCAGCACTAACGCTGATATCGTTCACGACAGGTGAGACGATCGGCATCACATCGGCAGCTTTGTTAGATGGGACCTTAATTAATCCAGTAGGTACATCATAATGCGAGAAATGTGGGTTCCCGACCGGATCGAACTAAGGTCAATAGCCTCGACATTATCCCAGTTTTGCCCTGGCCCCACGAACTGGTTTCGCAAAGGCCAAGATCTGGATTGTGGCCTTCGTTCACATTGCTCGAGTCGCGAAGGAGTAAAAGAAAGAATGAGTGGGGTTGGGTGTGGGTGAAGGGAAAAGGGAGGTGAGAGGTACAGTTGCAGAGAAAAATGAGCTAACTTTTACGAAAACATAACTTACCCAAAAAATTGCTTCTACAACCTTATTCTTGATATATTTCCCAAAAGAAATAGAGTTGGCGAGAAGTCTATTCGAAAGTGTTCAGACATAAGTGATTTTACAATCACTTCTGTTTTTGATAGAAAATTAATTTATCATGCAGAGCAGAGTCGTTTCTAAACAGGTACTGAAAATTACAATGTTAAAAATAAATTGTTACATAAGAAAGTGTAACGTGGTACATGGTACATGTCACATCGCTTCTCCCTTTTCCACCCCGAAGACTGATTTAGAGTGGTAGCGGTGAGACAGTAGGTGATAGGATGACATGCGTAACGGTAGAGAGTTCGTTCTGAGTGTCCAAAGTTTTGTTCGAAGTAGGTTCGCTTTTATTAAATATCAGTTGCCAAGATATTTAAACAAATTTAGTGAATGATATAATGTAATGAAGTTTTAAAGTCACTTGATAAATTGTAAGACAAATTGAATATGCAATTTATAAAATAGCACTTAGTTTCCGTATTCACGCATTCTCGGTTTATTATAGAGGCTTAGTATAAGCATTGTGAATTGCCGACCATGGCAATGCTCCGAGCAAGTTGTAAAACACCTAGATTACGAATGTAATTACATAATAAAGTAGACTATCATGTCTGCAGAAATGTAGACTGCGCACGTCAGGGAAAATATAAACGTAAACATCGAAAGTGCTTATAACACTTTTCTTCCTCTTGCAAATGTAAACTTGCAAATATGACAATTTTCGGGTCAAGTCTTTTTCCTTACTTTTTCTTAATCCGCATAGATAATCCTGAAGAACTTTTCTTTATCACAAAGTTGGATCCTACTCACAGGCCTCGGACTCACTACACAATTGACATTATTTGACACTTTTTTTGAGCAATGACCTTATTTTGCTACCATTTTGAAGAAAATGATACTGAAGACAAGAGTGGAGAAGGAACAAACGACAAGGCTGATCAAGGAACAAGCAACAAGAATGGAGAAGGAACAAACATGAAGAATAGAGAAGGAATAAACAAAAAGTATGAAAAAGGAATAAACAAAAAGAATAACGAAGGAATAAGCAAAGAGGATCAAGAACGATCGAACAACAATGATGCAGAAGAAATAAACAACAAGGATAAACAAGGTATAATCAACAAGGATGAGCAATGAAAAAGCAACAAGGATGAACAAGGAATAAACAACAAGGATGAAAAAGGTACAAACAAGAAAGATGAACAAGCAATAAACAACAAGACTGATCAGGGTGCAAGCAACAAGGATGGAGATGGAACAATCAGCAAGAATAAACAAGGAATGAACAAGGAATAAACAACAAGGATCAACAAGAAATGAACAACAAGGATGAATAAGGAGCAAACAAGGGTGAACAAGGAACAAACAACAAGGATGGAGAACGAACAAACAACAAGGATGAACAAGAAATAATCAACAAGGATGAACAGTGAGGAAGCAACAAGTATGAACAAGGAATAAGCAACAAAGATGAAAAAGGAACAAACAAGAAAGATGAACAAGGAACAAAAAACAAGGATGAACGAGGAATATACGAGAAGGACGAACAAGGAACAAACAACAAAGATGGAGAAGGAATAAACAACAAGGATGAACTAGGAATAAACAGCAAGGCTGGATAAGGAATAAACAACAAGAATGGAGTAGGAATAAATAACGAAGGTAAACAGGGAACAAACGACAAGGATGAACAAGAAACAAACAATAAGTAGTAATGAGCAACAAGGATGAACAAGGAACAAACAAAAAGGATGAAGAAGGAATAAACAAAAAAAATGACAAGGAATAAACAACAAAAATGGAGAAGGAATAAACAACAAGGGTAAACAAGGATCAAACGACAAGGATGAAAAAGGAACAAACAACAAGTATGGAGAAGGAATAAACAAAAAGGATGAACAAGGAACAAACAACAAGGATGAACAAGAGACAAACAAAGAAAATCAAAAAGGAATAAATAACAAGGATGGAGAAGGAACCAACAACAAGAATGGAAAAAATAAACAACAGTTATAGAGAAAGAATAAATAACAAGGATGAACAAAAAGTAAACAACAAGGATGAACAAGAAATAAACAAGAAGGATGAATGAGGAGCGAACGATAAGGATATCGAAGAACAAACAACAAGGTTGGAGGAAGAACAAACAATAAGAATGGAAAAGGAATAAACAACAGGTGTAGAGAAGAAATGAAAAAAAGGATGAATATTGAATAAACAACAAGAATAGAGAACGAATAAACAAAGAGTATGGAAAAGGAATAAACAAAAAGCATGAACAAGGAATAAGCAAAGAGGATGAAGAACGAACAAACAACAAGGATGGAGAAGGAATAAACAACAAGGATGCATACACAGTCTACCATATTCACTCGATGCGTGTATACCATACCCAAAATAGTGCTGAATGAATCACAGACGAAAGATGACAATAGAAGAACTCTTATAAATTATTCTATTAGTTAATTTATGCTGATTATTCATTAGTTATGCTTTAAAATTTTGTATTTATCAAAAAAAATTGTTCACGTTCACATTACATCTCCCCCTGTTCTCTATTTCTATTAATATATAAGTTTTATGCTTGAAAAATTTTATGACACTATTTTGACACTATTTTTGATTTCTGAAGTGAGTCCGAGGCCTGTAATTACTATCCTGCAGCAATATTTTTAAAAAAACAAACAAAATTTCAAGATACTATACTGAGGAAAATGTTTGGTTGCTGTAAAGCAACAAAATTTGGTCAATTCAACAAAAGTTTTGTTTGAATAACAAAATTACTTTGCTGCTAGGTTAGCAATCAAGTGTTTAGTTGTCCCAACCATTTTTCTCAGTCTAAATTGATCTTCTGTTAATCGCTGCATCGGTTGAGGTTGGAGGGATGCCTTCTGTCTTATTGAATAAGAGGAACATATGTTTTTTTTCTTTGTGTATAGTGGTAGTTAGTATTATTTGCTCGATTCAACACAATTTTTGTTTAAATAATGAAACTACTTTGCTGCTTGAATAGCAATCAAGTGCTTGGTTGCCTCAACCATTCTTCTCTGTCTAAGTTGATTTCTTGTCAATAACTACATCGGTTGAGGTCAGAGGGATGGTTTATATCTTATCCAATAAGAGAAACATGTGTTTTTTTTGTGTTTAGTAGTAATTAGTATAATTTGGTGGGTTGAACAAAATTATTGTTTAAATAATAAAATTACCTTGTTGCTTACATAGCAATCACGTGTTTGGTTGTCCAACAATTTTCTTCAGTCTTAGTTGATTTCTTGTTAATAGCTACATCAATTGAGGTTAGATGGATGGTTCATATCTTATCCAATAAGAGGAACATGTGTTTTTTTCTTGTGTATAGTAGTAATTAGTATAATTTAGTCGAATCAACAAAATTTCTGTTGAGATGATGAAATTACTTTGTTGCTTGGATAGCAATCAAGTGTTAGGTTGTCCCAACCATTTTTCTCAGTCTACGTTGATTTATTGTTAATAGCTTCACCGGTTGAGGTTAGAAGGGAGGTTTACACCTTATCCAATAAGAGGAACATGTGTTTTTTTTCCTTGTGTATAGTGGTAATTAGTATAATTTTGTGGGTTCAACAAAATTATTCTCTAAATAATGAAATTACTTTGATGCTTGGATAGCAATAAAGTGTTTGGTTGTCTCAACTATTTTTCTCAGTCTAAGTTGATTTCTTGTCAATAACTACATCGGTTGAGGTCAGAGGGATGGTTTATATTTTATCCAATAAAAGGAGCATGTATTTTTTTCTTTTGTGTAGTGTCGTAATTAGTATAATTTGGTCGATTCAACAAAATTTTTGTTTGAATAGTGAAATTACTTTGTTGCTTAGATAGCAATCAAGTGTTTGGTTGTCCCAACTATTTTTCTCATTCTAAGTTGATTTCTTGTTGATAGCTACATCGGTTGAGGTCAGGCGGATGGCTTATAACATCTTATCTTATAAGAGAAACATGTGGTTTTTGTTGTTGTGTATAGTGGTAATTAGTAAAATTTATCGTTTCAACAAAATTTTTGTTCGAATAATGAAATTACTTTGTTGCTTGAATGGAAATCAAGTGTTTGGTTGTTGTAAGTATAATTTAGTCGATTCAACACAATTTTTGTTTAAATAATGTTACTACTTCGTTGCTTGGATAGCAATCAAGTGCTTGGTTGCCCCAACCATTTTTTTCTAAGTTGATTTCTTGCCAATAGCTACATCGATTGAGGTCAGACGGATGGCTCATATCTCATCCTATAAGAGGAAAATGTGTTTTTTTCGTTGTGTATAGTGGTAATTAGTATAATTGGGTCGATTCAACAAAATTTTTGTTTGAAGAATGAAATTACTTTGTTGCTTGGATAGTAATCAAGTGTCTGGTTGTCCCAAAAATTTTTCTCAGTCTTAGTTGATTTCGTGTCAATAGCTACATCGGTTGAGGTCAGAGAGATGGTTTATATCTTATCCAATAAGAGAAGCATGTGTTTTTTTTTGTTGTGTATAATGATAATTAGTATAATTTGGTCGAATCAACAAAATGTTTGTTCAGATTATGAAAATACTTTTTGCTTTGTTAGCAATCAAGTGTTTTGTTGTCCCAACCATTTTTCTCAGTCTAAGTTGATTTCTTGGTCATAGCTACATCGGTTTAGGTCTGGGAAATGGCTTATATCTTATCCAGGAAGATCAACATGTGTTTTTTTCTTTGTATATAGTGGTAATTAGTATAATTTGGTGTATTTAACCAATTTTTTGTTCGAATAATCAAATTACTATGTTGCTTGGATAACAATCAAGTTTTTAGTTCTTCCAACCATTTTCCCTGAGTCTAAGTTGATTTCTTGTCAATAGCTACATCAGTTGAGATCAGAGAGATGGTTCATATCTTATCCAATAAGAAGAACATGTGTTTTTTTTGTAGTCTATAGTTTCACTAGGTTTTCATGAGAATAGCCTCCGAGCGATTTCCTGTACGTTACTGGCAGAGCCACATAGATTGATCGTTCGTGATCATCGACAAGAATTTTTGATGGCACACTATGTTAGATGCATGAATGCCACCAAGCCAGACTGTGTCGGTGCATCGATTACGAACATCACGATGCACTCAAGTACACTTTGCGGATCGCGCTTAAGCCTCGAATTACCCCTCGTGGCTAAACGCGAAACCGGTTCCCTGCTTATCGTGACCAGCCAGCCGGATATTCAGAAAATTTGGCGATTCCCGTATGCGATTGGTCGGATAATTGTATCCTCAAAGAATACAAAAGAAAGACCCCAATATCCCAAGAATTCTTTATAAATCTTTGATGAATCACACTGATGAGTTCAGCATCAGAGAACTGCCTTTCGTAAACAAATTCCCACGCAAATAATCATCAACTAGTCTCTAAAGAATGAGTAAAAATTTTACTGGTGAAATAATATTGGTCGAGTATTGTCTTCTGGCAAAATATGCCAGAATTTAATTTTCTCTTCCGACATATCTGGTAGTCAACGTAATTTCTTTTTAAGTTAATACCTAGGTGAGATACTCATCTCTCCGGGAGAGAAAAATATTCTGGGAAAGAATATCAAAATCTGGCAAAATAATCTAGGAGAGAAAATTAAAATCCGGCATAACATGCCGGAATATAATACACAACATATAATATTCCTGATATTAAAGAAATTGAAACAGATTATGTTTTAACAGTAGAGTAACAGTAGAGTATTTATTGTTTTAAGTTTGAAATAATTTATTTTTTAATGTCTAATTCAGAAATCATTTAATTTGTAACGCCTGCAATTTATAATCGTTTTTGGAAGGGTTGAAGCATATCATTTTTAATTTCAAGTCATTTAATAACTGTTCAGTTGAGAACGTTGAAAATTATGGGAATGATCAGTTTTGGATGATTGTTTGCAGAATTGTGAAATTGTAAAATTTTAAATATTTAGATTGATCAATTTCGAATGCTTCAGTAAGAAATTATTAATTTTGAATGCTTCATCCAGTTTTCAAGGCCTTAATCTTCATTTTCATTTTGAACCCATCGGTTTTTGATTGTCCTCAGTGAAAAATTGTTATTTTTTGAAGGCTTGAGTTTGACAATTGTAATTTTTGAGACTCTCAATTTTAAATTATTCAAATTTAAATTGGGCGAACGTCCAAAAATAAAATTTCCTTCAAATTTAATCAAAATCGGTTAACATTTACCCATCGCCCCAGACACTTGAAGTCTCCCATAATATTAATATGGGGGAAATTGTGCAAAAACGTTTAATTTACGTAATTTTTTCAGTTTCCGTTCAAATCAATCCTTCACATGGGACGATAATTTCCATGTGATGCTTAAAATATCTTAATTTCAAAAAACTTGAAATTTTCAAAATTTCAAGAATGGCAAACCCAAGAATAAGTGTCAAAAAATAGGTTTTCTATAGTAAATAACTTACAATGCTTATAGTAAACATTTTTAAAAGATTTAATAATTCATTGTAAATGAAATGGTAGATAGAAAATTTAAAAATTAAAATTAAAATCCAAGATGGCGGCTGATTAAGCAGTCTAAAAATGGCTCGTTTTTGCAGTTTTCAAATAATTTTTTTTAAAATTTGATATAAGAGAAAGTGTGGCTTCAGAAAGCACTCAATGATCCCCGAAGTAAGAAATTTTGAAAAAATCTAAGATGGCGGATAGTCGAATTTTCAAAATCGTTTTCCTATTATTTGTACTTTTGAACGAAATCGTCCCAAACGCGGTCGGAAAATCAAGTATATTTTATAGGATTTTGTTTTGATATTATCTTTCAAAAATTTTGGAAGAAGTCCAAGATGGCGGCCAGGAAACTTTGCGAAAATCTATCAGTTTCGAAATTTTTAAGGATTCTTTTTATTTTTTTTCAAGAAAATTAAGTTTTTTTAATTTCATTGCAAGCCGTATTACTCTAAACAGAATTTGGAAAACGCAAAAAAAATTCAAAAGTTTCGACTTCTGGCATCATAAGATAATTTCTAAGGTCAAACTTCTTTTTCTAGCAGAGGTTTAAAATAATTCATTGAAAACTACAAAAGAAGCCATATTCGGACTATAATTAGATTTTTCACAATGTTTAAATATTCAGAGTTAATAACTATAGAAGATGCAATTTTTGACCCTAATTGTTGGGTCCACCAATTTGGAAATTTTTAAAATTTCAAGTTTCTTGAAATTGGGATATTTTGAGCTTTACATATAGATAATTGTCCCATGTGGACGATTGATTTGAATAAAAACTAAAACAGTTACATAAATTGAACGCTTTCTCACAATTTCCTCCATTTGAATCTCATGAGAAACTTCAAGTTGAATTTTCAAGTTAAAAAGATAAATTTTTTCGAAGACAATTGAATTTTAAAAAAAATAAATCTTGAACCAAGAGAGATGAATTTTCAACCAAGAAAGATGACTTTTCTACCTTATTGATGAATTTTCAATCCAAAGGGACGAATTTTCGAGAAAAGAGTTGAATTTTCGACCACCGAAGATGCCTTGAACCAAGTAGTTGATTTAAAACCAAATAGTTGAAATTTCATCAAAAAATGTTTGATTTTAAAATCAAAAATAGATAAATTTAACCAAAAAGACAAATTTTCAACAAAATATTTGAATCGTCAACCAAATCAGATGAAATTTCAACCAAACAGTTGAATTTTCAACCCGAAAATATGAATATGCAACAACAACAAAAATAATAATTTTCACAAAGTGAAAGCTTTAAACTAAGCAATTGATATTTTTACCAAAAAAGATGAATCAATAATTAGTAATAATAGTTGATATTTCAATCAAAAAAGATTTTTATTTTAAATCAAAGGCTGTTGAATTCAACCAAAAAGTACGATTTTTCAACAAAATAGTTGAATCCTCAACCAAAACAGATTAATTTTAAATCAAGAATGAGACGAATTTCGAAAAAATAATTAAATTTGCAACCAAAGAGATGAATCTTGAGTAAAAAAAAAATGATTTTTTAAAAAGAAGTTCAATTTTCTACCAAAAAAGATGAATTATCAATAGAATACATGAATTTTCAACCAAATAGCTCAATTTTCAATTTAAAAACATAAATGTTCAAACAGATAGTTTAATTTTCAACCAGAAAAGATTATTTTTCAACCAAAAATGGAATAGTTGAATTTTCGATAAAAAAATTAAATTTCAACTAAAAATGAAACGAAATTCCAACACAATAATTGAATTTTCAACCGAAGAGATTAATTTTAAACCGAAAAAAATTAATTTTTAACAAAGTAGTTAAACTTTCAAGTAAGTTGTCAAGTTTTTGACCAAAAAAGATGACTTTTCAACAAAAAAGTTGATTTTCAAAAAGAAAATTAAATTTTTAACTAAACAGAAAAGTTTTTAACTGCACGAGATGAATTCCGAACCATAAATAGAATAGTAGACTTTCCAGTCGAAAAAAATTAAATTCTAACCAAGAATGGTTGGATTTTTTTGATTGGTTTCTATTAATTCAGTTTGCTTTCAAGCGGAAAAACGAGGAGAAGGGTGAAAAGGAGAAGTTTTCTAAAAGTAGGGGAAGAAGGAAGAATTCTTGAAAATTCTTTCGCGAAATTCGCAAACTTTGTTGAAATTTATGATCAAAAAATGTATCAAACATTATATAACCTCATGAAATTTCTTCCAAAGACCCCCCCCCCCCCCTCAAATTGGTAACGTAGTTTATGGAAGGCCCCTAAAGCAGTGGTGTCTCAGCGAATTCTCAAACGCAAAGTCATATTTCTACTCACAAATAGATGAAACTTGATGCCCTCCATCAATTGTTTCTCAAGTTTCCATTAGAAGCAGATATTACTTTAAAACATCTTTAGAAAGATTTTCCGTGAAAATACATATTATTATCTCTTTTCACTGACAGAAAAAAATTGGCTTATCACAAGCCATACGAGCATTGAATGCAATCCAATTGTTATTTAGATCTTCCATTGTTTAATTTTGTTGTTCACGCTAGAAAATAGAGATCAAGTTCTCTAGCTTCAAAAAAATTTAGATATTTGATTTTCACTATTGAAGTTGTCTGATTCATATGAGTAAACTTTAAAGCAAAATCCGTTTGTAAGAAAGCTCCCGTGTGGAAAAATGGAGTGGGCCTCCGTAGCCCCCTACGGAGCCTATGAGGTCAGTCCAAGCGTGGTCCCTCATGGAAATGCCCTCATGGGTTGTCTCCTATGGATTGTCGACATTCCAATGAGGGCTGAACGGAGCTTTTTCCACTCGGGTTTCGTGAACTTTTTTACAAATCAATAAAAAAAAAATTTCTAAAGGTAATTTGATCGGATTTCGTTTTTATTTCAATTCCTTCTGAATTTACGTTAAAATTATCGGACGCCGAAGGGAAAAGAGGATGGTGGCGATTTACTCACGCCGATTTGGGGAGGGGCTAAGCTAAAAGGTAAAGAGGGTAAAAGGAAAGTCTGCGGAGGGATGAAAGTGAGAAAAGTGTAAGAGTCACTATCGCTAACTAGAATTCTATTAGCATTTCATCCCATAAATTGCGAAACGCTTTTCCGTTTTTCCATCTGGCACCTGAGCTGACGTGTTTCCTTTCGGAGTTTTGCCAGCTACTTTGGCTTTTCTTTGTTCCGGTCTTTAGCCTCCTTCCGTCGCCAACGACTTCCATCTTATAAAACTGAGTTGGTTGCAAGGATACAGTTTCAGAAAGGCACAAAGTTCGATGCTGTAAACGTTTCTCTGTATGGGGTGACGCGTTTTCACGATTTCCTCTTCCGCTGGAAAACGACTTTCCGACTCCCGTTAGACCCACAGCTCCCGGGGATTTATTCATGACTTTTGAAAGAATTTGTCTCACATTGCAATTTATGTTAATCTCAAAAGATAAAATGATACTACACACTTTTGTCCAATGTTAATCTTAAAATTTATCATGGCTGATTTTGGGAGAGATGAAAAGTTCGGCTGAAAAAATAAAATAATGGAGAATGAAAAAGAAGAGGTGGCAGGTTTTCTAAAAGGTTTTGCTATTTTATCGATTTTTTATTTGCTCAACTTCTTTAAATTTCTTTCAATTTGGAGGTTTCGCAACAAGGTTGGGAGAGGCTTGACAAAGAAATGTAATTCGAAATTCATATTGTCCAACAAAAATAAAAAACATTTCATGCTTTCGATCTTCAGTGGGGATATAAATTGCATAGCTAAGTGATATTTACAGATTATACTTTTGTTTTCATTATGCATGCTGAAGAATGTAGTAGCAAGCTATTGTCAAGTATCAGTTTAAGGCGTACTTGGGAAACGTGCAGGTAAGAAAAATCGCACGGTCCGATAAAAGAATGATTCATGGTTTACAACATATTATAATAGTGCCGACCTTTTACTCAGCTACTTTGTAACAAAGGAGTGGAGCTTGAGACATATGCAATTTAAGGTCAGAAAATACCTTATCATTTCATTTTTAGTATATAAGTTAGGTATTATTTTACTTAATTACAGTATTTTTTATGTCCAAAGAAAATTTTGCTATTTTTCGATGAAATATTCGGAAATTTCGCCATGTTAACATCAGCATGAATTTTCGTTAGGTCATTGCTTTTCGTTTCCAAATTCAAATACAAGAGATGAGTAATATGGGTCGACTATGAATTTGGCACGAAACACTGGTTGCCGATAACGTGTTCGAGTGCACTTCGTAAAAAAAAGATATTCGTCCGCTGCCGTTCATATTTCATCGTATATTGCGGTGCATGCATTCATCACCGCTTGGAACAAATGGGCATAGTTTTCGAAAACCACATTCGTATACCCAGCCGTATAAAGGGGACATCAAAGAAATAAACATTTCATTGCTGTCAATATTTTCTGGATATATCTAATGAAAGTTTACTTCTTCTTTATTTTGTTTATATTCGCTCCCGTTGACGGGTTTAAGAGTCTTTACAGAACCATTACATGTTTTGTTATCTTGAAATTTTATCTCCAGTCCGCAACACTAATTTATTATCCACCTTCTTTAGGAGTCATTTTTTCATATTTTCCCTACCCCGTGCAACCAGCTTTCTTTCTCTCTCTCTCAACTTTTTCAGCTTCTTCATATATCCCTCACCCGGACCATTCCCATTCAAAATCCACTTAATTCTCTCTTCGATACTCTTCCCCTCCCTCCCCCCCTTGTCATCTGAACACCTCTCTAACACATGCAACCATTTTTCCTGCTCATAGTTACAAACGCTGCACATAATTTTCATTTGTTCCATTCCATTTTTTCTCCTTTTTGATCTTTGTCAGGTATTCCGGCTTTCCGTTACTCTTCACCATCCTAAACCAGCTGTTGTACCATTCTCTACTACCATTTTCTCTCGTCCTGTTACTTCCCTCAGCATATACTCGTAAACTGGGCAGATCCAACTAACCCCCATGATACTAAGTAGGCTAATCGCTCTATAATTAGCACAGTTGCCCATGTCACCCTTCCCCTTGTAGATTGGGACGATAATCGCCTTTTTCCAATCATTTTGGACTTCACCATGCATACCACATATATTCATAAATTCGCTTAGCCATACGAACAAATACCCGCCACCGCTCTTAAGCATTTCAGCGGTGATGCCATCCATAGCAGCAGCCTTACGATTCTTCTTCCGCTACCTACAACGGAATTGTCCAACGTATTCTCCTCACTAGAAGGTTGTTAAGCTCCATAGCTTGACCTCCAAACAACCTCTTGAAAAAATTTCTCATACAGTCTTTCAATTTGTCCGAATCCCATATCATTTCACCATCAGAATTCTTGATTCCGACTACATCAGTGCTAGAGCTCCCTTTCCTGACCTCCTTAACCCATTTTCAAAATAATATCTTATCTCCTTCAAAGTCATTTTGCATTCTTTCATCTTTTTCCGCTTTGATTTCATCCTTGCTTTCTCTGACTAGTATCTTGACTTTCCTGTTCTTATCCCTGTAATCATTTCCTAACCTAGTCCTCTCCTCATTGCTACAACAAAGTCAATAATACTCTGACTTCCGCCTCTGCACCAAGTATACATGTGGATCTTTTTATGTCTGAACCAAGTGTTCGTA
>JAUMHM010000078.1:19283193-19326422 GCA_032362435.1 Melikaiella ostensackeni
CAAATTGAACAAATTGTTGAAAATTCGTCTTTTGGTTGAAATTTCATCCATTATATTTTTAATTGAGAATTTATCTTTTTGGATAAAAATGTTATTATTTGGTTGAAAATCGACTTTTTTATTAAGAAGTCGCCTTTTAGCTTGAAATTTTAACAATCTGGTTGATTTTTTCTCTCTCTTGACTGAAAAATTTAAATATTTTGATGAAAATTATTGTTTTGTTTGAATTTTTGTTGAATGTTTTTGATTTAAAATTAAACTGTTTTTTGGTGGGAATATAAACTATTACATTTTTCGCTGAGGATTCATCTTTTTCCGTTAAAAATTAATTTTTTCAATTAAAAATTCAACTATCCCATCTTTGGTTGAAAATTTATCTTTTTATGTTGAAAATTCATGTATTTTGTTCAAAATTCGTCTGTTTTTGTTAAAAAATTATGTTCTTGGTTGAAAATTTATCTTTTTGATTTCAAATTTAACTATTTTGTTGAAAATTCGTCTTTTTTAGTTGAAATTTAAAATATTACATTTTTCATTGAGAATCAAAGTTTTTTGGATGGAAGTTTTATTATTTTGCTAAAAATCAACTTTTTTGTTGAAAATTCGTTTTTTTTGGCTTAGAACTTTAACAATCTGGTTAATTTCTTTTCTGTTTTAACTTCAAATTTAACTATTTTGTTGGAAAAGTGTTTTTTGGTTGAATGTAACTGTTTTTGAATTATATTTTAAATATTTTTTGGTTTTAATATCAACTATTACATTTTTTGTTAAGAAGTCCTCTTTATAGTTCAAAATTATTTTTTCAATTGAAAAAAAATTCATGTAGTATGTTAAAAGTTCGTTTTTTTCAGTAGAAACTTATCTTCTTTTGGTTGAAAATGCATCTCTCTGGTTTCAAACTTACCTATTTTGTTGAAAATTCATCTTTTTTGGTTGAGTTCAACTGTATTTGATTCAAAATGAAAATGTTTTTTCGTTGAAATTTCAACTATTACCTTTTTCATTAACAATTCATCATTTTTGGTTGAAAGTTGAACTACTTTGTTGAAAATGTTTTTTTCTGTTTTGAAGATTCAACACTTTAGTTGAAAATTCATCTCTTTCGTTGAAAAATTAACTATTTTGTTAACATTTTTTTCAGTTAAACATTCATTTTTTAAATAAAAATTTAACCATTGCATTTTTGGTTTAAAATTTATATTGTTCAATCAAAGATTCAACCAGTAAAACATTTAAAAATGTTTATTCGACCAATTCAAAACTAAAATATTTTGGATTCAATGATAACTTTATAGCTAAAATATTTTTTGCCTGAATCTGTGCTAACTAAATATTCCTGAAATGCAAAATATTTCATGCGCTCAAACTTGAACTATTTACAATTTGAGTTTGAAAGCATTGAAAAGAGTAATTTCAAATTTTCGTTGAAAGTAATTATAGTAAGAACGAAGGTGTAAATCTTGAAAAGAAATATTTAATTATGTTCATAAGTGTCATGACTTAATTATTAATGATAGAGTTCTCCCAAAAAGTAAATATTCTTGATTATAAGAACGCTTTTGAACATAAAAAGTTTGTTTTTTCTTTTTCAAATATGAAAATAAATGTTTAATCTCTTCCCTATTTACCCTCTGTGTCGTGAATAAATGACCCTATTTCCCCTTTTTTTGAGCTGTTTTTGCACTGTGGCCTTCGTAATATTTTGCAGACAATATTTTTAAAAAATTTAATTTGTAGCTTTCGGACTTGAACATTTTAAAAAAATGGGACTTCAGAAGTTCTATACTGAATTGTTTTTAAGTCGAAAACGTTTCAAATTCAGCATTTAAAGTTCAATAATAAATCCTTTAAATCGCAAGGATTTTAATTTAATTAACTGAAAATTACGCAATTTCGAGTCGGCCTTACATCCATTGAAGTTAAAAATTTTACAATTTTATGTGATATCAAGTAACATTAAGTGATTGAATAAGTTTTGCTACTAAACATTTCAACAAGAACTAAAAACTTTTTCATCTCTCGACTCAACTTTAATGGTTGAAATAAGAAAATTAGGAATATATTGAGTCCTAAGTTTCTAGAATCTTCTTAATAAAACAAAACGCTGCTACTATTAGTTCGTATAATTATCAATTGTACACTTGAAACAAAATTGCACGTAAAACTTATTGCTTTAACGCAAGTATATTATTGCTAGTTAACAATAGTTTTATGAACCATTTAAAATAGTGCTTCGCGCCTGACCGGTTAAACGTTTGAACAATTCGAATACTTTCTATGTTTAAGCGTGTACATTCAAGTTTTAGAAAATGTCTTTCGATTAAACTTTCTATTGTTTTCAACCTTTTTTAAAAATTTAAACTAACCATAAGAAGACCAAACGATAATGCGCGCGCCAATGAAAAATGACCCTGAAATTTTCAGACATTGTTCGGGGGAGGACGTACGATGAATTGTATAGGCTTCGCCTTGTTTCTAGTGGCATATCTTCGAGAGCTTTTTAATTTGTCGGTTATTCATGATTCAAATTTACCGCCAACAAGTAACCAATCAAAAACTTCTCGCAGATATTCCATTCGAAATGAGGCGACAGTGGCGACACCTTTACAATTCAGCGTACGTCCTCCCTCGAACAATATTCGGAAAAATGTCGACGAATTTCCGCACGCACAGTGCTTAAAAAAGTACGTCCTTTGGTTAACGAGGAAGAAGTTTTTTCGTTTTCGTAATATCAACCATTAATTTGTCGGGGCTAAAGTGAAACTTCAGAGCTTGAAAAAAAGTCCGAAACCGCAACGTCGCGACGTCAACAAGCCTCCACTTTCTGTTTTTCTTTCCTCTCCTTCCCTTTACATTGTGGGAAACAAAATGACCAAAGTGTAGTATAGTGCCCATAGAACGCCTTGGCACAATGCAGCTTATGCCAAGCTAAGCCGCTATCTTACAAGAAGACCGAGGATTAACTCTCAAGTATTGTGCACAGCTTGCACTTCTCCAGAGCTTGCGAACTTCAGGGCCGTAACGTTTATGCACATCTATTTAGGACTAAAATTTGGTTATACACCTAAACGAGCTTACAAAGCAATATAAATGGGTGATTCTTCTGAAAGGAATTTTTTCAGTTCAACTTTCGTGGCAAAATTTTTTCAGATTCTTCACTTTTTTTCCCCTGAAATGAAGTCATAATACCGAAATTGTTGTCTGTTTTTACGTATTTTGATTTAGGAGAGCCTTACAGAAAATTACAATTTTAATATTTTTGAAGCAAATTTTCTATGGCTGCAGTCCTTAAGACCCACAAATTCTGGACTCTTAACTTGAAAACAACTCATTTGGAAATTGAACAATTTTTTTATCATCAATTTTAATCCTTTGTATCTGTCAACTATCTCATTTCTGAGTCTAGAAAGGTTCGTCGTCTTGAGACAAGTTTACGCTGACTTGGCTAGGATCCTAAAAATTGAACTCAAGACAAAATTGAGTCGGAATCAGGTCGAAGAATTTTTAATTTGTTAAGCATTCCCCGCTTTATTTGTCGGATTCAATAGCAACCAATACCGAAATTGTTGTCTGTTCTTACGTATTTCTTACAGTTTAAGAGAGTCTTATAGAAAATTAAAATTTTAATATTTTTGAAGCAAATTTTTTACGGCTATAGTCGTTAAGACCCTCAGATTCTGAACTATTAACTTAAAAACAACTAATTTGATAATTCGACAATTAATTTTTTCTCATCAATTTCAATCCTTTGTATCTGTCAACTATCTCACTTCTGAGTCCAGAAAGTTCGTCTTCATACAACTTTACGCCGACTTGGCAAGGACCATAAAAATCGTACTCAAGACAAAATTGAGTCAGAATTCGGTCGAAGCATTTTTACTCTGTTTAGCATTCCCCGCTTTATTTGGCGGATTCAATAGCAACCAATACCGAAATTGTTGTCTGTTCTTACGTATCTCTTACGGTTTAGGGGAGCCTTCCAGAAAATTACAATTTCAATATTTTTAAAGCAAATTTTTTATGGCTGTAGTCATTAAGACCCACAGATTCTGAATTGTTAACTTGAAAATTTCTTGTCAATTTTAATCCTTCGTATCTGCCAACTATCTCATTTCTGAGTCCAGAAAGGTTTGTCTTGAGACAACTTCACGCCGACTTAGCTAGGATTATAAAAGTCGAACTCAAGACAAAATCGAGTCGGAATCAGGTCGAAGCATTTTTACTCTGTTTAGCATTTTCCACTTCATTCGTGAGATTCAATACCAACCAATTGTTTCCAAAGAGCTTTCTAAGATTTATTTTGCAAGCGTTTTTAGGTCACCTAAATTGAATTTAGCTTTCAAACATTTAATATTGAAAGATATTCAGTTTTAAATGAGAATTTTGAATTGAGACCATGACATTTTTCAAATCGTGTCCTTATGAAATGTCAGATGATGCCCGCGGCAAAAGGGGTCAGACGCGTAAGTAGAGAAGTTAACTGCAATCAAGTAACTCGATGCATCTGTAATGGTAGTGTTCATAAAAGGACGAAGTACCGTTGCTCTTGCACCAAGGCTCAGTGCATTACACGCAAATCGATTTATATTTGTCATGAAAAAATTCAGAATACTTTAGGCTGAAGAAAAATCTTGAATAAAGAGAAGCAGTTTCTCTGATTCACAAATTTATTTTATCTGTAGCAATATTTATTATACGCGCGCTTCAGCGCGTATAAGGTCGCGCGTCAGGGAATTTTCATATACCTACAAGAACCTGGAAATGTCAGGGAATTTTCTAAAGTCAGGGAATTTTTTATAAGTCAGGGTATTTTGTCGAGCGGGCCTAATTTCATTTTTAATTGTAATATAAAATTAAATAACGATAATTTTTTGTTTGTAGAAGTAACTTTTATAGTACTAGGTTTATGCTGGTTTAAATCAAATTTCTTTGCATCATTTTCAACCAAACAGCTGTATTTTCAATGAAGAAGGTTGAAATTCCTACTAAAAAAAATTAATTTTCAAACCAAACAGAAGAATTTTCAGCTTAATCGATAAATATTTTTAACAAAAAAAAAAATAATAATTTCGAACAAAGTAGTCCCACTTTAAACCAAGCAGTTTGATTTTGATCAAAAAGATCAATTTTCTACCTAAAAAAACAAATTCTTAACGAGATACATAAATTTTCAACCAAATAGTTGGATTTACAACTAAGAAAATGAATCAATTTTTAACCAAAAATGAAATACTTGTTTTCAGTTAAAAAAATTAATTCTCAAAAAAATCGAATTTCCAATAAAATTGTTAAATTTTCAACCAAAAAGATGAATTTTCAACTCAAATAATGAATCTTCAACCCAGAAAAATGGATTTTTAACAAAGTCTTTCCACTTACAACCAAGAAGTTGAATTTTTAACCAAAAACAATGAACTCTCAACAGAAAACGTTATAGTTGATATTTCAACCAAAAAAGATTCAAATTTTGAATAAAAAACAGTTCAATTCTACCAAAAAGGACAAATTTTCAACAAAATATTTAATTTTTAACCAATTTGTTGATTTTCAAGCCGAGGAGACGAATTCTCTCCAAATCAGTTGAATTTTTAGTTCGAAAATATGAATTTTAACAAACAAGTTAATTTTTCACCAAAACAGATTAATTTTTTACCAAAAGGTGCATTTTTAACCAAAAAAGATTAAATTTCTACCAAAAGAGAAGAATTTTTCAAACCAAAAAGACGAATTTTCAACCAAGAAAAATTTTTTAGTAGAGAATGAAAAAATATTTCCACTAAACTGTTGAACTTTCAAGAAAAACAGACGAGTTTTCCACAAAACTGTTGAATTTCGAACCCTAAAATATCAATCGTCAACCAAAAAGTTAATTTTCAATCATGTCGTTTAATTTTTCCACAATAACAGAATGATTTTCAGCGAAACAGTTTCAATTTTACGCGAAAAGTTAAATTTCCTACCAAAAAGACGAATTTTGAACAAAATACATACATTTTCAGCCATATAGTTGAATTTTCAGACAAAAGGATTAATTTCCTACCAAAGAAGACGAATTTTCAAGCGAATAGTTAAATTATCGACTAAAAAAGATAAAACTTGTACCAAAAGAGATACATTTTCAAAACAGAAAAACATTTTCAACCAAGAAAGATTTTTCAGTCAAAAAAGAAAAAATATTCAAGCAATTTGTTAATTTTTCAATCAACAAACAGAGACAGTAAGCCATAGACTTTGTTTCCGTTCCATTAAGGTGTAGTTCTAAGTTGACTCTTTAAAAACACGAATTTTGTACAAAACAGTTGAATTTTGAACCCGAAAATATGAATCTTCAAAAAAAAATTCAATTTGCAACCATGTAGTAGAATTTTCAACAAAATAGTTAAATCCTCAACCAAAATAGAAGTATTTCCAACCAAACAGTTGCATTTTCAACCAAAAAAGATGAAATTTATACTAAAATGAATACATTTTTAAACTAAAACGACGAATTTTTAACAAAAGAGTTCAATTTTTAATCCGAAAATATCAATTTACATCAAAAAAGTTAATTTTCAACCAAATATTTGAGTGTCCTACCAAACTGTTGAAATTTTAATCCAAAAATACAAATTTTGTACGAAAAAGTGAAATTATTAAATGCTTTCAATTTTGAAAAGGTGTAGGGCCGATTGCTTCAAAGAATGCAGTACTTAATACTCAAATGGCTCCTTATTAAAAAAAATTATACCTGGAAAAGTCTAGACATACCTGGAAAAAAACTTTGAATTGTGAAGGAATTTTTTTTCAGACTTTGAGTAAACACCCTGGATAAATAAAAATTATAGCAAATTGCTATGCGGTCGAACGATTTTAGCAAAAATATATATTAGGTAAAATAAAATTAGGGGCATATTCATGTGCCTCTTAATTTCCACACAGGACTGAAGAAGTGTTTGTGTTGAATAATACCAAAGACATCATTTCTTTGAGTCAAGGCTTGTGTCTTTTGTCTTTAAATACAGTGAAAGTCCCATATAAGTCCGACTTTGGCTCTTGCCTAAAGTGGCCTTGGACATATCGCGGACCGACTCCAGTGTCAACAATCAGGTCCGTATGAACCATTTCTATGTGACTTTCGTTCGCAGTAAAAAATATTTATTAAATTTCTTTAAATGTTTCTTTTTTTTAAGGATAAACGCTGCCTCTTGTTTTCCTGCGACATTTTTGTAACACACAACGTAAACACTAAAAGCAAATGAAGCGAAGTACGGACCGTGCGAACTGTTAGTGCGAATTGTTAGTGCGGTCCTGGACGAGTTTGCTGGCTATAGAGTGTCTGCTCTCTGCACACCTTGTTCCCCTGATCATCGAACAAAATTCTCGGAATAACATATTGCGGACTGACTTACTAGGGACTTTCAGTGTATTTGGCTCACTGAAATCATAAATTAGTTACTGCAAAGAAGTGAAACTGAATGCATTTTCTTTGGCTTAAGAATGTTTTTTCCTTGTGTAGAATTTTCCCTTTTCTGCCTTGAAACTTTTACAATTTTATGCTTTCATGAAACTTATGTTGTAATAGGAAGAATTCTGAAGATTGGAACATCGCTCTGGCGATTATCTGAGACATTAATATTAATTTAATCTATAACCAATGCGATTAGCCATAGTTGCCACTGCTACAAATGTCGGATTACCCTAATGGTAAATTCGTGTAAACCGAACTGACGGAGCCGATGGGATTCGATCGTGGACGATAAACTGAACATGCAGTTTATGTCCGGAGGCACATGAATATTATCCAAATTCTATTTTTCCTAATATTTATTTTGCCTAGACTTATTTAACGCAACACCAATCTCCTAAAATTTTTATTTATCTTAATGGTCACTTTACCTAATTTTTATTTTTCCGAATTCATCAGTTCATCGGAACTGCATATAACATAAATTTCATTCGTCCTAAAATGGAAAGCGGCATTCTGATTGGATGAATAATGCCGCGTTTTGTTGAATTGAATTTCAGGTTACGTGCTTATTCGGAAGAATAAATACTATGACGCATAGTATTTTGGACAAATAAAAATTATTTCGAATAGCAATTCGGTATTATGAAAATTATGTCAAATTATAATTCGGTAAAATAAAAATGATGTCAAATTGTAATTTGGAAATGTAAGGATCATGACAAATGGTAATTCGGAAAAAGAAACTATGACAAATGGTAGTTCGGAAGAGTAAAAAATTATGTTTGATAGAAATTCCGCATTATAAAAATGATTTCAAATTATAATTCCGTAAAATAAAAATTATGTCAACCTAGTAGTTCGAAAATATAGAAATTATGACAAATGGTAACTCGGAAGAATGAAAATTAGCATTAGTTAGCATTAATTACTGTTTTCGGTTGAAATGTCTACTATTCTATTTCTGATTCGAAATTAATCTCGTATGGCTAAAGTTTCACCGTTCAGTTGAAAATTCGATTATTTTATTGAAAATACAACTTTTTTGTCGGAAAGATATCTTTTTTGGTCAAAAACTTAACTACTTAGTTGAAAGTTAAGCAACTTTGTTGAAAATTAATTTCTTCGGCTTAAGATTGATTACTCCGGTTAAAAATTTAATTATTGTGTTGAAAAATTGTGTAATTTTTGGTTGAAAATTAATTTTTTCAATCGAAAATATAGCTATTTCATTTTCGGGGGTTTCCGCCTGTTTTGGTAAAAAATTAATCTTCGTTGTTAAAAATTCTTTTTTTTTCAAAATTCATCTTTTTGTTTAGAAATTTAACTATTTTTTTGAAATTCGTTTCATTCTCGGTTGAAAATTAATCTGTTTTGTTCGATGATTTAACTATTTTGTTGAAAAATCGTCGTTTTTGATTGAACTCAACTGCTTTCGATTCAAAATTAAAATCTTTTTTGATTAAAATATCAACTATTATTACTAATTAATCATTCATTTTTTCTGGTCGAAATATCAACTACTTGGTTTGAAACTTTTACTTTGTAAAAAAAATTATTTTTTTCTGGTTGAAGATTCATATTTTCGGATTGAAAATTCAACTATTATGGTAGAAAATTCAACTATTTCTTCGAAAATTTAACTGTTTATTTGAAAGTTTAATCATCTAGTAGAAAATTAAGTTTTTCGTTGAAAAGTTATATCTATGGGATGGAAATTCAACTCTTTTGTAGATAATTCGTCTTTTTGGCATCTAAATTCAACAATTTTGTTGAAATTTAATGTGTTTTGTTGAAAATTCATCTGTGTTGGTTGAGGGATGAACTATCTCGTTGAAAATTTGTCTTTTTGGTTGAATTCAACTCTCTTTGAATTTATGATCAGATATTCTTTTGTTGAAGCGTCAACTATTTGGTTGCAAATTGACTTTCATGATAAAAATTCATATTTTTAGTTAAAAATCGAACTATTATGGTAGAAAATTCAACTATTTCTTTAATAATTGAATTTTCTATTCGAAAATTTAACTATTTAGTAGAAAATTATCTTTTTTGTTAAAAATTCATATTCCTGGGGAAGAAATTCAACTCTTTTGTAGATAGTTTGTCTTTTTGGCTTCCAAATTCAACATATTTGTGAAAATTCAATGTATTTTGTTGAAAATTTGTCTTTTTTAATCGGACAATTATCTTCTTGGTAGAAATTCATTTTTTTTTGTTCAAAATGTAACTATTTGGTTATTATAATTCGAAATAATTTATATTTTCCCGGACTACCATCTGTCGTAACTTTTATATTTCCAAATTACCATTTGACATTATTTTTATTCTTCCGATTGAGCACACTACCTAAAATTCATTAAAACGAAGCGCCAACTGTCATAATCCCCATGTCATCGAAACTGCATATAACGTGAATTCCATTCGTCTTAAAATAGCGCGCGGCATTCTAATTGGATGAATAATGCCGCGAAAATCGAATCAGCCAATAAAAATGCCGGGTGACATTTTAGGATGAAGGAAATTTATGTTACGTGTAGTTTCCATGACATGGGGTTCCTGACAAATGGCGTTCTGTTTAAATGAATTTAAGATTATGTGCTTGTTCGGAAAAATTAAAATTATGACTCATAGTATTTTGGACAAATAAAAATTATCCTAAATAGTATTTCGGTATTATACAATTTATGTCCAATTATAATTCGGTAAAATAAAAAGGATGTCGAATGGTAATTCGGAACTATAAAATTAAGACAAATGCTAATTTGGAAAAATAAAAATTGACACAAAAAGTAATTCAGAAAAATAGAAATGATGTAAATTGGCCACTAGGATAAATAAAAATTATGGCATATTGCTATTCGGTTAAATGATTCTGGGTAAAATAAATATTACGGAAAATATAATTTGGGGAATATTTATGAGCCTCTTACGTTCGGAATACATCTATCGAGAACGAAAGTATTCTCTATGGATTTCGATAACCTAATTAATATTTCTTTTTTAGAAAATACTTAGGATTAAAATTTTTTTAAATCTTCTGAAATCTTTTGAAATTATTCAAGTCATTGTGAAATTTTTGAAATATTTATTTAATCATTAAAATCTTTTTGGAATATATAAAAACGTTGTTAACTCCTTTAAGATCTTTGAAATCTTTCTGAAATACCTAAAATCTTTGCGAAATCTTTTAAACCTTCTGAAATATATTGGAATCTTTGAAATCTTGTGGAATCATTGAAATCTTTGTGAAAATTTTCTAATCTTTATAAAATATTTAAAAACTTTGTTCTCTTTTGAAATTTTTAAAATCTTTCTGAAATCTTCTGAAATCTTCGTGAGATATTTTAAAATTTTGTTAAATCTTTTAAAATCTATTGAAATATTTCTTTATTTTTTAAAATCTTCCCAAAATCCTTGAAATCTTTTGAAATATTCTGAAATCTTTGAAATTTTTGTGAAATTTTTTTGATTTGTATGAAATATTTTTGAAGAACTTTGTTAACTCTTTTGAAATTTTCGAAATCTTTATGAAATCTTTGAAATCTTCTGAGGTCTTTGTATTCTTCTGAAATATTTCGAAATATTCGAAATGTTTGTGAAATTTCTTAAATCTTTATAAAATATCCAAAAACGTTGTTAACTCTTTTGAAATTTTTGAAATCTTTCTGAAATCTTTGAAATCTTCTGAAATATATTGAAATCTTTGAAATCTTTTGGAGTCATTGAAACCCATCTGAAGTATTTTGAAATTTTGTTTAAACTTTTTGGATCTATTCAAATATTTCTTAAAATTCAAAAATCTTTGAAATCTTATGAAATATTTTGAAATCTTTGAAATCCTTACAAAACTTTTTGATTCTTTATGGAATATTTAAAAACTTTGTTAACTGTTTTGAAAGTTTTGTAATCTTTCTAAAATTTTTGCAATCTTCTAAAATATTTTATGATCTTTGAAATGTTTGTGAGAGTTTTTAAATCTTTATGAAACATTTAAAAACTTTGTTAACTCTTTTGAAATTTTTGAAATCATTCTGAAATCTTTGAAATCTGTTGAAATCTTTGTGAGATTTTTTGAGAATTTGTTAAATCTTTTGAAATCTATTGAAATACTTCTTAAATTTTTAAAATCTTCGAAATCTGCTGAAATATTTTGAAATCTTTTAAATCTTTGTGAAATTTTTTGAATTTTCGCGTAATTTGTAAAAACTTTGTTAACTCTTTTGAAATTCTTGAGATCTCCCTAAAATCTTTGAAATCTTCTGAAATATTTTGAAATCTTTAGAATGTTTGGGCAATTTTTTAAATCTTTATGAAACATTTAGAAACATTGTTAACTATTTTGAAATTTTTGAAATCATTCTGAAATCTTTGAAATATTTTGAAATTTTTGTGAGATATTTTAGTTTAGTTTAGTTTATTTACGGTTTACACCTTTTGAACGTTTGATTACATAAATATACATATAATACTTAATTAATAAAAATAAAAAAATAAAATTAAAAAATATATATATAAGAGTATTCTCTAAAGATTAATATATATACCAGGAGTGAAAACATAATGGATTTTTAACGTTAAAATACTATTTGATATTTTATATTTTGAAAATTTGTTAACCTTTTTGAAATCTATTCAAATATTTCTCAAATTTTTAAAATCTTCGCGAAGTCTTTGAAATATTTTGAAATTTTTGTCAAATTTTTTAAATCTTTATGACGTGAGAATCTGAATTTTCGAATTATTGTACGACACTAGCGCCAGTAAGGCCACATTTTCAATCACTGTACGCCGCCAAGGCAGTCTTCGACGAGCCGCCGTACCGATACAATGTATTTCTTGGTATTCAATAAACGACATTTTATTTAATTTCCGTCTTACAATGATACTTTCAAAAAATTTGCTAACTCTTTTAAAGATTTTGAAATCTTCGAAATCTTCTGAAATATATTGAAATCTTTGAAATCTTCCGGAGTCATTGAAATCTGTGTGAGATATTTTAAAATTTTGTTAAATCTTTTAAAACCTATTGAAATATTTCCTAAATTTAAAAAATTTCCAAAATCTTCCGAAATAATTTTCAAAATTTTGAAAATCTTCTGAAATATTTTGAAATCTTCGAAATCTTTGTGAAATTTTTAAAATCTTCATGAAATATTTAAAAACTTTGTCAACTCTTTCGACATTTTTGAAAGTTTTCTAGAATTTTTGAAATCTTCTGAAATATTTTGAAATCTTTAAAATGTTTGTGAAATTTTTTAAATCTTAATGAAATATTTGAAAACTTCGTTAACTCTTTTGAAAATTTAGAAATCTTTGAAATCTTCTGAAATATATTGAAATCTTTAAAATCTTTCGGAGTCATTGAAATCTGTGTGAGATATTTTGAAATGTTGTTAAATCTTTTGAAATCTATTGAATTCTTTCTAGAATTTTCAAAATTTTTGAAATCTTCTGAAATATTTTGAAATCTTTGAAATTTTTTGAAATTTTTTTAATCTTCATGAAATATTTAAAAACTTTGTTAACTCTTTCGAAATTTTTGAAATCTTTCTAAAATCTTCTGAAATATGTTGAAATTTTTGAAACCTTTAAAAAATTTTTAATAGATTTAAAAAATTCGAAGGTACTTGAAAGGATTCTCAAGATTTCCGGTCATCTATCGAGAATGAAAGTGTTCTCTGTGGATTTCGATAAACTAATTAAAATTTCTTTTTCATAAAATACTTAGGATTCTATAAGGATTCTATAGTTTTTTATTTCCTATCCGCCTTCCACATTTATTCATTCTCAATATATTCTGGAGCGGAAATCTGTACATGGCTCAGTGAAAAGACCTACTATAGAGAAGTTAAGGACTTTGCTCAGCACCTTCTACATTAATTAAATTTTTCATGGATGAATTTTTCATGGAGCCTTTATTGACCTCTCAAACTGCTATGCAAGGGCTCTCCTTATTCTCAAAGTATCTTACGCGCGAGCACCTTTCGTGATAAGAATTTCGGATGAATTCAATTTATACATTGAAAGTCCATTTGGAAACTTTGCTCAAGGAAAGCTCCTTTCATTCATTTTGAATTAGGAGTCGTGTTTCGTTGTATGTTGTGAGAGAGGATTCATGTTTTTAAAAATTCATATCTAGATTGGTCTGTAAATTTTGCACTTTAGTTAACTGTCGAAAATAATGAGGGCTGCCAGGCAGCCACTTTTAGTCACTTTTTTTCTCGAATCACTTCGTAGTCACTTTTTTAAGATGAAATCACTATAGACACTTTTTTAAATCATGAGATCACTTCCATCGTGTTTCTTTGAATAAATTAAACCATGGGTGAACCACTACTGAAGTCAGGTCTACATTTATGTTATTTCTGAATTTTCTTTAATTCTTTTCAAATATTTTAGGGTATTTTGAAAAATTTCAAGGAATTTTGAATATATTTCAATAATTGGGAGATATTCCAAAGATTTTTAATGAATTTTAAGATATTTTTAAAACTTCCAAGCGATTTTAAGATTTCAACAATTTGAAGGTATTCCAAAGGATTTTAAATATTTGAGGGTATTTTTGAAACTACCAAGGAATTTTTAAGAGCTTTGAAAACATTCAAGAGATTTCAAAATATCATAAAGGATTTAAAATATTTTGGGGTATTTCAAAAGATTCCGAAGAATTTTCAACAGATTTCAACAATTTGAAGGTATTTCAAAGGATTTTATAGATTTTATGGTATTTTTAAAACTTCCGAGGAATTTTCGAGAGTTTTAACCATTTTCCAGGGATTTCAAAGGATTTGGAATATTTTAGAGTATTTCAAAAGATTCCAAACAATTTTTAATTTTTTTTTATAATTTAAAGATATTCCAAAGGATTTTAAAGATTTTAAGGTATTTTCAAAACTTTCAAAGAATTTTCAAGTGCTTTAAAAACTTTCTAGAGATTTCAAAGTATTTTAAAGGATTTGAAATATTTTAGGGCCTTTTGAAAGATTCTTAGGGATTTCTAAGAGATTTCAACAACTTGAAGGTATTGCAAAGGATCTTAAAGATTTGAGGGTATTTTTAAAACTTCCAAAGAATTTTCAAGAGCTTGGAAATGTTTCAAGGGATTTCGAAAGATTGCAAAGGATTTAAAATATCTCAGGGTATTTGAGAAGATTCCAAAAATTTTTCAATATATTTTAATAATTTGAAGGTATTCTAAAGGATTTTAAAGATTTCAGGGTATTTTTAAAACTTTCAAGAGATTTCAAAATATTTTAAATGATTTGAAATGTTCTAGGGCCTTTTAAAAGATTCCTAGGGATTTCTGAAAGATTTCAACAACTTGAAGGTATTGCAAAGGATCATCAAGATTTGAGGGTATTTTTAAAACTTGCAAAGAATTTTCAAGAGCTTGAAAAAGTTTCAAAGGATTTCGAAACATATAAAAGAATTTGAAATTTGTTAAGGTATTCCAAAATATTCCAAAGGATTTTTGAGATTCTGAGGTATTTTCAAAACTTCCAAGGAATTTTTAAGAGCTGTAAACAGTTTCAAGGGATCTCAAAAGATTGCAAAGGATTTGAAATATCTCAGGGTATTTTAGAAGATTCCAAAAAATTGTCAATATATTTTAATAATTTGAAGGTATTCCAAAGGATTTTAAAGATTTCAGGGTATTTTCAAAACTTCCAGAGAATTTTCAAGAGCTTTAAAAAGTTTCAAGGAATTTCAAAATATTTCAAAGGATTTGAAATATTTTAAGGTATTCCAAAGGATTTTAAAGATTTCAGGTTATTTTTAAAACTTGCAAGGAATTTTCAAGAGCTGTAAACAGTTTCAAGGGATTACAGATGGTTGCGTAGGATTTGAAATATTTTAGGGTATTTCAAGAGATTCTTAGGTGTTTTTATTATATTTGAATAATTTGAAGGTATTCTAAAGGATTTCAGAGATTTTAGGGTATTTTTGAAATTTCCAAGGAATTTTCTAGAGCTCCAAACAGTTTCAAGGGATTTCAGAAGAATGCAAAGGATTCGAAACATTTCAGGCTATTTTAAAAGATTTCAAGGAATTTTTAATATATTCCAATAATTTGAAGGTATTATAAATGATGTTGAAGGTTCTAGGGCATTTTTAAAACTTTCAAGGAATTTTCAAGAACTTTGAAAAATTGTTAAGGGATTTAAAAATATTTTAAAGGATTTGAAATTTTTTGGAGTATTTTAGAAGAATCCAAGGAATTTTCAAGAGCTGTGAAAAGTTTGAAGGGATTCCAAAAAATTGCAAAGGACTTGAAATATTTCAGGGTATTTCGAATGATTCGAAGAATTTTCAAATAAATTTTAAGAAATTAAAGGTATTCTGAAGGATTTGAAAGATTTTAGGATAGTTAAATACTTCCAAAGAATTTTCTAGCGCTTTAAAAAGTTTCAAGGGATTTGAAAGTATTTCAAAGGATTTTTAAGATTTTAGGTTATTTTTGAAACTTGCAAGGAATTTCCAAGAGCTGTAAACAATTTTAATGGATTTCAGAAGATTGCAAAGGATTTCAAATATTTTAGGGTATTTTGAAAGATTCCTAGGATTTTGAAAGCACTCAAGGTATTTTAATAAATTTAATAGGACTTTAGGTAATATTATCAAATTTTATGTGATCTCACGGGATTTTATAATATTTAAATGGAATTCTGAGAATTTATTCATCAAAATTGAGGAATTTCGCAGGATTTTAAAGATTTCACGATATTTAAAAATATTCCAAGAGTTTTTTTAATTGATTTAAAAGATCTTGAGGGATTTTATATAATTCTACATTTTTCAGGGTTTTTTAGAAAATTCCAGGGAATTTTCGAGAGCTTTGAAAAATTTCGAGGGATTTCAAAAGATTTAAAGTATTGTAAAGATTTTATAATATTTTTAAAAATTCCAAGGAACTTCCAATTGATTTCGGTAATTTGAAGGATTTTTAAAGGTTCGAAATATCTTAGGGTATTTTACAAGATTCTAAGGAATATTCAAGGGATTAAAAAAATTTCAAGGGATTTGAACAAATTTTCATGCGTTTGCAAAGAATTTCAATGATTTCAAGGGGTTTTAAAAGCTCTCCAGGAATTTTAATTAATTTCCAAGGATCCCATGAAGTATCATTAGATTTCAAAGAATTTCACAAGATTTTATCATATTTTAATGGATTTCAAAGAATTCATTTACAAGAAGTGAGGGATTTCATAGGGTTTCACAGATTTGAAGAAATTGTCAAATATTTCTTGTGATTTTTGAATTCATTTGGAATTCACCCTGAATTCTTATTAATTTGTCTTTAGTTCTGTAAAAATTTTTTTATTTCTTTGAAATTCTTTGGAATTTTCTGAATTCACTTGAATTCTTCTTAATTCACTCAATTCTACTCAATTCAATGGATTTTTTTATTTTTTATTTTCTGCTGTTTAATTGAATCTGAAGTCTTTTAAACTCACCTGGAATTCTTAGGCATTTCATCAAATTCTCTTGAATTTTTTAAAACTTATTTCAAACTTATTGAATTCAATGAATTCTACCATATTTTCGATTTGTTTTCAATTCATTTGAATTTTCGAGAATTTTATAGAATTCTCCTCATTTCCCTCAAATTCCTCTGAATTCACGCTGATTTTATTGACATCAATAGGATTTTTTTTGGATTTTTTTCAATTCATTTGAATTCTTTTGAATTTAACTTGAATTGTTTTCAAGTGCTATGAATTTATTCTGAATTCGTTCAAATTCACCTGGAATTTTGATGAATTTCATCGAATACTTTTGAATTATTTTTGTTACTTTTTCAAGTACATTAGGCTGTGGCAGCCCTAAGAATAACAAATTGAAAATTCATAAATTTAAATTTAAAATCGTCTTATTTCATTCATAAAAGATTCTATATTAAAAATCCTACAAGATAAAACTTTTGGTCATTAAATAATAATGGCTAGGAAAAATGGAAAATTAGTCATGGAAAAATCAAGGAAAAGTCAGGGAATTCTAAAAATGAAGTTTTGCGGCCATCCTGTTCACTTAAATATTCAAGTAGCCCTTAAGTTCGTGAATTTTTTTTGGTAATAGCAAAAAAACGTGTCTCATACCTTACTTTGGAAAACAACATATTTTAGCCCCAAACAATTCCGTGACATCACCAGGCAAATTTTATTTTTTGACGGACTTTTTTATATCTTCGTGAATAGATTTTTAACGATCAAGTTTCAAAAATGAATTCCTTAATGGCATAAATCATTTGAAAAAATCATTTATCATTATTTAAAAATATAACACTTTTTATAAAAAGATTGTTACTTCTTTTGTACGCGCTCTCTTCTTGCGCTGTAATACTCCCAAACTAAACACGATTTCTCCAGATGTTTATGTTCACCAGAGTGTTGTATTCCTTAACTAACAGAAAACTGTCTGGTGAAAAAATTCTGGTTATTCTTACAAGAAAATCTGGTTGAATTTACCAGAAACACTAATTAAAACAACTAGAAAATAGTCAACCCGAAATCGCTAATACTTTTAACCAGAATTAATAGTGAGGGCCTATTGAACATTCTATTCTGCTTGAAATAATCAGAATTCTGGTTGTCTTAACAACAAGTTCGAGGACTGTATTAAAAGTAAGCCATCAATTCGCTTCACTAAAAATTCCCATTTATTATTGTTCTTATTACTTATCTCACTCATAGATGAAAAGCGCGAATTTATAAGTTTGCTCTGCATATGATTTAGAGCAAAAAGAAGCTCTATTACTTCTAACATTTTTCTAATATAAAGAATATTACTAAAAATGTATGTATTATTCGCTCTTCAAATAAATTTCTCGACATCTTGACATGAGAGAAAGAAAAAATCTTTCTACCCTTCGTTCCGTTAGCAGAACCGGTTGGTTCATTCATCTCGGATATCAACTATAATCGTTTCCTGCAAAACTGACTGCAATCATTGGTGCATGGCATACGTGACTACATTTTGAGTGATTCTCTGTTGGTATAGTAATTATTTATTGATCACTTAGCATAATTGCAGAGTCACTGAACTTCTGAGAAATACGATGGGATGAATGTAACCATTCTCTCATATCAGAAATGAAGATTGTTTATTGATTTTATATCCCAATTTCTTTTAGTTATCTCTTTCAGGACATGATACATCTTTATAACTTCTATTATTTCGAAATTTTTCATTTTGAAAATTCCGAGTCGTACAACTTTTGAAAAATTACCGCTATTTGTACAAGATTGCTTTCCTCAAACACATTGGTTATTTATTTTAATGGAAAGAATCTCCTTTGCGTGACCTTCGATCTCTCGAATTCTCCTAAACCAGAAACTTTCCTATTTGCTTCAAATTGTATGAGGTGAGGGATTTTCTTCTCCCTTCGATTTCTTCCACCTAGAATCGTGTTCTTACTTTGTTCACAAATTGAATTACCAATTAATGTAATCTCATTCTCTTTTTTTCACCCCAATATTGCCGACTCCCAAGTAAATAAAAATTTCTAAGACAAAATATTTACACTTGATGAGAACAATTTTATTTATAGTGAGAGTTACGAAATACGTATTTCTTTCATCAAAACAAAATTATCTCAACTTATGCTAAGTGTCAAAAAGTGTTCAAAAATATCTTTTTGTAATGCATTTTTCGTCTCTATATTATAAAAAGATCTCGTCGCCGCGGTTTCAGGAATTCTGAGGAGGCCCTCCAGAGCCTCTCACGAGGGCCTCCAAAGCCTTCTATGAGGCCCTATAGAGCCTTTCACGTGGGCCTTCAGAGTCTCCATCGAGGGCCTGCAGAGCCTACCACGAGGGCCACCGGAGCCCCTCATGAAGGCCTCCAGAGCCTACCAATAGAGCCTTTCTCGAGGGCCTCTAGAGCCTTCCAGAAAAATAAAATAACTTTCACAGGTGGCCTCTTTCCAATTTTTTCAGCAAATAGAATTATTTTCATGTATTTCTAATAACGATTGTGCGCGCAGGCCCTGTGGTTTATTTAAAAATGTAATTTTTTAATGAGGGTGAACCTATTTTACAATTTTCTTTGCGGTGAAAGAAATAGGACGATCAATGAACTCAGAGTTTGCACACGTACTTTTGTCAGACAATGATGGAGAATATTATTGGAATTCCTATGAACCCATAATTCTAATTAAGCCATCCAGTTTTCCGTAGCCTCTTAATTATTAACGAGCATTCTGGACAACCTTTGCGGAATCAAAAACTGAATCTTTTGAACTGGAAGTTGATACTTTAGATTCATTTAAAATAAACGCATCAGTGATTCGCTTTTAAGATCCAATCTCTTTTGTTCCAGGTTCGACTGTTGGCAGTCAGTCAGAAATTTAATAACTCTGAGCTTTTCCCACGACGGATAACGAGCAGAGTCACCGACAATTCTGATGTCATCTTGAACACCAATCGTAAGTTCAAGTCTCACTTTACCTGAAAAATTTGAAATTAAGTGGATCAGTACGGGGGTTTTTAATCCTGAATTTCTACTTCACCGACTGGGAGAAATTATTTCGCGAAAAAGAACTATCCATAATGCCAACCTCAAGGTGGTAAGACGCCCTTAAGAAAGACGCTTCTAGTTACGAGTTAAAAAAAAAAGACAGAGGTGTTTTAAAAAGCAAGAGGCAAAGGACACAAAGCCCGACAACAAAACCTCGCGTCAGACGAGCTTTAATAAGTCCGCGTTGTAATGAAACCCATTCATATAAAAGTTTTCTGCCGGTGGTGACGGTTTAATTGAACACGACTCCCGCGTCGAGATGGTTCCGCGGTCGTCACCTTTCTTCTTGACCCACCACCCACCCTTGACTTGATCCCTGTCCCCTTTGCGCCTTTCCTCAAGTTAAGTATAATCCGGATGTTGAAGATCGCCCACGGTTCTTCCTCATTCGATCTCGCGAACTTTTACCTTTTGTATTAAGAGAAAGAAATTCCTAGCTCGTTAGTCTCTCTTTCTATCAACCTCTTTGAAATTTAACCAGCGCTGGATCTTGAATTCTTTAATCTAATATTCCTATATAGAAGGACCACTTTTTTCGCATTTGAATTTTTTCCCAATCTTATTGCAACTTTTATTACAAGACGTTTCTAAAAGTTCGCAATTCCTACTGTTTTTTTTTAAGACCCCTATGATTTCGGCCCACAGTCATGAAAAGTGCCCAAATCGTAAGGAGTATTGAAAAAAGTGTCGTGTGTAACTTGGGGGAGATCTTTCCACATTTTTATGACTGAGAAATGTCTCCAGCACGAGTCGGAGGCGAGCGCCCAAAAAAGAAAGTTGACGTTTACAACCCACCAGTGTCAAAGCAATTTTCGTTCTACGAGAATCAGCGCCATCGGACGGGATAAATGGCTAACTAGAGATGCGCTGTCGGTATTACAGATTGATGCGCATATGCGAAGATTACTTTGGCGTCCGCGGGTTGCAAACGTCAACTTTCTTCTCGCTGTTTAGGCAAAGAGGAAACATTTTCATAAATACATATGTGAAACAAAATATCGTGTGAAACAATATACTATACAATAATACGTTTAATTACAAACACTGTCTCTGAATTATGAATGCTGAATTGTCCCGCGATTCTTGATATGTGAATTTGGAATTCTTCAGTTGGAGATTTTCCAATTTAAAGTTGTTCCATTTAAATTAATTTCAATTCCAAATTATAATACAATTTCATTTTTGAAAGTACTGACTAATTTTAAAGGCATATCACAAATCTCACATACTTCAACGAAGCGTTTCCTAATTTATTTACTTTGCGAACTGTCGCGAGCATTTCGCGTTCAACATCTGACGGGTTCGACCGGGTAGAAAAAACCGAGAGCCAGGTGGTTCCGGATTTTCCCCGAATCTCGTCGAGAATCGTCGTTTTTTTCTGGCAAACTGACCATGGAAAGTACACATACATAGAAAACGCTCGTCTATCAAACGTGTCCGTACCACCTGGCCATCTCATTAATTTTTCATCGATCGTCGCGCGGTCGCTCAGTTAATCCCGACGAAGCCATCGGCGTTGATGAAAATAAAAAAATCGGATTATTTCAGGCTCCCCATTGACTATGTCTGTGAAAGATGAAGCACTCAGACAGACCCGATACTATCGAGCCCGAAATAATTATACTTAATACGGAAATCTCCACGAGAAATAATTGAATCCTTGGAAATGATAACCACTAAAGGAACAATTATACAAAAAGGAAAATTTATTTTTTTATCTTTCTCAAAAGTGTGCATTTAGAAATTAAAAAATGTGTTGTAGCATAATTGTTCTCCAATATAAAAATGTTACCTCTGAAAATACCGAGATAGAAAGTGATTGTGCATCGCAGCTAATTTTTTAACTCTTCAGTCCTATCTCATTCTAAAAGCCATTGTGTTGTCATTTGTCTTGAAAAATTGAAGAGCCTCGTGAGCACTCTCTCTTTGATAGAGACTCTTGACTTGCGATTATTATAGGATCGCAACTATGTCAGTGGATCAGATAATTGTGATTTATACTCCAGTGTATTTTACATTAAAGAATTCAAAAAATGCAATTTTATATAGATATTTTATTTAAAAACGGGCCTGATATTATCACAGTAAACCTGGGATATCAAAAGTAATGCAGCTTAATTTAATCTTCCATTCAATATAAAAATGATCCAATATATTGAATCAAAAAATCTACTAGCCTAACTTCATGATCTCAGCAACCGACAGTTGCGTTATTTTTTTTGCGAACAGACGAAAAGGGTCATTCTCAAATTACGTGAGGTGTTTTTCTGAAATTTTCAACCCTTCTTCCCACCACATAAGATACCGTGAGACTTGCTCTGACCCCCCTACCCCTATACCGAAAAGCTTACTTGTTTGAGAGTTAATTCTTTTTGGTTGAAAAGTTTACTTATATGTTTTTGGTTTCATTTTTTGTCAAAAATTGTATCATTCGCTTGAAAATTGAATTATTTTCTTAAAAATTCGTTTTTTGGTTCAAAAATTCATCTCTTCTGGTAGAAATTTCATTCTGTTTGGTTAAATATCATTCTTTTGGTTGAAAATGCAGCTTTTAGGTAAAAAAATAATCTGTTTCGGTCGAGGATTCAACTATTTTCTTGAACATTCGTCTTTTTTGCTTGAAATTGCATCTATTTTGGTAGAAATTTCGTGATTTTTGGTTAAAAATGCAACTTATTACTTGCGAATTTTTGGTTTCAGCTGAGGATTCAACTATTGTGCTCAAAATTCGTCTTTCTAGTGAAAAATAATTCTTTTTGATCAATAGTGCAATTGTTCAGTTGAAAATTAATTGGTTTTATTCGACGATTTGACTATTTTTGTGGAAAATTTGTCTTTTTGTTAGAAAATGAATCTTCTTGGTGGAAAATGCAAATGCTTGGTTGAAAATTATTTGGTTTTAGTTGAAGATTCAACTATTTTGTTGAAAATTCGTCTTTTTGGTAGAAAATTTATCTCCTTAGTAGAAAATTCAAGTATTTGTTTAAAAATTTATGTATTTTGTTAAAAATTCGTCATTTTTGATAGAAAACTAATCTTCTTGGTCAAGAATGTAACTGTTTGTTTGAAGATTATTAAATTTTTTTCCGAAGGTTCAACTATTTTTCGAAAATCCGTCTTTTTTATTAGCAAATCATTCTTCTTTGTTGAAACTTCATCTTTTACAGTTCAAAATTTAATTATCAGGTTTGAAATTTAATTATTTGGTTGAAACGTCATGCTTTTTGATTTAAAATTAATTTGCTTCAATTGAAGATTCAACTGTCATGTTGAAAATGCGTCTTCCTTAGTTGAATTCAATTATGTTAGATTTGAAATTGAAATCTTTTTTGGTTAAAATAGGTATCAAATATTAAATTTTTCGTTCATAATTAATCTTTTTTTGAAAATTCAACTACTTGGTTGAAAAGGGAACTAGTTGATTGAAAATTTATTTTTCTGGCTGAAGATTTATCATTTGAATTAAAAATTCATCTGTTTGGTTGAAAATTGATTTTTTAACTGAAAATTTAACTATTCCAGTTTTGGTAGAAAATGTATTATTTTTTGTTAAGAATTCAACTATTTGCTTGAAAATTAATGTATTTTGTGAAAATTTTTTCCTCATTCGGTTGGAAGTGGAACAACTTTGCTGAAAAGTCATTTTTTGGTTAAAGATTCATTTTTTAATTTGAAAATTAATCTCTATTAGTTGAAAAATCAACTATTTGGTAGAAAATTCACCCCCCTTGGTTGAAAACTCATACATTGTCTTGAAAATTTCTTCTTAGGAAGAAAATTAATCTTCTTGGTTAAATATTGATATTTCTGGGTGGAGAGTGCAATTGTTGTAGAGAATTCGGCTTTTTGGCTTGAAAATTCCACATTTTGGATGAAATTTTTTTTGCTTTATTGACTCAAAAATCTTTCTTGGTTGAAAATGCAAATCATCTGTTGAAAATTCGTCTTTTTGGTTTGAAAATTCATCTCTTTTAGTAGAAATTCCATCTTTTTGGTTTGATATGCCACTGTTCGGTTGAAAATAAATCTTTTTTGGTTAAGGATTGAACTATTTTGTTGAAAATATGTGTTTTTGGGTTGAATCCAACTATATGGTTGAAAATGCATGCCTGTTGTTGTAAATTTGTCTTTTTTGGTAGAAAACTAATCTTCTTTTTTAAAAATTCCTTTATAACGGTTCAAAATTTAATTATTTGGTTGAAAAGTCATACTTTTTGATTGAAAGTTAATTTGTTTCAGCTAAAGATTCAACTATTTTGTTGAAAATACATCTTTCTTGATTAAATTCAATCATTTTCGATTTAAAATTAAATTTTTAACTACTTGGATGAAAATGAAACTACTTGGTTAGAAAATAATTTTTCTGGTTGAAGGTTTATCATTTGAATTGGAATTGCATCTTTTTAGTTGAAAATTTAAGTATTTTGTAGAAAGTTAGTCTTTTTTTGGTTGAAAATTAATTTTTTAATTAAAAATTAAACTATTCCAGTTTTGGTTGAAAATTTATTTATTTTGTTGAGAATTAGATTTTTCGTGGAAAATTACCCCCCTTGGTTGAAAATTCATGTATTGTCTTGAAAATTTGTCTTTTTTGGTAGAAAATTTATTTTTTTGGTTAAATATTCATATTTCCGGGTGGAGAGTGCAACTGTTTTGTAGGAAATTCGACTTTTTGGCTTGAAAATTCCACATTTTTAGTGAAATTTTTTTTTCTTTATTGATTGAAAAATCTTTTTTGTGGTTGAGAATGCAAATCTTCTGTTGAAAATTCGTCTTTTTGGTTTAAAAATTCATCTCTTTTGGTAGAAACTCCATTTTTTCGGTTTAATATGCCACTGTTTGGTTGAAAGTGAATCTTTTTTTGGTTGTGGATTGAACTATTTTGTTCAAAATATGTGTTTTTGGGTTGAATTCAGCTATTTGGTTGAAAATGCATGTCTGTTTTTGTAAATTTGTCTTTTTTGGTAGAAAACTAATCTTCTTTTTTAAAAATTTCTTTACCACGTTCCAAAATTTAATTGTTTGGTTGAAAAATGATACTTTTTGATTAAAAATTAATTTGTTTCAGCTCAGGATTCAACTATTTTGTTGAAAATTCGTCTTTCTCTATTCAATTCAATTATTTTTTGTTTAAAACTGAATTTTTTTGGTATAGACTTCAACTACTTGGTTGAAAATGAAACTACTTGGTTAAAAAATCATTTTTCTGGTTGGAGGTTGTTCATTTGAATTGAAAATTCATCTTTTTAGTTGAAAATTCAATTGATTTTGTGGAAAGATAGTTGTTTTTGGCTGAAAATTAATTTTTCAACTGAAAATTTAACTATTCCAATTTTGGTTGAAGTATTATCTTCTTCAGTAGAAAATTCGACTATTCGCTTGAAAATCAATGCATTTTGTTGAAAATTCATCCTTTTTTGGTTGAAAGTGGAACTACTTGATTAAAAAATATTTTTTGGTTAGAGACTCATCTTTTGATTTGAAAATTAATCTCTTTCAGTTGAAAAATCAACTATTTGGTTGAAAATTCATTTATTTTTTTGATAGTTTTTTTATAAATTCTTAGCATGTAAATAACCGAAACTTTATAAAGTTACGAGATAAATTGAAATGTACGTGTAATCGCGTATTTCATAGTTAACATTGTATTCCAACACATCGCTAAATTCTAGGTACCGTTCATAATGGTGCTTCTATTTCGCAGTAGGCGTATCGCGCTTATCAAAGCTGCACAATTGACACATTGCAGGACTGAACGTTATTTATACACGTAACATGCGTGTGAACATCAACAAATGCGATTAATGGATTGCGTTGTAAGGCGAGTTATTCACATACAAAACGAATACATTTCGAATATTTTGGAAACAGTTCTTCTTTTTAGTGTTTCGTAAGCTATGTGGCATGAATATTTACCATGACACTCAACATTTTACCTTATCGGCCAAAGGCGTGGCTGCGGCCCTCTCCATACGGAGAGGGTTTTAGGGTCACGAATAGGCTCACAAGGGGATGAAACGGGATTACAAGCGTCAGGGGCTTCTCTCGGTCTCAACCTCAACAATAATTACAAACCTTTTAAAATTCCCTAAAACGTTTGAAAGCTTCAAAAATTTCTTAAAATGATGAAAATCATTGGAAATCTATGAGACGTGGGACGCCGTTTCGACTGGTACTTAATAAGATGAAAGTGTGCCAAAATCCATCAGATGCGTATTTTTTCTTTCGATCCAGTGGGCCTTAGTTTACGACGTATCGAGATTTGAGTATTTATGTCTGAGCACTCAATTCTCCACTGCTGAGCGTGGACCACTTTGTTCGCCACTGTTAAGCGCGAACCGCTTGGCTTGCCACTGGCGAGAAAAGACCGCTAGACCTACCACTGCTGAGCGTGGACCGCTCCATCGCGATTGTCAAGCGTAGACCACTCCACTCGCCAATGTCGAGCGCCGACCGCGCTCAAAAGCGTGAATACTCAAACCTCGATATCTCGGAAACTAAGGCCGATTGAATCGAAAGGAAAAAAACGTATTAAATGGATTTTGATGTACTTTTACCCTGTAAAAGTCCAGTCGAATCAGCCTTTCGCATCTCGTGACCTCTTCTTGTGAGATCTTTCACCTTCTATCCCTCACCTTTGAACCCAGGCCTATGACCCCGCAGGCGGAAAAAATATACAGGGAAAAGACAGTGAATTTAGTGTTCGACCGGGAATTTTACAAATTTTTAGAAGAAAAATCTATCCAATAACTGGATAAATTTCAAATTTCATATCACATGATACACAGCAATTTAAGATAAGTTCGAGTTCAATTTTTTCAAATGCTACGTTGAATTGTTGAGTTTTTCAATTATGAAATCATTCAATTTACAATGCGTGATTCTAAAATTTTTTACTTTAAAAATTTTCTATTCTTGGTCTCCATTTCTGAGCGTACATTTTCAATTTAAAGATTTTTAAAGTACATTTTTGAAGACTTGAACAATTAAAAATTAAAAGCGTTTGAAATTGAAATTTTTTGGTAAAAAACGTTTTCAAGTTGATCACCTGTAAATATAAATAAATTGATTATTCTACGAGACGATTCTGAATTTGTTCAAAATCAAACAATTTGCAGGCTTTGACAATGAAAATTGAACTGTTTAAATTCGAAAGTCTTAGTAGTTAATTAAATGTAAACGTCTAATTGAAACTTTATAAAAATAATATTTTCAAGTTTCAAATAATTTTTAATTAATAGATTCATAATTAAACTCTTTTATTCAATTTCAATTCGTATTGAAATATTGTTTGAGTCTAAAATATTCCATTTTTAAACCATTCAATTTGAAATTTTCTCATTAAAAAAAGAACATTTTTTGAAGTATTTAGCAATATTTGACTGTACAGTTAAAATGAGCAATTATAGATGAAATATTCGAAATTAAACAATTTGAATTTGAATTGTTTAAAATAGAAAGCCCTAATTTTTATAGTTGAAATTTCACTGCTACATTTAGACTTTTCCATTTTTTAATTTCTTAAGTTGTGAGTGAAAGTGTTAAATTTTGATTTTTTTAATGAAAATCAAACAATAATTAATTTTAAATGACTTCAAATATAAATAATTTAATTTCTAATTTGAAAAGTGTTAAGTTGAAGAATACATAAAATCTTTCAATTTTTAATGCTTCCAATTTAAAGTTGCTTCAGATTATGTGATTTTGAACATTCATAAATTTATTGATTTATTATTCTTCATTTTAGGGCATTGAAAATGGTAGCCTGGATTTATTTTTTTTTAACAAGAAATTTTTAAAATGTTCAGTTTATAACAGTTTAAAATTTTGCAATTCTTTTGGAATCTTCATGAAATCATTGAAAGCTTCTGGATTCTTTGAAATGTTTGTGAAATTGCAGAAATGTTTGTTTTTTGAAATTTTTGAGATCTTTTGGAATCATTGAAATATTTGCGAAATATTTGAAACATTGTTAAATCTTTCGAAAATTTCTGAAATCTTTCCAAATCTTCGAAATCTTTGTGAAATCTTTCTGAAATGTTTAAAAACTTAGCGAAATTTTAGACATCTTTGTAAAATTTTTGAAATCTTCATGGAATCATTGAAATCTTTTGGAATCTTTGAAATCTTTTTGAAATTTGTGAAATGTTTTGAAATCTTTTAAATCTTCTGAAATATTCTAAAATGTTTCAAATCTTTTGGAATCATTGAAATCTCTGCGAAATATTTAAGAACTTTGTTAAATCTTCTGGAAACTTCTGAAATCTTTCAAAATCTTTAAAATCTTTGTGAAATTAGTGAAATCTTTCTGAAATGTTTAAAATCTTTGCGGAGTCTTTTAAATCTTTGTGAGATATTTAAAATCTTTGTTAAGTCTTTGAAATCTATGTGAAATTTTTTTAGTCTTTATGAAACCATTGAAATCTTGGTAAAATACTTAAACACTTTACTAACTATTTTGGAATCATTGAAATCTTTGCGAAATATTTAAAACATTGTTAAATCTATGAAAATTTCTGAAATCTTTCGAAATCTTCGAAATCTTTGTGAAATCTTTCTGAAATGTTCAAAAACTTTGCGAAATTTTAGAAATCTTTGTGAAATTTTTGAAATCTTCATGATATCATTGAAATCTTTCGAAATCTTCGAAATCTTTGGGAAATTTTTGAAAGGTTTGTTCTGAAATCTTTGTAAAATTTGTGAAATCTTTCTGAAATGTTAAAAATCTTTGCAAAATATTTTATCACATTATCAACTCTTTTGAAATCTTTTAAATCTTTCTGAAATGTTTGAAATGTTTGTGAAATTTGTGAAATCTTTACGAAGTCACTGAAATCTTTCTGAAATCTTCAAAATCTTTGCGAAGTTATTTAAGTCTTTATGTCTTGAAATCTTTGGAATCTTTGCGAAAAATTAAAAATCTTTTGAAACCTATTGAGATCTTTCTGAAAGTTCTAAAATCTTTGCGAAAGGTTTGAAATCTTCAGTAATAATATTCTAAAATCCTTGAAATCTTTGTGAAATTTTCAAAATCTTCATAAAGTCCGTGAAATCTTTGTAAAATATTAAAAACTTTGTCAACTCTTTTGAGATCTTCTGAAACTTTTTGAATCCTTGCGAAATATCAAAAAGTTTGGTTAGTTCTCTTTTCAATCTATTGAAATCTTTCTGTAATCATTGAAATCTCAGAGAAATCTGTGAAATCTTCTGGAATTTTTGAAATCTTTGCGAAATCTTTGAAATCTTTGTGAAATTTTTGAAATTACGTTGTTATTAAAATTTTTCTGAAATCTTTAAAATCTTTGCAAAATCTTTGAAATCTTTTAGAATCATTGAAATCTTTGCGAAACCTTTGAAATTTTCTGATGTATTTTCAGATCTTCGAAATCTTTTGGAATCTTTGTAAAATCTTTTGAAATCTTTTCGAAATCTTTGGGAAATATTTTGGAATCTTTGAAATCTTGAAAATCTTTGTGAAATTTTTAAAATCGATGTAAAGTTATTTGAAATGCTTTCAAAGCTTTGAAATCTTTGAAGTTTGCGAAATTTTTGAAATATTTGAAACCTTTGCCAAATCTTGGAAATCTCTTGAAAAAATCACATTTTATCAGACTTGTAAAATATTTCCATGCAGTGGTGCGTATCATCCATTCATAAAAATCATGGTAGTTACCGGAAGTGGTCGCTCGCATTCTGATAAGATTAAAATTTCCTGTGTTTCGGTTCAAGGACCATTGCTTCTCCCAGTCATTCCGCAACAGCTGCAACAGTAATATAGAATTTAATCGCTATATATACCGCGATAATTTTAATTGTTAGAACCTTCGGTGCAGAAATCAGTTTTAGTTCAAAGTTTTACGAGACTTTTTAATAGAGCAACGATCATTGATATTTTTAATTACAATTATCTGCTCATAAAAGCGCAAAAATCAGTTCAACTTTTAGGTATACTTCAAATCACTTTAAGCGTTTTCTATATTAATTCAGCAAAGATGGAAATCATTTCGTAGTAGAATTGTAATAGATTTTCAGATTGTGATTCAGATTTCTAAGTTCTTTAACCTTCATAATCAATTTTGTGTGAAAAATGTGGTCTTGAAAGTGGAGACAAGAAGTAGGGCATTCTATACTCTGTATGTAGTAGTGAACATGTGTTACGTTTGTGGGGTTATGCTGTAAAGTGGACCATCTTCTGACACCTCGTGTCACGGATTTTCTCGATATTCAGAGCTGTTATCACTTTCCGAGAGAAGTAAACTTTGTTTCGAAGGTGCACTTTTTGTAACACATTTTAGGACCTAGTGTGAGTGAAAATCTTTGTGTAAATATTAATGTTTTATGAGTGTGTAAATTGTTTCTGTATTTACGATTTTTCATCTTTTGATTTTGTTCAGTTTTATTTAACAATAAAGAAATTACTTTACTTCATAATAATATTGATGAATGGTAGAGAAGGGGTGAAAGAAGAGATTTTGAGGATAGGGAGAAGCCAAAAAATGACTCCTAAAGAAGGAGAGTAATAAAGTAGTGTTGCGGAATAGAGCTAAAATTTTTAGATTGGTAGTGGTAAGGGGAAACGGAAGCCCAGGACAAGGTCGCAAGCATCTAAGATTAAGAATAGTGGTTAAGACGATATTTTAGCACTAAATGGTAAGGTAGTACATAAGGATTGTTGATAAGCATACATTTAATGGTTCTGTAAAGACTCTTAAACCCGTAAAAGGAAGAAAGTATAAACAAATAAATAAGAATACTGGTAACTAAATAGAAAAATTGCAGCAGTTACTAAAAAAACAGCTTTATTTTTAGATCAAATTTACTGAGTTGCTCATACTTTTTTATTAATTTTTTTAGCATGTTGGCTTGACTCTTATCTAACGCGCACTTAGTGTCAAGGTAGTGCAAGTTCAGGGTCCTCTTTTAGGAAGTGTGCCAGGCTTACCGTGTTTCTTTTTTTTCTTACTGTCGTTCATGCTCGATCTTGTGGCGTTAAAATTGTTCCGTGAGAATGTCTTGAGGCATCTTGGCAAGAATCTTGTGGCAACATTTGCGTTGCATTCACTAAAATTTTGCTTATAGTGCCTTGAGCTTGTGAAGGCGAGAAGGAGCAGAAGCTTTTCCAAGCCGCCTCTTTCATCCCGCAAATGGGTCGAGTGCTCGGCTTCTTCGAGACCAGAAAGCAGTTGCAACGCAAGCGAATCAGTACAATGCAACCAGCGTTGTACAAGTTACATCAAAAGTAGAGTTAGATAGAGAAACAAAAATAGAAAAAAGAAGAGAGAGAACAAGAGGAACAAAATCTTCACTTGCTGAGTCGTATCTGCTTTCTTCTCTACAAGTGTTTCCAGCAATTAAAACTGTCTGTTATTATGGTTATCAATTTGTGAAAGATTTTGAAGATTTCCAAACCAGTAAAAGGGAGAGGGTTTAATGAATACACATACTCGTACACGCAATTGTATGAATAGTCCGGAATCGTTGTTGAGAAACATCTTTTCTTGGACTTTTCTTGAACTCTATGTAAATGCAAGAAAGTGAAGTGCAGTTAACACTGAAAATTAAAACCAATGAGAGTGAGTAAACTTTCATGCTCATTCGAGGGACTTTTTTCAGTGGAGTCGTTAAGAAAATGACTACTTTCAAAGGATTCACAGTGGTATTATTACAGAATTACTATAGCATCGTTATAGTTTGAAGTGCCTCATTCGTTAAGAGTTCATGTTGTTCAGAATTAAGGATTAAAATACATTGTAAGCGGCTTATAGTCTTTGAATAATTCACACTCACACCTGGCAAAATGGACTTGATAATTTTACGTTTCCATATCTAAATCGGATGTTAACTGTAATCTGATTTTGTGTTACGAACAGACTGTGAATTGGGAAGATCAATTTTACACAATTTACGAACGAAATGATAAAATAGCATATCCTCTTATTGTGGTATTTGAAAGCGATTGAGATAGTTAAAAATTGTGGGTGGTTGGTTGGTATTTGAGTGCTAACTCAATAAAATTAATTAACAACTGTCGCAGCCCTTGGACAGGGTCACCTCTTGACATGGATAAACCCGCGGGAAACCGAGCATGAACGTCCCCTTTGGGCTTGAATTTGATTAGTGACCTCATGTCCTTGATGCCGTTAATCCCTTCGGGCAAGTTTACACTTCTAGTATAACGCTGACTTCGATGGTCTGTAAACTGTCCGTTCAAAATAGATTACACAAATCAACACGAAATTGTTTTTGAAAATTTTATTTTGTTAAAGCTAATTATGTTTCCAGGAGAAGTAGGGGAAACTGCAAGAGAAAAGTCGGGGTCCCTTACTTCTTTTGACAGCAATTTGCTCCACAAGAGTCCTAGAATTTTTTAATAAAAAGCACCTGAAAGCCCAAAGTCCCTCAAATTCAACGATATAGTCACTTTCAATTACATATGTCAAAATTCTGAAATATTCAATAATGTACTTCTTGTTTACGTCTTGGATATAAAATTTACAGAACTAAAATGTTAATTTAGAAAATTATATGTTCAGTGTCAGCATATTATTATTGTTATTAGCAGCAGTCGCATCAATTTATTATTAAAGTTTCTTTAGTTCTTTCACGATATATTAGTCTTAGGGTAATTTGTGAAAGAAAGTATTTATAGTAAAACGTTGAATGAACATTACTTTTATAATAAAAAATTTTCTATAGTAATTAATTTAATTAATACTTTAATGAATTTCGTACTTTATTTTAATTAGTCATTTTTGTATCCCTGCAATATTATACAAAATTAAAATTTTCAAATGTATCATTACATATTTCTTCTTCTGTGCGGGCTGAACCAATCTTGTGGCCAGGATAATTTTTTTTTATAAAACTGAATTTTCACCAGTGATGGGTAAGTTACTTTTTGAAAGGAACTAGTTATAGTTACCGTTACATCACTAAAAAAGTAACTAGTTATCGTTGTCGTTACCGATTCAAAATGTAACTTTTTCTTAGTTGCATTTCCCAAAAAAGTAACTATCTTTACCTTTTTAGTTACTTTTGTTTTTTATAAATATATATCCAAATTTATTTTTTACAAAACTTTATTCATAACTTTCGAATGATAGTTGTTACACTTTTTAATAAAATTCATAGGTTAGTCAAGACCCACATAATATCTCTAAAACAAGGAATGTTTTAGAAAATTTTGAATTTCTGTGTGGAAGGAAAATCTCTTTGGCGCTGAAAATTAATTATTTCTTTTTGAAAGTGTTTCTTTAGATTCACCTAGTTACGGCTTTCACTTCTAGAAGATTTACAATATTCTAAGACCAACAGAAAATTTTTTGGTAGATGTTAAATTTTCAACAAAATACATGAATTTTCAACTAAAAAGGATGAATTTTCAACGAAAGCAGACATATCTTCAACAAAATGTATAAATTTTCAAATGAAAAAGAGAAATATCCAACAAAATAGTTGAATTATTAACTAAACAATATAAATTTTGAACCAAAAATGGAATGGTTGAATTTTCATTTAAAAAGATGAATGTTTAACTAAAAAAAAAATGTTAACAAGATAGTTAATTCTTCATCGAAAGAGATGAATTTTAATTTAAAATGATGAATCTGCAATACAAAAAAAAACATTAATGACAAAGTAGTTCAACTTTCAACCAAAAATGATGAATTCTCAATAAAAAAACGTAGTAGTTGGAATTTCAACCGGAAAAGATTTTCATTTTGGATCAAATACAGTTGAACTCAACCAAAAAAAGACGAATTTTCAACAGAATATGTAACTTTGAAACCAAAGAGATGAATTTCCAACCAAGAAGATAATATTCTACCAAAAAAAAGTCGAACCTTCAACAAAACACATGTATTTTTTCCAATTTCAATTGAAAAAATAATTTTGAGCGAAAAAAAGATGACTTCTTAACAAAAAATGTAATAGTTGATATTTCACCCAAAAAATATTTTGATTTTTAATCAAAATTAATTATATTCAACCGAAAAACTATTTTTCAACAAAATAGTTGAATTTGCAGTCAATACAGAAGAAAAATCAACCAGATTGTTGAAGTTTCAAGCCAAAAAGTCGAATTTTCATTAAAAAAGTTGATTTTCGACCAAATAATGAAATTTCTATTTAAGAAGATGAATTTTTAACAAAATATTGGAATTTGAGACCAAAAAGATAAATTATTAACCAAGAACATAATTTTTCACCAAAAAAAGACGAATTTAAAACAAAAGACGTGAATTTTCAACTTAAAAATATCACCTTTCAACCAAAAATGGGGTCCTTGAATTTTTAATTGAAAAACGGCAAAAAATTAATCATCAACAAAAAATTTAACAGTTGATATTTCAACCAAAAAACAGTTTAATTTTGAATCAAAAACAATTATATTTAACTAGAAAAATAATTTTCATCAAAATAGTTAAATTTTCAGTCAAGAGGGAATTTGAAGCCAAAAGGCGAGTTTTCAAAAAAAAAGTTGATTTTCAACCAATTAATACAATTTTTATTCAAAAAGATGAATTCTTAATGAAAAATGTAACAGATGAAATTTCAACTAAAAAAAAACGAATTTTCAACAAGATTGCTTAATTTGAAACTAAAGAGATGAATTTTCAACAAAATAGTGCAATTTGATACCAACGAGATGAATTTTCAATCAAGAAGATCAATTTTTTACCAAGAAAAGACGAATGTTGAACAAAATATATGAATTTTCAACTAAAAGAGATTAATTTTCAAGCAAAAATGTCATAGTTGAATTTCCAATTGAGAAAATTAATTTTATTCGAAAAAAGATGAATCCTCAACTTAAAGTGTAATAGTTTATATGTTTCTACCAAAAATGAAATTCAATTTTAAATCAAAAACAGTTTAATTCAACCAAAAAGCTAATCTTCAACAAAACAGTTGAATTTTTGACCGAATGAAATGATTTTCTTTCAAAATCGTTCAATTTTGAACAAAATAATTGATTTTTCAACCACATAGTAAAATTTTCAACCAAAAGAAATGAATTTTCAACTGGAATAATAAGTAAAATAACTGAAATAGTTAAATTTCCGGTTAAAAAAATGCATTATCAACAAAAGAGAAATAAATATTCAACTCTTTAATTATTTTTTATTTCTTTCGAAGTATTTTTATAGGTTTTAGAAAATTTTGAATCCTAGGATGGAGGAAAAACCTCAATTTTTTTATATTGGATTATAAATTTCTATGGCTATCTGCCGCCACAATTTGAATAGTGAAAATTTTAAAAATAGTTGGAAAAGCAATGATATTGATTGATTTTTGTTAAAAAGACTTGTGAACTACATTTCGAAAGTAACTAAAAAAGTAACGGTTTATATAGTTACTGTTACTGAAAAAAATGTTAGTAGTTACTAATTTTTACTTGCTTACAAAAATAATTTCGTCACCATTATCGTTACCAAAAAAGTAACTATTTACAGTAACTAATTAAAAGGAACTAGTTAAAAGGAAGTAGTTCCCATCCATGATTTTCACATTTCTTTCGGAATCAAGGAAAGATGTGTATAACAAATTTTGAGATAAAAGTTTGCACATCTAGAAAAGATCTACAAAAAATGCCTCCTGCTTTTTCGTGATATCTTTCATTGTTTACGAAAAAATCCGAAAAATAAAATTTCAGAAAAATAATGCTTTCGGTCACAAACATGGTTCATCCCTGACACAACTGATATTATAATAAGTAGTAAACTTATATTATAAGTATATTATAAGTGATGTTCATTTAATGTTTCAAACACTTTCTTTTAAAAATACCTTAAAACTAATATATCTTGAAAGTACTAAATAAACTTTAATAATAAATTCATGCGATTGCGCACCAAGGCTCATTAAGTTCAGAATTATTCAAAATGATATTTCTTCAAATATTTCTTTAAATATATCGAGAAGAGTGTCGGATTTTTTTTACTAGCAACCAATGTGACAATTTTCTTATCGATAGGTATATAATAATTTTTAAATCTGTTTTATTTTTACATTATACGTATTTTTGGTTCAAAAAATTTTACATTATTGACCCAAAAACACATGACCTCTCAAAAGTATTTTACTCGTAGATATTAACAATGCATCAAATATAAAAGTAAAAAGTCAATTTTTATTTATGTAAATATTTTTATAAGATATTCACTAATGTATGGAATGTCATGATCAACTGCAAACTGAATTCTGTCTGAAGCTAAATCTTATTAACAAGCGAAAAAGTAGGCTGTTTTAATATGGTCTTACAGAAATCAGTCCGATCACAACTTGAAGCCGTTCTACTATTTGAAGCAAGTTTTTGAATTGTCAACATTTTTCGTCAATAGCATACCCACCCATTTGAAATAGAATTTTTCATTAAATTTTAATCAGACATTTACGTGCAATCTCGGAAAGTATACCAACTTTCCACACTTCGAAAATATATATCAGGAAAGTGATCTGATTGCTCGTTCATTAAAATTTCAAGTAAATTGATCAAGTAAATTCTGCTTTATTTTTTTATGATTAAGTAAATTAGTTTTTGAGGATAAAATATGCAAAATCTTTAAAGCAACCAAGCTATTGAAATTTTCATATCTAAAGTCGGACTTTTTTAAACAGATTGAGATAAAATTTTAGTGTGAACTTAATCCAATGTTTTTCTCGGTAAATATTTCAAGATACTGAAAATTCTTCAAATATGTATTAAACAAGCAATCTGTCTATTTAAGCCAGAAGAATACATTCGATATTTTAGCCGAAAGTGGATGTTCCCCCTCACTTTGTTTTTATCTCCAATTGTAAAAAATGCTGCTTTCAACTCACGTAAGTTTTGTGATAAAGATCTTCATTTGGTACTTCGTGCTGAACGTAATCATCGAAAACTACTTGCCTGAAAGAAAGAGTTTTCCGTAGAGAGCTTATTGCATTCTACATGGAACTTATAACCGTAAAATAAAAGAGGAGGATCCTTATTGCAGACTCGGTGCTTATTTGGCGAAAGTCCAGGATCTGTCCATTCGTTCAGAATGTCCATTGCTCCATTAGCGGTTAACTCGTTAACTCTTTATGGCCTCGTTGTATGAAGCAGCGCCTTTCATCGTCAGAACTTTAATGTTCACATTAGGAGCAGATTCCTCCACTACTCGATACCAACCTGACCTTAGCAGTTCGATGTGCTTTCCAGATTCGAAGAGATTAATTGATAGATTCTACTCTGCATTCCTGCATGTATCAAAATTATAATTTCTAGAACTTCCAATCGACGGCAGTTGTTTCGCGAACTAACAAAGAGATGTCGCCGAATACGGGATGTCGATTCGACTGGAGCTTTACAGGGTGAGAGTAAATCAAAATCCATTAGATATGTATTTTTTCTTTTGATCCACTGTGCCTTAGTTTCCGAGATATTTGGGTTTGAGTATTTACGCTTTTGAGCGCAGTACGCGCTCGACAGTGGCGAGTGGAGCGGTCCACGATCGACAGTGGCGAGTGGAGTGCTCCACGCTTGACAGTGGCGAGTGGAGCGGTCCACGATCGACAGTGGTGAGTGGAATGGTCCATGATCAACAGTGGCGAGTGGAGCGGTCCACGTTTGACAGTGACGAGTGGAGCGGTCCGCGATCGGCAGTGGCGAGTGGAGCGGTATTTCCTCGACAGTGGCAAGCCAAGTGGTTCGCGCTTGACAGTGCCGAGTGGAACGGTCCACGCTCGGAAGTAGCGAATTGAGCGTTCAAATATAAATACTCAAACCTCGATATGTTGGAAACTAAGGCCCACTGGATCGAAAAAATACGTATCTAATGGATTTTGATAGACTTTCATCCTGCTAAGTTCCAGTCGAATTGGCATCCAACATCTCGTAGGTTCCCAACGATTTTTATTATTTTAAGAAATTTTTTAAGCTTTCGAACGTTTTAGGGAATTTCAAAAGATTTTAAGGCAATTCAAGGAATTTAACAAGAACTAATTTAGGGAGTTAGTATTATTTCAAAGATTTCCAGGAGTTTCAAAGAATTTAAAGAAATTTTTTGGTATTGCAAAGAATTTTCGAAACTTTATAAGGAATTCGAACGATTTCATAGGATTTTAGACTTTTTAGGATATTTTAAATGATTCCAAGGGACTTCCGAGAATTTCAAACGTTTCAAAGGATTTCTGTAGGATTTCAAGTCATTCTTAAGGGATTTTAATAGACATCAAGAATTTCCAATCATTTTATGATATTTCTATAAATTGCAAAGAGCTTCACAAGAATTAACGGATTTCGATGGATTTCAAAAATTGAAGAGATTTTCGAACATTTCAGGGGATTTCACAAGATTAAAAAAATTCCATGCGGGTTTGAAGAATTTTTTTTAAATTTTGGAAGATTTCGAAGGATTTCATAGGACTTATAAGATTTTAGAATATTTTTTAATATTTGAGGGATTTTAGAGGGTTTCTGGATACTTCAAAAGATTTTTGAAGGATTTTCAAGTATTTCATGAAATTTCTGAGCATTTCAATAATTCGGAGGGATGGTAGGGACACATAATAAGATATTTGAATGAATTTACAAGGATCTCGAATGATTTCATAAGGCTTCAAATATTTTAATGGATTTCAGTGAATTTGTTCACAAGAATTAAGGAATTTCAAAGGATTAAAAAAAGAAGTTAACTGTTATAAAGGATTTCCTAGAATTTCGGAAGTTTTGGAAGAGTTTTATAGGACCTATAACAATTTGAGGTATTTCAAAAGATTTTGAAAAAAGAAGGGATTTTATAAAATTTTTCGAGGATTTCGATAATTTTGAAGGATTTCAAAGGCACTTAATAACATTATTTAATGAATTTCACAGCCTCTCAGAGAATTTCGAAGGACTTCGAATATTTCAAGGCATTTCAAGAAATATCAGATTTTATGTTATTTCATGGGTTTTTAAAGGATTTTATATAATTTTCGAAGGTTTTCAATTATTTTAAAGTATGATAAAGGCACACAATGCCGTATTTTAGTGAATTTTCCAGATTTTAAAGGAATTCATTAGACTTCAAACATCTTAATGGGTTTCAATGAATTTATTGACAAAATTAAGGAACTTCGAAGGATTTCATAGATTTGAAGAGATTTTGAAATATTTCGAGGTATTTTCCAAGATTTGGACGAACCTCAAATATTTCAGCATACTTTAGAAGATTTCAAGGAATTTTCAAAAGATTAGGAAAAATCAAGAAATTTCCAAGTATTTGAGTATTTTTTAGGAATTCAAAAAAATTATATACAGGTTGAAAGAATTTCCCAGAATTTCGGATGATTTGGGAGGATTTTATAGTACCTATAAGATGTTTTAGGATATTTTGAAAGATTCCGAAGGAATTCCAAATGATATACAAATATTACAAAGGATTTTGAACGAATTTTAAGGGATTTTATGAAATTTTCCGAAGATTTCATCAGACTTTAAAAATATTAAAGGATTTCAATGAATTTATTTACAACAATTGAGTAATTTCAAAGGATTTTGAAAATTTGAAGAGATTTTCAGAAATTTCAAGGCATTTCCCAAGATTTGAAAGAACTTCAAATATTTTAGGATATTTTGAAAAATTTCGAAGAACTTCTAATAGATTTTAAGAGATTCCAAAGGATTTCAAAGATTTTAAGAATTTTGAGGAATTTCAAGGGATTTAAAATGATTTGAAAGATTTTCAAGGAGTTCTCAATAAATTTCAAGAATTTGCAGGGATTTCAAGGGATTTCAAATGGTTTTAAGGAATTTAGGATATGTATTTTAAAAGATTTCAAGGAGTCTTCAACAGATTTCAAGAATTTGAAGGGATTTCAAGGGATTTTGAAGATTTTTTGGATATTTTTTCAAGTTTTCAAGAAATTTTTAATAGAATTTAAAGGATATCAAAGGAATTTAAAGACTTGAGGGTATTTTAGAAGATTCTAAGCAACTTTCAAGTGATTCAAAGAATGTCAAGAAATTTCCAAAGATTTTTTTGATTTTGAGATATTAAAAAAATTGCATACAGTTTTCAAGAATTTTCTATAATTTCGGAAGATTTGAATGGATTTTACAGGCACTATAAGATTTTAGGATATTTCAATAGATTCCAAGGAGTTTTCAATAGATTCCAAGAATTTGGAGAGATTCAAATGGATTTAAAATAATGTGGAAGATTTTAGGATATTTTAAAAAGTTCCAAGGAGTTTTCAATAGATTTTGAGAGTTTGCAGGGAATTCAAGAGATTTCAAATGATTCCAAGGAACTTAGCATATTTCAAAAGATTTCAAGGAGTCTTCAACAGATTTCAAGAATTTGATGGAATTTTAAGAGATTTTAAAGATTTTTAGGATACTTGAAAAGATTTTAAGGAATTTTCAACAGATTTTGAGGGATTCCAAAGGATTTTGAAGATTCTAGGGTATTTTAAAATATTCCAAGCAATTTTCGAGTGATTTAAAAAATGGCAAGAAATTTCGAAAGATTTTTTGATTTTTAGGTATTAAAAAAATTGCATACAGTTTTAAAGAATTTCCTATAATTTCGAAATGTTTGAAAGGATTCTATAGCATCTATAAAATTTTATGATATTTTGATAGATTCCAAGGAGTTTCCAATAGATTTTGAGAATTTGAAGGGATTTCAAGAGATTTAGAGTGATTTGAAAGATTGTAGGATATTAAAAAAAATTCCAAGGAGTTTTCAAGAGATTTGCAAGAATTTAAAGGGATTTCAAGCGATTTCAAATGATTTTAAGAATTCTAAGATATTTTGAAAGATTTCAAGGAGCCTTCAACAGTTGTCAAGAATTTGAAGGGATTTCAAGGAATTTTAAAGGTTTTCAGGATATTTCAAAAGATTCTAATAGAGTGTTCATTAATTACGTAAGAAATAAAAAGAATAGAAATAAGACAGATGAGAACGCTCCCTGAGAAGTTTACAAGACATTGAAAAAATGTCAAGAAACTTCCAAAAAGTTAAGTGATTTTCAGTTATTTAAAATTCTTTTTAGGAAATATCTGATTTCATAAAATTTCACGGGTTTTTTCACGGGATTTTATAGGATTCAACGGATTGTAACGATATGAAGTGATTTTATCATATTTCAAGAAGCATCAAGGAATTTCATAAGATTTAAGGGATTTCAATTAGATTTCGAAGATTGAAAGTGTTTATAGTTACACTCATCTCGCGTAACTGCCGGCCTCGGGTCTGGTCGGCAAAGTAACGGACGCTATTTAAATCTAGTTACAACAGAATTCAAAGCGATGAGTCAAAAAACACCCAGGACCACATATATAGTCTCTACACCCGACACACGTACAAAAGTATATGTCCACAGAGTTGCGATGTAAACAACTTTTGATACGGCACTGACTGTCCGAGCAAAGGCCTTGAGTATAGGGCGTCATGGGACGTTCAGGGGGGAGACAGAAGCAGTCAAACGTGAACAACCGTGAAGCCGGTACAAGAACGGGCGGCACAGTTACGCGAGATGAGTGTATTTTGTATTTTCTTTCGGCTCGTTGGTGATTGCACCAATCTATATTCTCGCATGAATCTAAAGAGAAAGAGAGAAGGTGGCTGTATTTGATCTTGCAATTTCATTATTTGTCTTTTCCGACCTTTCCGTGCGTGCCCCTAATTTCTAAAATGCCTTAAATTTGGGAAATTTGTTACAAGAGCTAGGGAATCTCGAGGCACTTCGTTTCGTTTACTGCGAGTAAAGAAGCGGAAAACGTCGATGCCGGAAGTAGGTGGTGGGACGGTGTGTGTTCGTACAGAAATAATATTGTCTTTCACTTGGAAGCCGACGTTGCGAAGAGAACTGCAAAAAAATAGAACGAGAGCAAAAAGAAATAGAAAAATGACAAGAAATTGTAAAGAAGAAGGATCTGAGAAGGAAAACTTGGTTGCTTCTTCTTTCAATATCCTACAGAGTGGATTCTTCGAAACTAAGTAGGCATCGAAAAACTATTTTTCTTCAATTTATGTAAGAATCTTCCAATATAAAAATTGCTCAAATCGAACCTATCCTTATCAGCAGCGGAGGAGTATGTATGGAGTGTATGGAGCACTCCATACACTAGATCGGAGAGTGTATAGAATTCCATGCACTGAAATGAGGATGATTTTTTCCTTTTGTTATATACTAGTATTAACCATATTATTAGACTTTCCCACATTTTTATTTCTTAATATTGAAAATGTAAACATTTTGAAAGTCTATTGTTAAGCAAATTTTTGAATATTAAGAATTTTACACATTTTTGAAACAATAATTGATAATTTCGAATCGGAAGTGTTCAAAATTTTAAAAAATATATATATTGAACGACTTCAAATTGAAAACTTCATGAATCAGAAAACTTTATATTAGGTACAATTTTTAAAAAGGACAATATTTTGAATGGAATGAAAAGGAGTCAAAATTGTATCATTTTGCATTCAAAGCGTTCAAAATTGAGAAATTTTAGATTAGAATTTTGAAAACTGGATCATTTAAAATTCAAAGGAATTGAAATTTCATCATTTCTAATTAAAAGTGTTCAGAATTGAATAATTATGAATTGAAAACCCTTGAACTTAAATAGTTTTTAATTCGGAGCGATCAAAATTTGACAATTTTTAATTGTAAATTAAATTTAATGTTTCAAATTCGAAGCTTCTGAAATTCTAGGATTGTATATTGTTATTATATAAAAAAAATCAAAATTGGTTTCGAAATAAAGTAATTTTAAATGGCAAACATAAAAAATGAAAAATTTCCTAATAAGGAACGTTAACAATTAAACGAATTCGAACTTCATTTATAAACTGCAAAAATTGTTAATTACCAATAATTGTGATATTGAAACTTTTTCATACTCATACCCTATACAATTTTAATTATTTTAAGTAAATTTAAATAGTTTGAAAATCAACAATTTTCAGATTCTTGATTATACTTTTTAAAATTCTTAACTTTCTTAACTTTTCTATTTCAAATCGTGTAATTTTAACATTTCATTTAGAATTATTATTCATTCTTAAAATCTTTAAATTAAATATTTTTCAATTTTGAATGATTCATTCTTTCGAATCTTTAACTAAAAATCGGACAATTTAAAAATATTACATTAAAAATATTTTACATTAAATATTTGTTAATAGCACTCAATAATAAAATCCAACTATTATTGGTTACAAGTTAATTCCTTTTTGTTGAAAAGTCTACTATTATATTTTTGGTTGAGAATTAATCTTTTTTGGTTCAAAATTCAATTATT
>JAUMHM010000078.1:19326522-19349537 GCA_032362435.1 Melikaiella ostensackeni
TTTCTGTTGGTTGAAAATCAATTTTTTGAACTGAAAATTTAACTGTTCTATTTTTGGTTGAAAACCGATTTTTTTTTTAGTTGATAATTCTTCAATGACAGAAATATTTTTTTTGGTCGAAAATTCATCTCTTTGGTTCGAAAATTCATCTTTTCTGATAAAATTTCATCTTTTTCGTTAAAAATGCAAGTATTTGGTAGAAAATTAATCTGTTTTGGTTGAGGATTCAAGTATTTTGTTGAAAATTAACTTTTTCGTTGAAAATTCATTTTTTCGGATTGAAAATTCGTCCTTTTGGCTTGAAAATTCAAGAATTTGGTTGACTTTTTTTTCTCTCTTGACTGCAAAATCTGTTTTGGATGAAAATCCAACTATTTCGATGAAAATTCGTCTTTTGCGTTTGAAAATTTCTCTCTTTTGGTAGAAATTTAATCTTTTTTGGTTAAAAATGCAACGGTTTGGTTGAAAATTAACCTTTTTCGATCGAGGATTCAACTATTTTGTTGAAAATTCGTCTTTCCTAAATGAATTCAACTCTTTTTCATTTTAAAGTAAAATCTTCTTCAGTTTAAGTATCAACTATTACAGTATTCCTTGAAAATTCGTCTTTTGCTAGAAAATTAATCTTCTTGTTTGAAAATTTAAGGATTTAGTTAAAAATTCGTCTATTCATAAGATCGTTTAAGATTGAAGAATTCTTAAATTAGGATCTTGAAACTAAGTCGCTAAAATTGGTTAATTTTCAAATTGTGCATCACCCTTTTTGAATTTCAACCATTTTAATTTAAATTGAAAAAGTAATATCTTGAAAATCAATTATGAGGCATTTCCATGCAAGGGGCACAACTTCATGTTGCTTCAAGTGGAAAGACAATTTTATACGATGTCAAAGTGACGTATACTAATAAACTGTCAGATTGACATAACAGAAAAAATCGCTAGACAAAAAACACGCGAAAAGCGAGCAGAACATAGGAACCTTAATGTGAATAGAGTGAATGAATGAATTGGAAGATGATTATTATTAATCTTCTTCGAAAAGTGTTTTTCCCCCTCCCCAGGGTCAAGTAAGAAACTCCATACATTGATAAATTTTACTCCGCCGGCCCTGATTCTTATTCAAGGAAATTCCCTCTAGGAAAGAGGTAATCGAGACATTTACTCGAATCATGATTTGGGGCTAATTAACTGAACTGGAATAGTAGATTCCATTGGATCACCCTCCATGTATAAATAGTCTACGATTTTTCTTCAGGTCACTTGGAGGTAATAATTAAATTCACATCAGATTATTTGTGAAACGTTTCGTTGGCTTGGTTTACTAACCTCATCAGGCTAAATTTTTCTTATTGAACATTATATGATAATATCAAAAGTATTTCCAAGTAACAACAGTAATAAAGATTACAATTCGCTTTTTTGAAAAGGATATTTACCAATCTGCTTGAATTGAAACATTGATGGAGTCAATGAGTCAGGTATGCCCAAAGGCGTTGATAAAACTTTTAACATAATTCTCAGAGCACAGAATAACAACAACTGAGCGAATCGTGACAGATGACTAAGGAACGTCAAACGAAGACACAATACAATAATCGAGTGTTTAACATATACCAAGAATATACGTGTGCACGTGAAACATGTTTTTATAATTTAATGAATGGATATCTTCTTTTTCGTTTATACTCTTTAAATTGCTTTTAATATGAATCATCTCCGAAATGAAACGTCTTTCGTAATCAGATTCAAAATCTAATATTTTGGTATTTTCATAATCGAATATTAAATTTCCTCTGATGTGAATTAATGACAGATTGTTTGTTCCTATATCTTGCATGTTCATTGACACGAGTTTTTAAATGTCTCTTCGTCTCACCTACATAACAAGCATCGCAATCTTTGCATGGAATTTTATAAACCAAATTAGTCATGTGCCATTTTTAAGTAGAGTCTTTACCGAGTTTTATAATCGATTTTAAAGTAGGTTTCAGTAAAGGTAACGTAGCTATATTGAATTTCTTAGATGCAGAAGACAATTTATAAGAAATGTTCGGTATATACGGTAGACAAACTTTCAGACGTCGAGCGAAATTGTCATAATTATTTTTCAGCAATATTTGGGTAACAATTTCAAGATTGTATGTATGAAATCGTTTGTGGGATAATTTCAAAGCTCTTTCAACCAGATTAGATACAGTGTTCTTTTTCATTTGAATCGGATGACCTGAAAGATAGTTGATCGTTCTGTCTGATGAAGTTGGTTTCTGATATCAATTAGTGATAATAATGTTTTCTCTAATCAGGGTTAAATCCAAAAAGTTGATACTATTGTTATTTTCCAATCCAAAGGTAAATTGAAGATTTTGATAGTAGGAATTGGAAGTATTGATGACAAAGTCAATGTAGTCTTTTTTGATACATAAAATGGTGTCATCCTTATAGCGATAATAAAAAAGAGGAACATAGCCACAAGTATTTAACATTTTTTTTTAACAACAGGTTTCCAGGTCATCAATGACAATATCTGCCAATAACGGTGAGATAGGAGAGAACCTTCAACGCATTTTTTAATTCATCAGAAACAACTTTTGCTGAAAAATATGTGGGACTATTAATTAATGAAACTATCACACGAAGTGTAACGTCTTTTTTATGTATTTTCGGGAGTCCATAAAAGTTAGCTAGAGTGGTGTCAGTGATGGTCAACTGATTTTTGTGGTATTTATATTTTAAGAAATCATTATTATTCGCGTTTCTGAGTATTTGAGAAGTATTAGTTTGTAGTGATTTTAAGGGGTTATTTTTCATCGGAATATAAGTTTTTCTCTCTAGTAGAAGTTCATGTTGTTTTTTATTGTAATCCATTTTGTTTAGACAAACCGCAAGGTTTCCTTTGTCTGCGTTGGTAAAAAAATATCGGGATTGTTATCAAGAAAGATTATAGTGTTTTTTAACTTATTGGAAAATTGTCTATTCTCAGCTGAAATATGTTTTTCATTGTGAGATTCACTTATTGTAAGATTCACTTGTTTCGAAAAGACATGTTCTTTTGTTGATGCTTACGTAAATTTTTGATGTGATGGGGAATAATATCAAATCTTCTGCATTTCAGAAGGAACCGTCGTTAAGAGATAGGTTCAGCCAAACGTCTGTTGGTACAGGTAAATTTCTTAAGTTGTTGTGCTGCTGCTAGGCCATACTCTTGTTAAACGTTTTGGAAAAATGATGGTGTTCTCGATGGTGAGGAGTCCATATCATGTCATACCATATATCTTCTGTACTTAAGAAATTTAATATAGCTACGTTACCTTTGCTAAAACCTACTTCAGAATGGATTATTAAACTCGGTAAAGACTCTACTGAAGAATGGGACATAGTTTACAAAATTTCATGCAAAAACTGCGATGCTTGTTTTGTAGGTGAGACGAAAAGACCTTTAAAAGCTCGTGTCAATAGACATGCAAGATATGGGGGACAAAGAATCTGTTATTAATTCACATCAGAGGAAATTTAACCATATATTTGATTGGAAGAATACAAAAATATTCCAAAAAAGTGATGTTTTCCCACTGTGGGACGACGCAGATATGCTTGAACATTTTTAGCCATATTTTGGGAGCCCGTAAAAATTTTCAAGCTCATTTAGCTTAAAGATGAGTTAATTCGAGAAATTCTTGAATTTTTTTAAGAAACTTCCCACGTGATATATCCTCTTCAAATAGTCAGAACTATCTCTACTTTGGCTCATTCAACGTGGAATTTCATGGTATTTCTAAACGTTTTTACTTATGTTTAGCCTTATTATCGACCGAGTTATCGTGTTTCAAAATCATCAGTGATCTTTAGTACCACTCGCACTAGCCGTGTAGATAATTTCCGACAGTAGTGTATGTCATTTTTCGTCTATCTTTCGTCGGGATATTTCAATCTCAAATTCCTATTTTATCCCTGCCTTTTTCCCTCTACATGGAGACTCTCTTCAATATTTTCGTAGATTCAGCTTGCTCGGACCTTTCTCTATTTTGTGAAATTTAAATCTTCTAGTATGATTATTTTTAAATCCTTCTTTATGAATGTAGCTTTACCGGAATTGAGTGACTTCAAAGGGAGAAGCTTACCCTTCAAGGAAGAAACTTTAATTTCCCAACGGAATTACTAAAACTACTCTAAAGATTTATAAAAAAGGGCATAAAAAATTGGTTATATTTCCACATTAATATTATAAGGAAGTATCGTGTCGGTCCATAAGTTTGTGCGTATTTTTTAAGACTTGAAAAGTAAACAAAAAACACAGAGTATATTGGGTCAATCAATTATATATTTGTCATCGTGATCTATAACTAAATGCCATCTCTTTAACAACATATGGATGCCTTGTTTGTAAAAACATTTGGGTTTGGAAGCAAAATACTCGTATACTGCTTTTTTTAGGTCCACTGTTAACTGATTTAAGAGAAAACTTTCTAGGCCTCGAAACAAGTGATAATCAGACGATGCTAATTCGGGAGAATATGGTGGATGAAGCATGAGATCACAATTGAATTCCTTCATTTTTTCAGTATCTAGTTTTGCTGGATGGGGCCTGGCATTATCCCGGTAAAATAAAACTTTCTTCTTATGTACCAAAGCGAGACGTTTTTCCATCAGTTCTGAGTTTAGTCTTAAGAATTGTTTAATGTAAACTGCAGCAGTTACAGTTTGATTAGGCTGTAAGAATTCGTGGTGTATAATACCGGGTTCATCCCACCAAATACACAACAGGATTTTTTTCTAATAGGGTCCTGCTTTTGGTGAGGGTCCTGCTGGTTGCTTTTTGTCGACCCATCGTCTCTTCCTCGTAGTAGTATGATACAATATCCATTTTTCATTTCCCGTTCCAATACGATCGTGAAATGGACACTTACACTGACGAGAGAGTAAAGATGTACACATGTTATTACGGTACTGACGGTTTTCTTCGGACAACTTATGAGGAACCCATTTGCCAAGTTTAGACACTTTACCAATATCGTACAGATGACGATAGTCACATGAGATGAATTCAATTTTTCTGCAATCTCTTCTATAGTCAGATGTGGTTCCGCTGCAGCCAAACTCTTTAGTGATTCATCATCGAATTCAACTGGTCGACCAAAACGAGGCAAGTTCTTCACACTGTCTGCACCTTTTCTGATTCTTTCACACCACTTTTGCGCTGTTCTTATACTAATTTTTCACCATGAACCATATTCAATTTTTCTGCGGCTTTAGTAGCATTTTCCTTACGTTTAGAGAAAAAGTACAGAACATGTCTCTTGTACTCGTCAGATTTTCCATCAATATCATTATCAATATCAACATTACAATATATCATCATCATCAAACATCAACATCATCAAACAACATCATCAAACATAACAAACACATATGAACATTACAATATATAAATATATATCAACAATATCAACATCAATATCGCGCAATGGGCAAGTCACTTACTTAACGTTGAAAAATACGCACGAACTTATGGACTGACCTGATAATTTGAAAATAAGTGACAAGGAGAGAAAATAATTCCCATTACATTTAACTGAATGCTTGTTTTGTTCTGAAATCACATGTTTCAAGAAGCAAAAGGAAATTATATGAAAAATAATGAGAAAATGAGATGATAAATTCTGTTTTCTCTCGCAGATAAAAATCAATAGTGAAGTTTGATGTTTCCTTTGACGCTTGCTACTCGCGTGTCAGTAATTTTATTGCTCGCACTTGACTCGTTATCAATTCTACCTTTATCAGACACAAGATCCGCGATGTAAACACTATTTGATAGGAGTGTACGACAAGAAAGTAAACTATACTGGCAAAGGTGACTTGCCGATAGTGAGCAAGCAACAAAAATAGAACCTAACCTAAATAAACAGTGACACGCAACGAAGATCTTATCCGCGGTAACTTTTACTTGGGGAAACACGTGAGGGAAATAGCTTAGTTTAATTGCTGAAAAAAGTCAGATTACCCGGAAGGAGTCAAAGTTGTTAAGAAATTGCTATCAATTGCTGTGCTCCAAACATGCATTGCGATGAAATCATTTTGGCGCATTTATCATTAAAATATTGTAGCTCCTGCAGGAAAAATTTACCAATTTTAGTGAAATCTTATATACTAGTGTAGGCCGACTTTTTTTTCTTTCTTGAAAGGCCTCAGATCCTAAAAGTTTCTACTGAATTCCAGTAACTTAGAGGCAAAGTTTCCCTACCGAGAGAAAATCTCAAATTATTCTATAGCGAAAAAGTCAATAGGCTATTTGCAGGCTCGATTAGAATGATTTCGTCTCTAAAAATGGTTTAAGAGATATGCGTCCTTTTTTACGATTCAACTTACGGCAGTCGAACCTTGAGGATACCGAAGTACGACGGGCAGTTTAAAATTTTAAGGTCTCGTTATCATCAAACCTTCATAAAACTAATCCCTTTCAACACTTTAGGAATTGTTATTTATTTATCTACATGCATATATGTATATGTGAGGAACTATGTATTTATATACAGTATTCCTCTGATAGAAATAAAAATGCTATATGTTTTTATGTATCACGCACAGTTTACGGGATACATACAAAATATGGTATATTTTTAACTTTTCAATGCAAATTTTAGTTATGTGTGATTGTAAAAATCCGTAGATTCTGATTTTTCAACTTTCGAGTCTCTAATTTGGAAATTAAAAGAAAATATTTTAGTTTTGAAGATCTCACATCTGGACACTGTATTGCAGCTTTACTGCAAGAATCCTTTCTACCTGGTACGCTAGCCAGATGCCGAGTTGGGCCTCCTCTTTCAAGGTAGCCTCTGTAATTCCTTGCTCTTCAGGAAAATTTCGATTATATTTGTAAACAAAAGTTTGAAAGTCTTAATAAAATTTATGAGGGCTACTTAGATCTTTTAAAAGTGCTACCTGGGTACGTGTAGAGAAATTCTTAGAAGCTTTACTGAGCCTGAGAATATTGAGATAATTTCCAATGAATTTATATTCGCAGGATACGGATTAAGAAAAATATATATAGTATAACGTGAGGACACTGACGATGTAGTTTAAAATCTGGAAAAAAATGTTAACTTTCACACTACAATGCAAATATTTCTTATATTTGCCAAGTTCAAGCATTCAAATCAGTAGAGTACTTAATGCTACAGTCATTTCGTACGCACGCTGTACAAAGTTGACAAGAAAAGGGCGATATTTATCCTGAAAAAGAGAGCAAGAGGTAATGGAAAGTGCATTGTGTCACTTTAAATTCATGTTTTTCCTGAAAAATCCTAATAGTAAAACTTTTTCTACATATTGCTAGATTAAAGTATCATTTTTGTTCGATAGAAACTCGTACTGAAGTCGTAACTCGTCTGAATATCTGATGCGTAACGAATTTCCTTGAAGCAAAGCTCGGTATTGTGCTTTCTGTTGACAACATTTTGTCTTGTGTTCTGACCTTTTGAAAGAAATTAAACTTTTTGTGATTTCGTGTCAGTATCGTGTTGAGTTTCAAAAAATGGCTCAAATGAGCTTCAGAGAATGCGAGATTCTCGGAGTTTGCTGTAACTTAAATCACAGGAAGTTACCAACTCACTTCAAGTCATGAGGCATTATTATTTGGAATATGAGACGACGTTTCATAAATTTGGAAAACATCCATCTGCTTCAACTATTCCTAATTTAGTATGTAAAAAAGTTAATAATATTTGGAGCAGTGCTTCTATTCCCATCGTTACTGATGAAGGAATTATGCAGATAATCAAGAAGGATCTCGAGGAACTCAATAATTTGAAGAGGTCACATAGGGACAAAAGTAAACCGAGCTCCAAAAATAAGTTGAAGCTATTCCTGAAAAAAAAGGATAGTCTCTTTGATATATCGACTTGCAAGTGCAAAGATGATTGCAGTTGTGAAAAACAAATTTCTGAATGTGTCAGGGCTTTTCTTTGTAGATCAGCGATCTTGTGGGACGATGAAATTAACATTTGATTCTACACCTTCCAGTACTATAGACAATCATGAGGACGGAGTAAAGCGTATAGGAGAAATGGTAGAAGGTGAAGATGAAGTTAATATCAAGCGATAGAAAGTGAAAGCCGAAGAAAACGTTGATATAAGTGAAGTTGCAGAAGACGAAAATTCGACTGAGGATGAAGAAGACCATGATGTAGAAGAATGGGTCCCCCCTCGTAGCAAATCACCAATTGGGTAAAAAAGAATAAAGTGTATGATGTTTTCTCAACTTTGCGATATATATGCCATAGGACATAGATATGCTGCAGCATTGGCTTCCGCAATCCTATATGACGTGAGTAAATATGTTCCTGAAGTAGCAGGATTGGTTTTTGACAAACGTAAAATATCTCACGAAAGGGAAAAAGCTCGTAGAGAACTGCAGAATGATCAACTCTCATCAGCTTCAAGAAATAAAGCTCTTTACTTCGATGGCAAAAAGGATTTGACAAAAGTTTTGGAAGAAATGAATGACGGATGATCATATCAAATAATGGAACGATAAGAGCACACTTCTCTAGTGTGGACCAAACGAATTCTCAGGACCAATTGGTAAGTCTCTATAATTTTGTGAGAAGCTTTCCGTACTTTACTTTGATGCCATCGAATATCCAGACGTGCCAATAGTTAACACTAGTGATTTAAGTTCTGATCAAAGGTACCTTCCGGACATATGGAGAGCTGTTAGCACAGGAGAGTTTTCTGAAGACCTTGCTCAAAGAAGTCCTGGGAACTTGTCACATGCCAGATGGCTAACAGTAGCCAGTCGATCTTTTTGAAAGTATGTAGCGACAGAACATCCGTCTTCCGAATTAAGACTCCTGGTCAAATTTATCATGCATGTCTTTTTCCCTATGTAGTTTGAGATCAAGTGTCAGCCAAGCCTCAAAAATGCTCCCAAACATCTGTGGAAAAGTGGTATTCGAACCAGGTACCTTGAAGATAATCTCAGCAAGATAGTAGACAACGTGATTCTTTGAATCCATTGAATTTCCTAGCCAAAAACTACATTGATCTCATTGATTGGCAGTCTATTGGAATGTGTGTGAAAGATGTCACCGCCGCATCATCGAATAAGAATAAAAAATATATGATTTTTCGTTATTTGTCTTACAAAAGTGGGAAAAATTATCACGGTTTTGATCTATCATCGCTATGTTGAGTGATAAAAGGCTGAATGTGAGACAAAACAAGCTGTTAATCAAATTCTATCTGCTAGAAAATCCAGCTACAAAGTGATGAGAAAGTTTGAAGTTCTAGAGCTCAATTTTTAAGCTAAAGATTATGTTGACGTCGTCAACTTGCAGAAGTGTAAAGTGAAAGAACCTCCATTGACAATGCACTTCATTGAAAATGAGCTAAACCAATTCCTTCTGGACGATGTATTGCATACGCTGAAGGATGATATCTTCCACCTTCCAGTACACACCCAACATGTTGAAAGATGTGTAAAAGATGTTACTGCTGCATCTTCACATGTGTCTGATCCCAAAAGTAGGGACGGATTTAGAAGAGCTGTGATGGGTACATCAAATCTACCCATTACAAAGATATAACAAAGAAAAAATTTCGAATCAATAAAAAACTACAGTTCGCTTTATCTTCTTGAGTAAGGTTATCACGCATCCAGCTTTTTTACGTGCATTCCAGGGATCCAGATTACATTCCCGAGCACTAATTTGTCTTCGTGTTGACACATATATCACCGGATACTTTCACCTACATGCACTCTCGGTAAGAGAGCGCTGCTATAAAAAATGTACTCGAGACAATACTGTTACGGCTTGAACCTACCCGGTAAATGGAAGCCCTCCAACATTCCTGGCAACAGAAAAAAGAAGGAGGAAAGCACTTTTGCCCCACGAGTTACGAACACTCGCCAAGCTGGCACTAATGCCCGAGAACTAGCGAGTGTTAGTGTGGTGGCCTATCCTGCATGGTCCTCTAGTGTACGAGAAAAAATTCATAAAAGATTGAAAGAATTTTAGTACCATAGGTTAGCTTGCATCCCTCCTAGATGACTTTTAAATTCGAGTAGGGTATACGTGCACACTACGCAAAAGGAAGCATTATTTAAAATTCAAATACCTACTTTTTATACTCGAGGTTACATATCAGGGATCGGAACTCCTAAGTTGTAGAGAGTCCGGGTTCCTTCAGGTGCTTAAAATGACTCGGTTTTTTATTTGAAACACATTACCTCTACACGGGTGAATTGTTTGATGTAATATTTTTAACATTTGAATATAGAGAGAGTACAGAGAGAGTTTTCCGGAAAATGTTTCTGTTTTTTTTTTAAATCGAAGATGGAGCTTTTCTGCGCCTGAAAGCGGCAACAAGAGAAAGGCATTCCGGGGTCATTGCAGTGCTGCAATGGATAGAAATGACTTGCTACTGCTTGTCGCTTTCGGGCGCAAAAAATGCTTCATCTTCACTTAAGTCACTTTTAGTCACTTTTTTTTCTCAGATCACTTTTAAGTCCCTTCTTAAAATGAAAAAAATCTCTTTCAGTCACTTTTCTTTCAATAAATTATAACAGAGGACCAAAGGGCTGACCACGATTGAATTCAGGTCTATACTTTTCTCTGCATTTTATTAAATTATTTGAAGTCACCCTGAATTCTTTGGAATTCTCTTGGAACCCACTGAAATCCAATCCTTTTTGGATTTTCAATTTTTTAAAAATTCACCTTGAAGAATTCAAAAATAGTTTGAATTTCTGTGAATTTCATCAAATTCTCATTCACTGATTCTATTCATTCTCATTTATCTCAATTCCAATGGAATTTTTTCATTTTCTTCAATTTATTCTGAATTCACCTTGAACTCTTAATTATTTATCCTGAATTCTTTTGAATTATTTGAAATTACTTTGAATTTTTTTAAATGCTTCCTGAATTATTTTAAATTCACTTGAATTATTACAAATTCACTGGAATTATTTCAAATTCACCCTAATTTACTCAACTCAATGGATTTTTATTATTATTATTTTTTATTCACCCTGAAGTTTTTCAAACTTGATTTAAATTGTTGGGCATTTTATCAAATTCTTTTGAACTGCTTTGAACTCTCTCACATTCACTCCAAATTTAATGAATTCAATGAATTTTTGAAATAGTTTTAAATTGTTTTCAGTCCACTTGAATTTTTTGAAAATTCATCTTGTTTTTAATAAATTTAATCGAATTCTTCTAATTTTCCTGAAATTTCTCAAAATTCACTAATTCACTTCCATTCATCTGTTTATGGAATTCAATGGAATTTTTTTGAATTTTAAAAAATTTGTTCTATTCGCTTGAATTATTCTAAATTCACCCTGAATTCCTTTTAAGAATTTTGAATTTGTATGAATCTCCTCGAATTTTTTGTAATTTCCTTGAATTCTTCTACCTGCAAGCTAATTTTAATTGAGACATTGGAATATTTTGGATTACAATTTTTTTTTCAAATCCATTTGGAATTCATTCTGAACTCTTATTATTTTATCCTGAATTCTTCTAAATTATTAAGATTAACTTGAATTTCTGTAAATTCACTTCGAATTGAATGAATTCAACCTGAATTCTCTTGATTTAATCTCTTGATTCTTATGAATTTCATCAGATCCTTTGAAATTTTCTTGAATTCTTCTCAATTGGCTCTAATTTCACTGAGATCATTGGAATACTTCAGATTTTTCTTTCAATTCATTTGAAATTCAGCCAGAATTCTTATTCATTTATCCCGAATTCTTCTCAATTATTTTGGAATTTTGTAAATTCACTGCGAATTTAATTAAATCAATGACTTTTCCAAATAGTTTTGGATTGTTTTCAGTCAACATGAATTTCGAAAAGATTCACCTTGAATTTTTATGAATTTCATCGAATTCATTTCATTTTCCTAAACTTCCTCTGAATTCGCTAACTCTATTCAATTTTTAAAAAATTAATCTTGAATTCTTATAAATTTCATTCAATGCTCTGGAATTTCTTTGAATTCTTCTAAATATGCTCCAATTTTACTGAAATCGATGGAATATTTTCGAATTTTTCAATTCATTTGGAATTCACCCAGAATTCTTATTAATTTATCCTAGCCTCTTTCAAATTCTTTTAAATTCCTCTGAATTTTTGTAACTTCATACCAAATGTAATAAAAACAATGAGTTTTTCAAATAGTTTCGAATTGTTTTCAGTTCACTTGAATTTTTTGAAAATTCACGTTGAATTTTTATTGATTTTATCGAATTCTTCACATCTTCCAGAAATTCCTCTAAAATCACTAATTCTCTTCATTCCCATTTATCTGAATTCAATGGAATTTTTTTCGAATTTAAAAAAATTTTGTTCCACTTACTCGAATTATTCTAAATTCACCCTGAATTTCTTCCAGTTAATCTCGAAAACATATGAATTTCATCAAGTTTTTTTAAATTCCTTTGAATTCTTCTACATTCAAGCCAATTTTAATTAAGTCGATGGAATATTTTGAATTTAATTTATTTTTTTTAATTCATTTGGAATTAACCCGTAATTCTTATTAATTCATCCCGAATTCTTTTAAATTATTCGAAATTATTTTGAATTTTTGTAAATTCTCTCCAAATTCAATTAAATCAATGAATTTTTCGAAATATTTTCGAATTGTTCTCAGTTCATTCGAATTTTTCAGAAATTCACGTTGAATTTATATTATTTTATCGAATTCTTCTCAGCTTCCAGAAATTCCTCCAAATTCACTAATTCTGTTCAATTTTTTTTAAAATTAATTTTGAATTTATATAACTTTCATCGAATCGTCTGGATTTTCCGTGAATTCTTCTAAATATGCTCCAATTTTACTGAAATCAATGGAATATTTTGGACTTTTTAAATTCATTTGGGATTCACCCAGAATTCTTATTAATTTATCCTAAACTCTCTCAAATTCTTTTGAATTCCTTTGAATTTTTAAAAATTTACACTAAATGTAATGAAAACAATGAATTTTTTAAATAATTTCGAATTGTTCTTAGTTCACTTGAATTTTTTTAAATTCACCTTGAATTTCAATTAATTCTATCGAATTCTTTTCATCTTTGAGAAATTGTTCTAAAATCACTAATTCTATTCAATTTTTTTAAAATTAATCTTGAGTTCATATAAATTTTATCGAATTGTCTGAAATTTTTTTGAATTTCTCTAAATTGGCTCTAATTTTACTGAAATCAATAGAATATTTTGAATTTTTTTAATTAATTTGGAATCCAGCCAGAATTCTTATTGTTTTATCCTGAATTCCCTAGCATTTTCAAGATTCCCTTAAATTTTTGCAAATTTACTCCAAATTTAATGAATTTAATGAATTTTTAAAATATTTTCTAACTGTTTTCAATTCACTTGTATTTTTCAAAAATTCGCTGTGAATTTTGATCAATTTCACTGAATTATTTCCTTTGAATTCCTCCAAATTCACTCGAATTTCATTTACAAGATTGCTACAGCTCAGGGTTCACTAAGAGTTTTTAAGATAAATTTAGAAAGAAAACTTATTTTTTACATTAACATTATTGATCTTCTGGGTGTAAGGTTGTTTTTATACGTGAAAGAAAAATGTATAGCGGTCCGGGAAAATGAAAAACAAGTGAGGAAAAATTCAGGGAATATCGAAATTAGGATTTCATAGTAACCCTGACATAATTTATTTGTTTTGTATGTTAATTTTTGTTTCAAATTCACTTAAATTTTGTTGAATTTGCCCTCGATTCTGCTCACTCCTTTTTTTTTCAATTGATGGAAACTTTTTTAATTTCTAAAATTTTGTTAAACTTTTCTAAAGTCGATCCAATTTCACTAAAATTAATGGCTTTTTTTCAATTCCTGCAATTCATTTGCATCCTTTTGAATCAATTTTGGGTTCTTATTAACTTTTCCTGAATTCGTTAAAATGCACTTGAAATTCTTATGAATTTCCTTGAATTCTTTTTAATTCAAATGAACATTAAGTCACATTATTAATTCACATTAGTTCCCTTTACCCACTTTCTGAGTTAGAAATGAGTTACTTTTAATCACCTTTGTGATAAATAGGTCACTTTTTTTTACATTTTTCGAGTAAATTAGGCTGTGGCAGTCCCTGCTTAAAGCTTCAGTAAGGGATCTCCAGAATTTTGAAGAAGTCGAGTCAGGATCCCCTCAATAAATTAGTTTCTTGAAGTATGAAAATTGTACTTCCAGAATTCAAAAATTTTCTGCTACTAGTTGTAAAAGCTTTTTTGTACCCTTTCGCGATTGAAGTGCTCCGACGCATTTACCACGTGATTTCTTTCATTGTGTTGCTCGAACTGATGGGTTTCTTGTCACCTTCAAGTTGAACCTTTTAACTACTTCAGAAGTTCAACTCTTAAGAGAATGTGGTCTCAGAGAGTCGATTCGACAAATTGAATTATCGGTAGAAGTGCAGCAAATTCTGAAGAGAAATTCAACTACTCGGATGTAATACTCGATGTAATATAAAATCGATCAACTCCATCATATAACATCTTTGAATACTTCCAACAATAAATTGCAACCGCATGATATTTTGGAGAAGATACATTTATGAATTTTGTCAATACGAATCAATTTTGAATAATTTATGACCCTTCCTACCCATCGGTAATGTTGCTTTCTGAGAAAAATTTTTCAGAGACGTACTTGATGATTTTTCAAAGATCATATTTACATAAACCGGTGTCTTCGGTGGCATTCGCTGAAATATTCAATCGTACCGAGAAGACACAGCGATGTGAAAAATGCGCTTATACCCCGGGGAATATATGCTTTGACGAAAAGAATATAGATATCGTAGACACGGAATTTCTACGGAAAAGTATCTCTTGTTCTTTTCATACATCCTTATATGTCGACCATTGAGTTACAGCTTGACAGACGTGCTCGTTCTCGCAGTATCCTACGCCTTTTTCAGGTTCTATGACGATTTAATGCGATGAGATTGCCACAAACACCTAGAGAAAAAAGTTTCCGTGTACTTTTCTCGCTTTTCTCTTCGATAAGTTTCGCGACTGTATAGACGAGTAAGGAAAAAACTACAAGGTCGTTTGATAAGTTTGGTAAAAGAGCAAGTAAGTTTTTTGTTGTTAAAAGTTTGACTTTATCTCAATATAGTCTTCTTCGGGGACTACGCACTTCGTTCAGCAAGATTCCAATCTTTTCAACCCTTGAGAAAAGTAAGATTTCTCAAGGTTTGTGAAATACGCATTTACGGCAGTACCCACTGCTTTGACTGCTGCTTTGTCTCGGGTGTACAGTTGTAGAGCCAGGTTTCGTCCACAGTCACGAATCGACGCAAAAAATCCTGCGGATTCCGATCAAACTCCGCCAAACACTGCGCTGAACCGTCTTTTCGGTTGCGCTTTTGATCGGGATTCAACAGTCGCGGCACCAATCTTGCATTGGATTTCGTAGCCTCAGATAAGAAAGAAAAGAAAAAAGTAGCCTTGGAATTAAATTTCTCAGCCAGGGAAATTTCAGGGAAAAGTCAGGGAATTCGTAAACCCGTTTTCGCTCGCAACCCTGTAGCATTTCTCAAAGACATCGAAATTTCACGTTTTTTTTGCAATATCTTTAATTGAAGCAGAGACAGCTAAACGGTGCTAAGTCCACCTTCTGACGGAATTGAGTTTCCTCCAAAAATCATACTTTCTCGATTTTTATATCTATTTCATTAAACAAATTTAGGTTTTGGAAGTTTTGACCCTAAAATTTAGTATTTCAATGTATTCAAATATTACAAATTAAACTGAATGAATGGAGCATACTAAAATATTCATCTTTTTTAATAATTCGATGGTTATTACAGGATTTTAACAAGTATTTAACAATTAGAGATATTATCATCAAAATAAATAAAATGTTGTAATATTTGTTCATAAAATAAATAAAAATAGGTATTTCATAACGACTCATGTATTATTTTCAATTATAATACCAGGGAAAGATAAATAATGCTCAGTCCATCGCCATTTCCATTAGATTATTACATGCACATCTAGCGTCATCTATTTTTATTCACACGATGTTTATTAAACTGATCCATTCACCTACACACAAAAAATAATTTCCTCAATCAGTTGTAAATTGTTCCTCGAAAAAGGTTTTTTTGTCTCTCTTGTGAAATTTGGTTGATTTGACTTAGCACCGTTTATCATTCTCCTGGTGAAAGAATCATTTCACTTGTTAATATGAACGGCTGAGTTGGTACGCAACGCGATGGTACCGACAGGGTACTAGATCATTTCGAAGACCCAAAAACGAACGGTAACGGGGATAAATTGATTAGATTTCATGTGTTTAAAAAAGGCTTGTTTATTACAAATACTTGGTTCAGAAATAAAATGATCCACATCGATATTTTGTGCAGAGGCGAAAGCCACATTATGATTGACTTTGTGGTAGCTGGGACTAAGAGATCTTGTAAGGGCTACAAGGGCTATGAGAGTTTCCGAATGCGGAATTGCTCAATACCTCTTAGTTCTCTTCTTCTTCTTAGTTCCTCTTCTTAGTAATGAAATTTTTGAATTAATTTTTTTGACTTGAATGCGACTGAATCGACTTTTTTTCAAACACTATTTCACACGCAGCCCTAAACTTGGTATAATACAATTGAACTTCATTGTCAGCATACTATTTCCACATTTTCAGTATGTTTCTCATGTTTATGTAGATTTTTCAGTCACGAGTTCCAACGGAAGATCAAATTCCACTCGTGAAACGTTTTACAAGTGAAAATTCCAAAGTCTAGCGGTACCGATCAGCGCTCTTCAGGAATGTTGCCGCAGCTAGTAAATTCTGGAATGGTGATCGATCGAGACACGTGTGCATTGGATTCGATGAATATACAAAATATACAGAGAAAGTAGAGAGCTGTCTTGATGGTCTCTTATACGGAGGATGCGGACAATGCGGACAATGTATAGCGATTTCCTGATGTTCGGCTAGTGCAGCACGTGCAGCGCAAAATGGGCGTGTAACCTCGGTTTATATATTTGCATAGATTTTCAGATAGCGCAACTGATACTGCGACGAACTAATGAGAGAAAAGTGCAATTGCATGTTCACTCTTATGAAGCCCGAGTAATTTACACAAGGCAAATTGAAACCGGTTACGTAAGTTGGCGCTGCATATTATGAAAAAAGGAGGAAAGTGTAATCAACTTCCGGAATCTCAAACCGCGACAAGATCCTCGAAATACGAGTGGAAAATCTCAACGCTATGTTAATACATTAATTAACGATTAACGAACTCTGACAGGATGCTGAGTAAGGTCAAATTTCCTGGATATGATGTAGAGAGTACATGGACTCTTAGAAGATAATAAGGCAATTATTTTATTACTGTGTTGTTGGAAGTTAGTTGGCAAATAGACTAGTTTGTCCTAGTTTGTACCAAAAGTGTAAAAAAAAATCTTATCAGATTGAGCGGATAAACTTCGGAAAAGCGTTTATCTCTGACTAATTCGAAACTACCTATACCCATGTATTTTTGACGCGTCGATTACGAAAATGACCATGATATAACCCGAAAATATCGCTTTCGAGGTCAAAACTTGACAGAACTATCAAAATTTTATATTTTTTCTGTTTATCTAAGTAAAAACTGTAAACTTGCAGAAAAACTTTAGATGAAAATCGTAGATCTTTCAAAAATACACATTTCATGTTTAGTACATTTTTACTCTACGACATATAGTTTTCGAGAAAATAGACGATAAATAGTAAAAATCACAAAATAACTGAGCAATGGTTAGCGGTGTGACTCAAAATATATCTGTGACCAGTCACAGTGGTACCTCCCCCCACGAGACATTGGAAAGAGTTAGGGGTGTGACTTAAATCATATCTGTGATCAGTCACAGGAGTTCCTCCGCTCACGAGACATTGGACGGGGTAGGGGTGTGACCTTGATTATTTATGTGATCATTCACAGGGATGCCATCATGCCCCCCCACGAGATAAAAAGGTGTATGGATGTGACCTTAATTATTTATGTGACCAGTCACAGGTATGCTGCCAAGCCCCCCCCCCACGAAACGGGTTGGGGTGTGGATATGACCTTAACTATTTATGTGACCAGTCACAGGGATGTCATGAAGCCCCCCCCCACGAGGTACTAATAGGGGTGTGACTTAAGTTGTTTCTGTGAACAGTCGCAGAAGTGTCAGACGTCCCCTTTCAAGCAGTTCTACACATTGTACCAATATTTTCCTTCTTTTCGCGAAAAATAATGGTTTTTGAAGAAAAATCGGTATTACATATGGTAAAATGTGTATTTGCGAAAGATCTACAACTTTCACTCGCAGTTTTTTTGTAAATTGTTATTATTTACTAAAATAAAAGGAAAAACTCTGACATTTTTACAATTTTATCAAGTTCGGCAGTGCACCCCTTTATTTTATTCCCTGTCAAAATAAATTCAATTGAATATAAGTAAATGTCATCTGGTAACGTGTCTCTGACTACTTTTTTTTAAATTTATGGCGTTATATCATTCAAAAGAAAGCGTAAGATCTGATTGCTGAATACACGTATTTCTTCAAGAATTCTTTTCCCAGAAGTACAAAAAAACTTTTTTCTTGTTTATCAATATTACAAACTAATTGGTTACTATTTAAACAAATGACATTTCTCAAAACTATTCTTTTTTGCTCAAAAAGTTGTTTTTTTCTAACAGAATAAAAAAAAGGTTGTCTTTTTATATATTTGATACGTTTTCGATACCTCAACTTTATTATTTAACAAATTATTATTTTTTTACACAAATTACAATTGTTATAATAATATTTTTCCAGGAAATTTGTGAATTTTCTCTCTTTTCTGCTATAGATATTAAAATAATTATTTTTGAAAGTAAACATTTTATTTACTTTTTTTTAAGTAATTGTTTCTGATCGAAAAACGTTTCTATCTGGAAAGCTGAGAAGAATTTGTGTGAATCTTCTGAAACGAAGTATTCAATTTTTAAATTAATTTTTTTTTTACGGAAATTGAGCAATTCATCGACGTTCTTTGCTTTAATTCGTTCATAACCAAAAATAGTTTCCTTGGACTTCTGAGATGAAGCTTGTGCGATCAATTCCTGAATTTCCTGAAATAATTCTCTAAATTAGAAGGAATTGTTAAATAATAAAGCTCAGATATCAATATATTTAATATGAAAAAGGCAACGTCGACTGAAAATTTATAAGAAAAAAAGTGGACTTCTCTAAGACAGCGCAATGAAATACTGGAAACAACTAATCATTAATTGTTGAAACAATTCTTGATTATAAAAAAATGAAATGTATGTTTTTAAAGGAAAACTAGCTGTAATATTCAGAGCAAAAAATAGAGAAAGTCCTCATACTTCCTGGAAAAATATCATTTGAACAAATGTAATTTGTGTAAACAATTAAGAATTTGTTAAATAATAAAGTTGAGATATCGAAAACGTATGAAATATATCAAAAGGTAACCTTTATTTTTATTCTGTTAGAAAAAAACCGATCTTTTTTAGAAAAACCAATTACTCAAACACATGGAATTTGTTTCCATTTGTTTGAATAATGAATAATCACTTCAGAATATTGAAAAATATATTGGAAACTGAACTGTAAATTAAAGCACTCATAGTAGAACTTTATTGATTTTCAAACTTTTGAACTTGAAGCTCAACAAATTTTCAGTTTAGAAATTTTTAATTCGAATGATGAATAGTTGACACTATAAAATGGAAGATTTCAACACTTTTGAATTGAACAATTTCAAATCAAATGCTGTTGAACTACAAAATTTAAAACTTTTATGAATTAAACAGTTCAAAGATTTTTTCTTAAAATATTAATCTGCGCTATCATTTCCAATGCTTCAACTTGAAGAATGAATCAGTAAATTTGTAAATGTTAAAATTATATAATGTGAAGCAATTTTGAGTTAGAAACATTAAAATTTGGATGTTTGAATTCTTTTAACTTAACACTCTTTGGGTTAGAAGTTGAATTATTTTAATTTTCAGTCATTGCAAATTAATAATTGTTCAATGGTTAATAATACATCAAAATTCAATACTTTTATTTCCAATTAAACATTTTTTTAATGGAACAATCAAAATGGTAACTTTCAATTTCTAAATTTAGCACACTGAAATTTTAACGATTCTAGGCTTTCTATCTGAAACAATTCAGTTTCAAATTGTTTGGTTTGAAATATTTAATTTATTATTTCTAATTTCAAATTCATAGTCGAATATTGCTAAATATGAAAAAAAAAATTTCAAGCAAAAATTTTTCAATTGAGTGGGTTGAAAATGGAAGATTTTAGAAACAATATTTAAGAAGGATTTGTAATTGAATAAAAACGTTCAAATATGAATCTATTAATTTGAAATTATTTGAAAATAATTGACAAAGTTTCAATTTGTTTAATTACTAAGGATTTCGGAGTGGAACAGTTCAATCTTTAACGTTAAAATCTGTAAACAGTTTCATTTTGAACAGATTCAGAATCGTCTTTTAAAATCAGTTATTGTTATTCATTGTTGATAATCAAACTCAACATCTAAGAAAAAAGTTGAAATCGAACTTATTTTAAATTGCATTATACCACGTGAAATGAAATTTGTGTTATTTCAAGTAATTGGACAGATATTTTTTTTTAATTAAAAAAATTCCTGGTCAGAAAATAAATTCACTGTCAGTTCCCGGTTTTCTGGGTCCAGCGGCCACTCTGAACTAACTTATGTTTTATTAAGGTTAATTTAATTTATATAATTGACTTCCAATGTGAAAATATGACGAAAGTAAGAATGATCAGAATAATTAGGACATCGTGTTCAATGAATTGTATTATGAGGAATTATAATAATAAATTTATAATGTTCTCGTTTTATGCATCGAGAAGTAGTGAATTTCAAAATATCGAAAATGATTTATAATAAAAGATTGTCATTAAATACAGAAAATTATAATTATAAAGTAACAGCGTACTTTTCCATCACGCAAATCATTACTTTTATTTTTATTAATATTGATTGAATAATTAATTATTCATCCAAGGTAATTAATTTAGTGTAACTCATTTGGATTATTAAACGGGATTGTAACCGCAAAAATACGTTATCACAATTTTGAAAAAATAAACACGAGCTTAAGCTGCAATCACAATTCCCTCAAAAATACTAAAATAAAGTAAATTAGTGACTTTCCCTCCACTAATTTAAATTGAAAGAGTATTAAACGTATTATTATATCAAATGTATAATTATAGAATGTCGGTACAGGAAATCCGAATATCCAGGAAATATCAAGGAATGACCTCACAAAATGTAGTTACAGTTCATGAATTTATTTGTGTTACTTCCAATAACAGGAACGCTGATTGCAGTCTCATGCTGATGGCTAAATTGTAAAAAAATTGTATACTAAATTTATAATTTCGTCGAGATCCCAATGATATTGTGTCTTGGGAATGACTCCAATTTCTTATTTGTAATCGTGTATTGTTTTGATTCTATAAAAATATTTATTATAAAAACGTATGCAGACAGTAATTTTCCAACCCGCATTTTTTTGGTCTGTTTCAGGATCCACAGTGGACAAGATGCGGTGACGCGGAAGAAATTCACACTTACAACCGAACATATCGAAAAGGAGTATCGGTCATTCGAAACGGCTCGATATATCATTCCGAAGAAAATTCATATCATGAGTGTATATAAATACCTGAAAGCATAAAAAGAATATCAAGAAGTAAAGCATAACATATAAAGATAGCTGCCAAAAAAGCTGTGATAAATTGTCATAAGTTCAAAGTCTTCTTTTCAAACTGTCTCTTACGGTTGTGGAAAAAATTCTAGAGAAGTCACATATCTACTCATGAAATTAGTAATTAAGAGAGAAGAAAAATCTTGATAATGCTTTTCAAATCTTCGATTCACAACCCGTTTTTATCGCAAGATCGATCGCGAATGATCGGTGAAGCTCCGAGTGTGACAGACTCCTTTTAACGAATCGAAGGTTATTATCGATGTTTCGACCTAGAAGAAAATTGAGTGTAGAATCAGTTAAAACGATTTCAATACGAATTTAATCAAAATTCTGATATAAATTTAATCAGTTTCCCGGATATCAGAGTGAGGTAGAAACTTGAGAAAAAGAGGGTTGAAGAAAGATAAAAAGTTGAATAAACTCTATTAGAGGAGAAAGAGAAGATAGAAGATGATGTTGAGATAACGGAAGGCTAAGAAGGTGAAAATCGGAAGAGTGTACGACGACCCTTGTAGCTTTTTGAAAAAAGAGGTAAAAGTCATGGGTTTTCCACGAAGAAGGTCTCTGTGGCTGAAAATTGCTGTACTGGCTGGAGCAGTTTGGATCACCGTTTGTTTTCTCCTTTATACGGAGGATCGTGCTGCAGTAGCTGCTCAAGGTTTAGCGCCTTCGGCGCTTGGAGCACCTCAAGTAGCCAATGGTTTTGTTCCACCAGCTCTGCCTTTGAGGAGAGAAACACCTGGAAATGGACAAAGCAAATCTAAAGTCAACCAGGCTGGACCAGAACAAGGTAATCATTTTTTTTATCACTTTGAGGTTGCTCTGAGAATAATTGTTACTTGTAACAAAGCAAAACAATCTCAAACAGGCTTTATATTCAGCAATAGCAATATATCTAGATACAATTACTCTAAAGTAAACAAAGGCGTTCTATTTAATAAGATAAATTGCATTGACTGGAGTAATTTATATTCAATTGAGACCTTGCAGGAGTCTACTCAGTATTTATATAGCTCATTATATTCCGCAATTGCAGAAATTGTACCGAAGTTCACAACGCTAGGTGGCCTAGATAAATATCCAAAATGGTATTCCAATCTAAAGAACGCATCGAGGTTGCCTGAAATAATGTACGATACTACATGGGTTGAAAAGTCTTCGGCCTGACAATGAAAAAACGATATTTTGAATGAAAAATTGGCTTTATTCTTTGACATAATCTCCA
>JAUMHM010000078.1:19349637-19365000 GCA_032362435.1 Melikaiella ostensackeni
TATGACAAGCATACAGATTTTTTGTTTGTGGCGTCATCTCTGTGTCAGGCCGAAGACTTTTCAGCCCATGTAGTAATGGTACAAAATTAGATAAATCAGATAATATTGTTAACGCTCTAGCTTCCTATTTCAACAGTGTATATAATAGAATATCACACACATATTTGCACAATCAAACAGATAAAATGGAGGGTCGACTAGGATATAAATTAAAGATGGACATGGTTGATGTAAGATTAGCTTTAGGCTCTCTGCTGAATAAAAACATCTGGTACGGACCTAATACCTAGTTTTGTGATCAAAAACTGCGCATATACATTAAATAATCCTATGCTATACATATTTAATAAAGCTCTAGAAGTAGGGGCGTATCCGAACACGTGGAAGAAGACTAGAGTATGTCCTGTGTTTAAAACGGGTGATTCTGCAAGTGTAAAAAATTACAGGCCTATTTCAATAATAACCAAGTTCTCCAAAGCCTTCAAAACCTTTCTTGCTAATTACGTATCAAGCATTTTCTAATCTGAAGTTAATCAATACCAACACGGGTTTATGCAAGGTAAATCTACTACCACCAATTTATTAATAATGACCCAAGTGGCGGCGGAAGCTTTAGAGGAGGGGTTTCAGTTGAATGTTATATATCTAGATATGTCCAAAGCCTTTGACAATTACAATCATGCGATCTTAGTTGATAAGCTCAAAAAGTTGAACCTTCCTGGTAATGTAATTTCGCTCATCAATGATCTACTGCAAAAAAGAAAGCACGTTGTGCAGTATGCAGATTGCACCTCCAACGCTTATACTCCAACATCAGGAGTTCCTCAGGGCTCAAGCTTAGGACCTATGTTGTCAAATATTTATCTAAACGATATAGATAACACTGAGAATTCGAAGAAATAATTGTATGCAGACGATGTGAAAATCGTGTTAAAGATAAGAAATGTTAGAAACTGCGTGGAGCTGCAAAAAGATTTTGAAGAGTTCATTAGTTGGCTTAAGAAATAAGATCTCGCATCAAATATAAATAGATGTAGGTGGTGTTATTCTGTAGGAAATTATAACCCAATATATTTGAATATATAATTGATGGAAAGCCTACTGTAAGTGTCTTTAGCATATTAGATTTCGGGATAACTTTTGATACAAAGCTTAGATTTAATATACACATAGAGGGTGTTGTCAAATCAGTAAATCAAATGCTCGGATTCATAATAAGATTCTGTAAACATTTCAGGAATGTTGAAACGCTCACAGTACTTTTTAATGTATATGTAAGATCTAGGCTGAAATACGCATCTACCACATGGAACCCCTTCAGAAAAATATCAATAAAATCGTTGGAGAAAATGAACAAAAGATTTCTGAAGATACTGACTTTCAGGGTAGATGGGGTGTATCCTCCTAGGGGTATCGATTATGAGTCGTTATGTGCAAAATTCTGCTCAATGAAAATTCAAGAAAGATACTTTTTGCCGTCAATAGTTTTCGGGCTAAAACTGATTTGGGGTTACTATAATTATACATTACCATTCAAAGTACCGATAATTTGTGCAAGAAGTAGTGATCTGTTTTACACACCTGTGTCAAAAAAGTCTATACAATTTATGTCGCCGGTTTTCAGGATCTGTAAGCAGTTTAATCTGTTTTGTGAATATAGCGGAGATAAATTAGATATGTTTGAGACACCGATAAGCCAAGTTGGTAAAGTAGTAAAAGAACACATATCAGTAGGGAGGACCGATTTGGCTTTACCATTAACGACCTCACAAGGGGAAGGTCTCCTCTGCGACATTGGCTTTTTGATGAGACTATCATCAATCGATAGTACATCAAAAATAATTAGACAGGTTTCCCGGCTTCTTTGTAAGTGGGGCCCTTGTTTAAGAATTATGAGCGTTTAAAAATTACGGTCGCCGCGGCTGCCAAAAGTCCACCGAGTCGCGCGCGGCTGCTTTCACGAAGCGCCGCCGGTGTAGCTGTAAAGAGCCTGCCTAGCGATCACGCTGCTGCTGGTTCAAATCCTTTCATCGACATTTTTTTCGCATTGTAAACATGTGAAATAAACATTTTTTGATGCTCCCCTGGCATTTAAACTTTTTTTTGAAAAACAGTTAAATTACTGGGAAATAAATATCATACATGAGAATCGACGACAGGGTCAGCTGTCCTGACTCTCTCCCCTCTTGCATGAATCGTGACAGTGGGTCCGAAACCGGATTCAGAAAGAGCAGAATAAATACGTACACTAATTTTTCCCGAATTTAACCGCGGATGTCTCTTTTTACGCTATAAAATTTAACACGTTGCTTCGGATGTGTATAACATTTCTGCATGATATTTATTTCCCAATAATTTAACTATTGAAAAAAAAATGTAATCGCCGGGGGAGCATCAAAAATGAGCATTTGACATGGTAACAATGCGAAAAATATACAAAAAAAATATTTTAAAAATGCCGACAAAAAGATTTGAACCAGCGCCAGCGTGGTCATTAGGCAGGCTCTTTATCGCTGCACCGGCGGCGCTTGGTGAAAGCAACCGCGCGCGATTCGGTGGACATTTGGCAGCCCCGGCGACCGTCATTTTTAAACGCTCATAATTCTTGAACAAGGGCCCACTTACAAGGAAGCCGGGACACGGGTCTACTTATTTTTGACGTACCATCGATTGATGATAGTCTCATTAAAAAGTCAATGTCGCAGAGAAGGCCGTCCCCTTGTTAGTATGAAAATAAAATAAAACAAGTGGAGTTGTAATAATTACGGACTATCTATAATTAATCAAGAAATATGGCTGATGACTGATGGAGGTGGAGAGCTTTCTAACCTTTAATTCACTGCTCCAAAGATAACTAAAATCAGGGGGATGACTCTCCTATAAAGTCCTATAAAGTAAAGATGTCGTGAGATTTGACCAGGGTCGGTGAAGTAAAATTTTTCAGTGTATGGAGTTTTTTGTTCAACCGGCGGGGGAGGAGGGAGGTAAACCATTTTTCGAAGAAAATTAATGATGATAACACGAGTTTACAATACAAATTTACTAGAAGAAAAAAGGTTTTCAGACTAATTGTGGGTCGCTGAAAAAGAAAATGACATTCATTTATTTTTTCAAAAAAGCGTTTTCGAGATGTTTGCAAAAACGTGTTTTTGTCAGTTACTGGCATGAATCTTGATGACAGTTGATTTAACTAACACACAAACAGTATATCGTCGGAAAGAAGAAAAACATACCTTTCGAATGATATACAGTTCATGTTAGTTTGATCAACCGTTATCAAAATTTATGCAAGTAACTGAAAAAACACGTTTTTTGCGAATGTCTCGAAAACGCTTCTTTGGAAAAATAAATTAGTGCCATTTCCTTTTCCAGCGATCTACAATTAGTCTAGAAAACAATTTTTTTTTAGGTAAACGCGATGAACCAAAAATTTGTAAACTAGTGAAATTTCTCAATTCATTCATTCACTTTGTCCACATTGAAACTCCCATGTTTCCGCTCGCTTTTCGCGTGTTTTTTGTCTCGCGATTTTCTCTGTTATGACTGAATTTTGAAAAAAGTGATGCACAGTTAAAAAATTAATCATTTTAACGACTCAGTTTCAAAATTCTGATTTAAGAATTTTTCACTTTCAAACGATCTTATAAATAGCCGAATCTTTGAGCAAATAGTTGAATTTTCAACCAAAAAGATTAATTTTCAATCAAAGAGATGAATTTTTAATAAAATAGTTCAACTTTTTAACCAGGTACTTGAATTTTCAACCGGAAAATATGAATTCTCAACGAAAAATGTAATAGATGATATGTAAACTGAAGGAGATTATAATTTTAAATAAAAAAGAGTTGAATTCATCTGAAATGAATAAATTTTCAACAAAATAGTTCAATCCTCGACCAAAACGGATTAATTTTCAACCAAGCAATTATATTTTTGACAAAAAAATGAATAAATTTCTACCAAAAGAGAGAAGTTTTCTAACCCAAAAGTCGAATTTTCATCAAAATAGTTGAATTCTCATCCAAAAGGGATTTTTCAGTCAAGAAAGAGGAAAAAATTTCAGCCAGATTCTTCAATTTTCAACCCAAAAGTATGAATTTTCAACAAAAGAGTTAATTTTCAAAGAATTAGTTTAATTTTGTACAAAATAGTTGAATATCTGACTAAAGTGGTCAATCTTCAACCAAAAAAATAAATTTTTACAAAGTGGTTCAACTTTAAACCAAGTAGCTGATTTTCCAACCAAGAAAGATGAATTTTGAATAAAATTAATGAATTTTGAATAAAATAGATGAAAATAGGATAGTAACATTTTAGTTAAAAAAATTAATACTTAATCAAAAACAAAAACGAATTTCGAAACAAAATATTTAAATTTTCAACCACAGAGAAGGAAATTCAACTAAGAAAGATAAATTTTCAACCAAAATTGAAAAGAATTTTCAACACAATAGTTAGATTTTCCACCAAAGAGATGAATCTTAAACCCAAAAAAATCAATTTTTAACAAAATAATTCAACTTTCAACCAACTAGTTGAATTTTTGACCTAAAAAGATGACTCTAACAAAATATTTGAATTTTTAACAAAATAATTAGATTTTCAACAAAAAAGAATACCTTTTTCTCCAAGAATAGTTGGATTTTCGTGTTGGGTTCTATCAATTCAGTTTGCATTCAAGTTAAAAAACGAGAAAAAGGAAGAATAGGGGAAATTTCTTGAAAACAGGACAAAAAAGAAATCTTCGAATAATCAACTATGGCAAACTTTCTTTTTCACCAAAGTTCTAGCTGCTACTTCCATAATATCATTTTATATTTAAAATGTCTAAATAGCTTTCATTACAAAGATATTTTAGTGAAAAATTCACCTGATCACGGAGAATATTTATTCGTTAAATTTTACACAACTTAGTTCAGTAAACCGAGGACATTACGACATTTTGTTAAAAGTTCACTTTTATTTATGTGAAATAAAATAGGGTAATATTTAATGTTAAAATAGAAATTGTTATTAAAAATTTAATATAACTTGATTTTTGAATCAGTAAGAAATAAAAAAACTAATGTTTAAACATTACCTGACAGTTCGGTAAAATGAGAAGTCGACTACCTAACAGTTAGGTAAAATGAGACGAACTATCGAACACAGATTCAAGAGAAGAAAACAAAGTCTTCCTCCAAATATGTGAGTTCTATATACGAGTTGTGTAAAATATCGTGCGCCAGTAGAAAATAAAACATTCTTTCCATTTCCAGATTCTGTGTAAACTTGGAATCCTAAGTTGTTTATTTGTCAGTTTTGTAAATTTCTCGTAGTCTACTTTTTAAATTATTCTTAATATTAAATTTTAAGCCATCAAAATTGAACATTGAAAACTTAAAAAATTGAATTTAAATAAAATTCAAGAAATTAGGTTAGATTAGAATTCAAGGAATTAGAACAAAAATCAGTTGTCAGGTGTTGTTTGCAGATGTTTTTTCATCACCCGTTTCTTTACACGTCAATTATACATCCTACTTTTATTTAGTAACTTAATGAGTAATAACTATTTGGATGAGAATATAGTCTATTTAGTTGAATATTTTTTGAGATCCTACAATAACAACCGAAATTAAATGTTTTTTAATCTGTCCTCGATCTATCCAACTAATTCGGTAATTTCTCATGAATAATATTTTTCTATGATGATAGAGGCTTTTAAAAGAAGTTCGAGCAAAATCGTGAAATATAAGTCCCTTGTTTTTCAAGAGCCCATCCCTTCTAGCACAAAACATTCTTTGAGAGCTGAACACAATCACAGAACTAAAGTAATTTATCTTGCCCCTTTATTGCAACTGCTCGCTAGAGTTCAACTTGGTCCAACGGGACAAAATAATTTTCAAAAGCACTATAGCCAATGTGCCATTCGCGTATATGTCCGGTACTTAGAACTTATAGACTAGATGTTTGCACGCAGGATAGTAGGCATATAAAAGTGAAGTTTATGCGAGAGAGCTCTCAGAACGGCGGCAGAAACAGGGATGACGATTATGGGTTCTATCCTAAAAATTCGAACCGTTTCAGTCTCGTGTTGGGTTTACTTTTCCCTTTCGCTTTCTTTGTACGAGTTCTGGCTATTAAATAACCAGACTAATGGTCTAACAATTTTTCTTTTACACTCAGAATAATTCCTGCGGAGCTCAGGTAGACGGTCAACTTCGAACGAAGGTTGTTGTCGTACTGAGGGTCGTACAACCTCTTAATACAAGAGGAATGGGAGATAAGAGCACTGATCAATATCAGACCCTGCTTGTTGTTACCGGTGCCCCAAACAAGCAGCAAAAAAATCAGTCCGGTTGTTTAATAGACACACCTCGTGCATCAATTTTCTACACGTCTTAAGTTTTCTTCATTAATTTACAGGTGGTGGAGTTCTCTCAGCTCCTAAAGATTTGAATGTAGCAGCACCTGGTGAGATGGGTAGACCTGTTGTTCTACCAACAAATCTCACTGCAGAGACCAAAAAACTTGTGGATGATGGATGGCTCAATAATGCGTTCAATCAGTACGCCAGCGATCTGATATCTGTCCACAGGAATTTACCTGATCCCCGAGACCAATGGTGAGTTCAGTTTCAAGCCATTTTATATTTACTGTAAAATGGGGCTGGAGTGCTCACTTTTCGGTTCTAGCAATGCAGTTCTAGGAATTTAAATTAGGTCAATTGTAGCAGAAAACATTTTTTTGCAACGCAGGCATTTGAAAGTACGAGTTCTTACGCCCGTTTTGCGTGAGAAAAATGGCCGATTTGTGACCGAGGTCGTCAGTTTATTTTTAGCGGGGTCAAACTACTTTTATCCCGGTGATACGGAGGCAACAGTGACTCTACGGGCTCTTAAAAACTCTCCATTTTAATGCGGTTGCTGCAGAAAGTGTCGTGTGCATTATGGAACAAAAGCTGTGATTTCAATTTTTTTTTGATAATTCGATGTTCTATATCTTGGTCAATTTATTGGATTTTTGAAAAATATACGAAGAAATTATTTCTTACTGCTTAACACACTGAGCTCTTATATCAAATAGAAAATAAGAAATATGAAAAAAAATCTAAAAATATATATGGCCGTTATTTTTGTTGCTCGGCTTTGAAACGGTCCAATAATGATGCATAGAACGTTCTTGTGATATTTTCACACTTCTCAAAGTAAATAATTAGGATAATTCCTTGGTAATCCCAAAATACTGTGGTCATCACCTTTCCAGCTGACAAAACAGTCTTCGTCTTCTTTAGCGCACTTTCACCAGGCAGTACCTATTGCTTTGACTGCTGCTTTGTCTCGGGTGTATAGTGGTGGATCCAGGTTTCGTCTACAGTCTTCAATCGATGTAAAAATTTCTGTGGATTCCGATTAAACTTCGCCAAATATTGCGCTGAAACCTTCTCAACCACCAGTTTTTCATGCAAGATGTTATGGAACCATTTAGTGGAGACACCTACAATCTTAGGAATCTCACGAACCTCGATTTGGAGATCTTCCATAATCATGTGTGAATTTTTTTTACCATATCCGATGTGGTAACCTCATTTGGGCATCCAGAGTGCGCTTTACCTTTAGTTTTGGTTCGTCCACGTTCAAATGCGTTCATCAAAAAATAAACGGTTTTCAACAAAGGAGTATACTCCCCGCGAACTTCGTCTAACTCGGCTTTGATCTGCGCGGTCGACCAATTTCTTGAATAAAAATGTTTTAGAACTGCACGGAACTCTTCTCTCTCCATTTTTTCAAAAACTACTGACACGCGCACTTCAAACGTATGCCAAACGCAAGCTAAGCGCCGGTTTTGACTGAAGCTTAGTAGAGGTTAGTTTGAAGAGTGCTATTTCTTGGCCATATGCTACAAAGTTTTTGCGCTATCTAGCGTGAAATTTGCCTTACTCATCAAACGACCTCGTATATCTGTCCTCCAGTATTCTAGGTTAATCATTCTGACTACTATAATTAAATTACATCTATCTAATAAATTATTCTCTTCTTTTTAGCCATTATTCTCTGTTAACCAATAATCATTCTAATAATATTCCATCAAATTCCTGCTTCCTCAGAAATTATTCCTTCTAAATTATAAATTACTTTCAATCTCTGAACTGGAAATTTATCATGAACTGTCTGGGATTAAGTTCGGCCGATTAATTCGCTTTAAATAAAAGATTGTATCCGATAAAAATTAACTTCTTGTTAAATAATTTCAGATTTACTATTCCAGTAACAAATTCTCATGCCTTGAATGTCGAGTTGTCTGATTTCTATCTGGATTCCTTTCATTTACAGAGATTACATTCGAACATGGAGACATGTTCCCCGCCTATTGTCGGGTCTTGTGATTTCCATTAGGGAAAAGAAGGCATAAAAAAACATTGTTCACGAGTTTTCAAAGCGGGGTACAAAGCACTTGGTTTTGTCACGGCAGTTACGGTTATATCGTGATAAAACCGAGTGAAATCGTGAACAAGAGGTCCTTCCGTTTTATTGCCATCGGTAGGACACAAACAGCATTGCGAATATTCCCTTCGTATGGCGAACGAAGCAGTTTTCACCTCGCACAACTGCGGACTCATCTTCGGAGTGATTTTTCAAATTTTTCTATCTTAGCACTTTAATAGTCAAATATTTATTTTTTAGTGTTTTTGGCTGGCGATAAAATCAATTCAAGTATGCAGGTTCAAGTGCAAGGGGAAAAATGGATAGTCAGCTTGACTGTCTGGAGTGTAAAACTGATACCGGAGGTTTAATAATTAGCAAATGTAACCTCGCAACATTATTTTAAATTCACTTGACAAACAATAATTCTAGTTGTCATTTAGTTGCTCACTTGGTGTAGAATTGAAGGCCTGTCGGTCCGCTAGTGATGGGACATCAGAATCGCAACATTGGGAACATTGATGTTTTGGTTCCGATACGTCGATGTTTAACATCGATTGTCGACCTTTCGATATATCGATCGTTGGACATCGCTGGAACTTTTTCCGATTTTTTCGTTAAAGATAGTTTTTTTTTTTCAATTTTCATGAGACGCTAAATCCTCCTCGGTCATTTGTGATTAGCTTGCAAGTACCCATAAATGGAAACTCTACAGATGGTTGAAAAATTGACAATCTCAGAGTGTCAATTTGATCATCCTGATAGTGAGTCTGATTATCTGTGGATAATCAAATAGTCTATAAAATTATGGTCTGTTTGACTATAAAGAGGAAGTTATGGATGGTACTTGGTACTATCTAGAAGATCAAACTGACCATCTAAATTCTGACACTCGAAGTTTGACCATCCATTTATCTCCGGGTGTTGTACTCTTTACATAACTTTTCCGACGAGTTTTGAAACGAGATTTTAGGTTTGTGAAATTGCCATCGCAGCATGTCCAACAGCAAAGAAAATTATTATCATCATTCTGGCAGTATGGAGTTGAAGCAGAAGCTGCACTTTGTGCTAGTGCAGCAGTTCCTACGATTCGCGGGAAATATGTTTCGCGGCTGATCGTAAATTTTGGACGGAAACTTTCCCAGCAGAGCGTGGTTCTGCTTCGTCGCCAGGGGGAATTACCTTCATGAATATTAATTAACATTTACATGATATTAAGCGATATTATCAGGACAGGTGGGTAAATTTTCTACTATTCGTCGACTTCACGTGCAGGAGGAAAATAATACAAGAACCTGAACTGTCAATAGATAGCAAGAATAAATTGGAAAATGAATTTTGAAGTTGATTTTCTAAGGCTTATTTTACTTCGCATTTACAGCTAGGTAATTAGCGACGAGAATACTTGACTTAAAAATAGGATTTATGCAATTTGTAAGGAAAAAACCTTATTTCTTCGACTCCTTCCAGACTATTTATTCAGTTTTGTACAAATTAATAACAACGTTTCTGAATCGGACCGATTTCCTCATCACGTTGTATGAGAGACTATAAAGATGTAGAGATCCAACGTTGGTAATGCTATTTATGATGTTGCAGAGTGAAGGTTATGTAATCTACATTCCATAAGAAAATCTTCTCTAGAAGAAGCTTTCCTGATATCTTCGTTAACATTGATCCAGTCTTTAGTTGTAAGAAAGGCCGCCATGCCTAATTTTTCGAAAATTATTTTAGGAAACATCGTTGTGTTGAACGCAATACTAATCAATGCGTATAAAGTGTGAAAAGAACTTCAGGATGTAAATGTTCTTGCTTTTAACGTTCATCGTCTGAGAAACAACGTTTCCCAGACGTGTCCCAACACAACAACGTTCAACACATCGATGTTTCTAGAAAAAAATTTTCGAAAAATATGCCATGGAGGCTTCTCTAACAACTAAATACTGGATCAAAATCAACGAAGATATCAGGAGAGCTTTCACAAAATATTCTCTTATGGAATGTTGATTACATAACCTTCACCCTTGCTACATCATAAGTAGCACTACCAACGTTGGATCTCTACATCTTTATAGTCTCTCATACAATCTGATGAGGGAATCGGCCCGATTCCGAAACGTTGTTATTAATTTGTACAATACTGAATGAATAGTCTGAAAAAAGTTGAAGAAATAAGGTTTTTTCCTTGCAAATTGCAATTGTTGTTTCCCTGACGGTATAAGCAAGAACATTTACATCCTGAAGTTCTTTTCATACTTTATAAGTATTGACTAGTATTGCATTTAACACAAGAATGTTCCTAAAAATAATTTATGAAAAATCAGGATTTATGCAATTGTATTGTTATTGCTTAATTTTCATAAAATTTACCTGTTAGGAGAAAAGTATGTTAGTACAGCAGAGAGAGTGGGCCTAGGACAATTGATCAGATATAGAATACTAGTTTAAATTTAAGAGAATAAAATGATTTCTTTGAAATATTTGATTGTTTTTTCGACTTGTGTAGGTTGTCCTCATGCTTCTTGCAGAGAGTGGTATTATTAATTTTTCCCGGGTGTCACTGTATTTTCTGCACTCGAACCTCGTAAGATGTTTCACGTTGATTGTGAAATTTGATTGATCACATCAGGGAGGATTGGACTTTTTGAGGATGTGTTCATGGGTGAATTTCGTATGGTTAATTCGTAGTCGAGTGAGAACTGCTTGATTTTTTCTTTGTGCTTAGGATTTTCCATTTTGGATGTTAGGGTTGAATTTGATGAGAAGTTTTCGTTTGTATTACTTTCAAGAGGTTTTTTTTACCACGGTTATGAAAAATTTGTTGAAAGTAATTTCTGACGTTAGACAGAGGAAAGGTACGTTAAGTTCAATTTTTTATTTTCGTTAAACAAATAATTTTTTTAGTGAATCATTCAATTGGAGCCGAATGAATCATTATTTAATAAATAAAGTATACATAAAAAGTGAAATAATAAATGATAAATAAAAATTATTTTTATTTTTATTTATTCATTTTTTTTATTTACTTTTTTATATGATTTAATTTTTCATAATAATAATATTTTTTCAAACTAAGAACCACTTTCAAATAAATCATAGAATGAGAATTTTGAAGATATTAAAAGGAAAAGACTTCTCAAAATTTCGACAAAACACTGGAAAGAGGGAGGGGGATCAGTAGGGCATTTCAATGAAAAGGAGAATTAAAGACTAAAGACTTTTATTTATTTATTTTTTCAATTTTTTCATTAAATCACATTTTTTGTAATGAATTTTAATTTTTTAAAAACCACTTTCGAATAAATCATAGAATAAGAATTTTGAAGATGTTCAAAAGAAAATACTTCTGAAAATTTCCTCGAAAGATTGGAAAGAGGAATGAGGTTTGTAGTATATGTGAATGAAAAGGACAATTAAAGACAGAAGACTTTTACCTACTTATTATTTTTTATTTAATTTTACTTTTTAGAATTCATTTTAATTTTTCATTCTATTTTTTAAAAATTAAGAACCACTTTCAAGTAAATCATAGAATGAGAATTTCGAAGATATTAAGAGGAAAAGACTTCTCAAAATTTCTACAAAACACCGGAAAGGAATAGGGAATCAATAGTGCATGTCAGTGAAAAGGAGATCTAAAGGCTAAAGACATCTATTTATTTTTTTTTTATTCACTTTTTTATCAACTTTTATTTTTTATAATTAATTTCATCTTGTGTTTTTTCCTTAAATTAAAAACCACTTCCAAATAAATCATAGAATGAGAATTTTGAAGATGTCCAAAAGAAAAGACTGCTGAAAATTTTCTCAAAAGATTGGAAAGAGGAAGGCGATCAGTAGTATATGTCAATAAAAAGGAAAATTGAAGACAGAAGACTGTTACTCATTTATTATTTTTTATTTACTTTGTTATTAAATTTTAATTCTTAATTTTAATTTCTTTTTTCTTTTAAAAACCACTTTCAAATAAATCATTAAATTAGAATTTTGAAGATATCGAAAAAAGTCTTCTGAAAATTTCCTTAAAAGATTAGAAAGAGGAAGGCTATTAGTAGTATATGTCAGTGAAAAGGAAAATTGAAGACAAAAGACTTTTACTTATTTATCATCTCTTTCTACTTTTTTATTTAATTTTAATTTTTAATTTTGATTTTTTTAAATTAAGAACCACTTTCAAATAAATCATAGAGTGAGAATTTTGAAGACATTAAAATTCTCAAAATTTCTACAAAATACTGAAGGAAGAAAGGGGATCAGTAGTGCATGTCAATAAGAAGAAGGATTAGAGACTACAGACTTCTATTTATTTATTATTTTCTCTTAATGGAAAGGGGAGGGGGATCTGTAGCACATGTCAATAAAAGGAGAATCAAAGACTATAGATTTTCATTATTTAATTATTTTATTATTTACTTTAATTTTTTTAATAAAAAATCTCATTTATTCATCTTAGACATTGCCTTACACTTTACACCTTGACGGCCTGTAGGCTTTGATGGTACTCCCTGGTAGGTAAAAGAATGATTCCTGACACAGCGGCGGTTCACAAAAATTGGTATCTCAAATCCATTTAAAAAAGGTTATATCTGAGGTTGTAGGTGAAAAGGTGGTATCTGGGGATACCTCTCTAAAAAGTTGTATCTGACGATTTCGCTCTAAAAGGTGATATCTGAGGATTCCACCTAAAAGATGGTACCTTAGAATGCGACTCTAATTCTATTCAAGTGGTTTTATGAAGATATGATGAGGTATCTCAATTAATACAATTTTTAAATTCTGGTACCTTAGAATGCGACTCTAATTCTATTCGAGTGGTTAATGGATCGAATTGGAATAAAACAAATGATATTGATCAAAAGCCTGTAGAGATTGATGAAAGGGGAGAGGGGATGGATAGAGAGGCTCTGGGAGCCCTCTTTGAAGATCCTGCAGGCCCTCGTTGGAGAATCTGCAGTCTCTCGGAGGAGGCTCTAAAGGCCCTCGTAAGAGGTTTCTGGAGGCCCCCGTAGGAGGCTCTGGAGGACTACGTGGAATGCCTTGGAAGCCATCGTAAAAGGCTCTGGAGGCTCTCGTGAGAGGCTCTGGAGGTCCTCTAGGAAGACTCTAGAGACTGTCGGAAGAGGCTCTGTAGGCGTTTGTGGGAGGCTCTGGAGGCCTTTGTGGGAAGCTCTGAAGGCGCTCGTGGAAGACTTTGGAGGCCCTCCTGAGAGAATCTGGAGGCTCTCATGGCAGAATCTGGAGTTCTTCGTGAGAGGCTCTGGAGGATTTTGTAGGAAGCTCTGATGACCCTCGTAGGAGGCTCAAGAGACCTCCGCGGGAGGCTCTGGAGGCCCTCGTTTAAGACTTTGGGGGCCCTCGTGGGAGAATATGGAGGCTCTTGTGGGAAAATCTGGAGGCTCCCGGGAGAGAATCGTGAGGGGCTCTTGAGGCTTTCGTAGGATGCTCTGATGGCTTTTGTAGGAGGTCGTGGAGACCTTTGTGAGAGGTTCTGGAGGCCCTCGTAGAGGGTTCTGGAGGCCCTCGGGATAGGCTTTGGAAGCTTTCGTGGTGGCTCTGGAGGACTGCTCAGAAAGATCTCCTCACGTCAGGGCTGAGCCAGAGATGGGCCAGGGCTAAGTAAAGACTGAATTCTGAATTCCTTACACTGCAGCGTTGGGGGTGGCATCTTTTTACAATACAGAGAGATATGTACAGTATTCAGTTGTTATTCTTTACACAACTATAAAGATGTACTAAATGGATATAATAGCTGTGTAGTTTCCTTTCGATTTTCTGCTGCAGAAATTTTCGCCTTATTTCTTGGAGTAACTGAGGAAAGTGAAGGAAGCGAAAGCATTAACCATTAATGTCTTATTCGCCCATGTGCTTTTCAGCATCGAGTTTTTGACTTTTCCCTCTCCGGGGTGGATGCAAATTCAAGCGTGCGAATGGGTGTGCTTTCAGTTTAATAAGGTGCTTCTTCGTTGGCGTCTGCAGTGGAGCCAATTAATACGACGTTGGGTTACCAAGAGGGCGACAGGCTGTGATGGTGGTGGGACTGGTTCGGGTAAATTGCATACGATTCGGTGATCGTAGGGGACGGGTTCGGAGGACAAGAGGGCGAAACAAATGCACTAACCCGAATACAGCTGTGTTCATGGCTTGTTATCTCGACAGTGTTTCACATAGATATCCTCGTTTACCTCCTGCACTGCGTGACATATCTAGTATCCACAGTATCTACACTATCATCAGGACACTTTATCCACGCATAAAAGCTCCAAGTGTTGTATAATAATGTTATTATCATTCATAATCAAGCTTGAATTATTCAGCTTATTTTGAAATATTACTATATATATCATAGTAAAAACGGCGGTATTATGTTGTGATTTTAGGAGCGATTCATAAACCATGTTACTTTATTGAGTACTATCCCCTCGCCCCTCTTAAAACACAGACTTTCACACAACTTCTTGACCCCCCCGCCCCCTTCTTCTCGTTTGATGCCAGAAATTCGACAAACTCTCCTCGTAGGTCAAAATTATGTTTTCTCATATTATTTCGACTGGTCGAAGTTACAAGGTTCTATCTCGGATGACGCATATGGAAAGGTTATATCTCGGGATGTGCAAGTTGAAAGATTCTATAAAGTTAAGGGCACTGGTGTTCCCAGTGCAATTCATATGGGATTCTAAAGCTTCGAGAGTTGGCCACCCGAGATAGAACCTTTCAATATGTATGTTCCGAGTATCTACACTATCTTCATGGCATTTTATCTACGCATAAAAGCTCCAAGTGTTGTATAATAATGTGATTATCATTCATAATCCAGCTTGAATTATTCAGCTTATTCTGAAATGTTACTATCTGTATTATATTGAAAACGGCGGTTCCATCATGTCGTGATTTTAGGAGCGATTCATAAACCATGTTACTTTATTGAGTACTATCCCCTCGCCCCTCTTAAAACACAGACTTT
>JAUMHM010000078.1:19424641-19439923 GCA_032362435.1 Melikaiella ostensackeni
ATGAAACCTTGAAATATCTATCTTTCCGTCAGCAGTAAATAAGTTTCCAAGATATACGAAATCATCAAAAGAGAAATTCAAAATGTTTATTGTAGACTGCGACTAATAATTTCCGCGAAGGCAGTTATGGTCCTTAGAGCTGCCTTTACAACGTCAATTTTTCATTTATACGTCAACCGCAAGCTTAATTTTGCAAGTTCGTTAAGGTTTGTGCAAGCTCTCAAATGTATGTGTAAAATGGCTTACTGTGCAAAGTAAGAGCAAGTGCATGTGCGTTGTTTACTTGCGAATGCCTGGAGAGTTCGCTATGTATACCACAATGCTACGTAACTTGGAAAGTTTGGTCTTGTAACAACCTCGGCTCTTTATGTTCTTCCCAGCTTTCCAGCTTCCCTGCTTTATACCTTCATTTTACCGACGCATTCCATCCGGAATTTTGAGATCAAAAGATCAAAATATATCGATATCATCATCTGTGAGCCTCAAAGCCCGTCAATTCAAACCGTAATAAGACGGCTCGTAGGTACGTGCAAGTAATATATTCTCTGGGAGGTTGGTGATACGGAATGGGAGAGGTGAAGAGAAGGTCGATCGGTCGCGTATTGCCTCGTCAGAATTGGAGTTGAAATATTGGGGAAGAGAAAATAAAATTGCAGAGAATATTTCCGGTGAGGCCAATGATACTTTCGAGCAATCAGAGCTGGATCATCGAAAGTTGAAATTTGAACAGTTTCAGCGTACACAAATTAAATGAATCTCAGCTTGATAATTGGACGATTGTAAATGATATGCTGGGCTCGAAAGTTGAAATTTTTTTCCAAATTACCCATTTAAAGTTCGACTTGAATTTTAAGTTTGAAGGATTGCCGATTCGAAGCTTTTAAAACTCGATAATGAAGTAATTTTTATAAAATCACATAATTTCTTCGTTAAACGCCTTTGTGGAGTTTCCGATCGGAAACGAACCGAACTTGTCTTTTTTCGTGCTTCCTTCTGGAAGCTTTTGATTTCGATTTTCTACATGAAGCTTATCCTTTTTCTTGATCCTTCTCTCATTACCCGCATTATGCCGTTGGTACGAATCAGTCGTGCATGTCGGGTCCCGATTTTGCTGACACCCGTTTGTGCAGACGGTGGCCCATCGCAAATTGGAAAGAAGGTATTCGAGGCTCGACTCGTCGATTCGACGAAATCCAATCTGTCGAGAAAAATAATATAAAAGAGACAGAAAGAGAGGAATGGATCAAATATAGTCAAGAAGGAATGAGGAGGAATGAGGAGAAACGATGCTCGCCAGTTCGTTTTCCCAGTGGAACCACCAACGCCTCCCGCATATCCGGCTTATCGCAAATTTCCATTTGCCACAAAGTTTCTCCCTCCTACCTTGCATCGTTTCCCGTTTTTTAAATCTTCCATCTACTTCCGACTCGTTTCCATATAAACGAATAACGAAAAAGCTTATAAACTCGGTGACGAATTATCCTATGTTTACAGAAGAGAATATTGCCGATTGCTCCAATCTGCTTAATTCATTTATTCTTTCTCAACAACAACAAATATAGAGTATAGAACAGTCAATATTTCTGCGATCTACATTCACCGCCATTCGTAAATTTTTGTACCATAGATAATAAGTAATTCGATGATAAGGTCATTAAATCTTAAGTACATTGAAGTTGAATGACATTTTATTTCGTGTTAATGAATATCTTAATAAGTACACTGAACTCCCGATATACCGCGCCTCGTCTTACTGCGTCACTAGAATTCTGACAGCTCGCACTCGTGGACGAGGGAGCCCGGGAGACAGGGGATGACGCGCGGCGTCCTTGAGGCGATTACGCAATACCGTGATGACAAAGCGGGTAGCTCGCACACTCGCGTACATATTTCTCATTTATTTTTAAATACACGTGGAAAATTTTCTTTTTATTAATTTGTCTTCATTATTGAAGAAAGTCCTTCCTTTATGATGACAAGAATCTACATTTGTACAAGATACAGTTAATTTATATTACGTATTCCTACTGGAAATGGTTCATACGGCCCTGACTGTTTTCATCGTCGAAATTCTTGGAAGAGTCTCACAGTCAAAGTAAGCAATGCCCGAGACCCGCGCCAACTCGAGAGCTGAGTGAAATTGTAATTAAGATTTCAGGTATTTTAACGGAATCTATAATACTTTCAAGTATTTTCATCTTATTGAAGAATCCACTAAAAGTATCATTTAGAATACGAGAGACATTGTTTTCTCGACTGGAGATGAGAGTTTTGAAATTATCAATCTCCATTGGACAGTTGCCTACTTGAACTCGTTTTTCGCATGGATGGTTTTTCATCTAAAGGACGTATTGTGCAATCCCCGCTGGTTAGCTTGCGACTACAAGCGGAATTGTATTGATCATACTGCCGGGTGCATGTGACATGAAGAGTACATTACTTTCGCCTTTGTATCGGATTAACAATTGGAAACCCATTGAATAATTCATTCCTCTTCTCGTTTAAAACATAATACTGTTTTTCACACTTTACATGGTAAATGATCAAATTAATATTAAGTTCATTGAAATATGGTTACATATTCAATATTCACATCTTTAAAAGGATTGCAATTTCAATTTTAGGTTTTATTTTAATTCATTCTTCAGGGGTAAGCGAAATTCACTTAGTTGTAGCCTCGTTATACTACTGGAAATCAAGGAATTTATATGGTAAGGGTAAGTATCGCACGCTTCAGATTCGGTACCGCACACTTCATACACAGCACCGCACATTTCAGATACAGTACCATACGCTTCAAACAGGGTACCGCACACTTCAGATACAGTGCCGCTCATTCAGATGTGCTCTTGGAGACACTATCCCGAATTTTGTTATGAAAAAATAATGAAATCTCTATTTCGAAACCCTTTTTGTTTTTAACACTAAAGAGAAAAGTAAATATATAAAATTAGATTATGATTTTCAAAATGGGGAAACAAATTTCTATTAAAATTGATTAACCATTCATATCACAATGACATGTACATGCGTGCCCAGTTATGATTAATGTTATGTTTCCAGATGCAAGGGTGACTCGTATTGCAAGCTGTAACTGCAATGCACATGTTAATTAAATACCGTTATTATTAGTTCGCCGGTGTTAAACGTCATTGGGGACAGGCGGTGAACGTTAACGACCTAAAATAATTCAAGTGTAAAAGGTAGCTCCACATATTTCCGCAACATAATAAACGCAGGGGCAGTTATATTGTTCGTTTATATCTTATCCTTTAATGCAGGTGTCATTTGAACAGTGATGCATATTTTCTTTGACAATGAATTATCGCGCAATTCTGTGATTGTTATAGGAATAATTAATTAGTTTTATTGATGGTTGAAATGATGTTCTTAATTAATTCATAATTCAAAACTCTGCGGAACCAAGAGAGTCATTAAAAAAAACCTTTCTGCAGGCATGGAAGTTCTAAAATGTTGAATTAGTAATTAATTTTGCAGGGACTGCTGCATTTTCTGTGGTGGATTGCAAATAGCAGGATGAAACTAATGATTAATAAGACCGTGCATGCAGAATTTTATGTTACGTCGGATGTAAATATTTTTAATTATTCAGCATGAGATCTCGGGATGGAAGTGCTTCCAGCTTTCTAAAGGATTGCAATATTTACACTTCTGATGGCTGCTAGTTGCTTCCTATTCATTTACTGTAGTTTCAAATTAAAAAATGCTTCAGCGTAGGTCTCCCAATTGAAAATATTACAGAAATAGTATCAGTCTAAAGCAGTTGAATTTCGAATCTTTAGTTTCTAAAATTGAATGTGCAAAATGAAATTTTTAAAACTCCATACGAAAAGAAGAAATGAAAAAATTGAAACTCAATAGGAAAAAACGAGATCACGAGAGAATGTTGAGTGAAAAAACACAGAGGGAGAAAGAAAGGCAGCTAGAAAGGATCACGTAAAAGAGAGAAGTAGGGGTGGAATTATGACAGGGATAAGAAATGAGATGGTGGTAGAGGAAGAAAAGGAAAAAAATACGGAGGAAAAGGACGGGACAGTGGTGAGAATAATAAAAGTAGGAAAAGTGATTGTGGTGGTTATATGCGTGTACAGGTGAAAAGGAGAAGTGGAAGGATGGAGAATGAGAAGGAAATGGACAGAGGAAAAGGAGGAGGAGTTGGTACTTATGGGGGGGGGGATTTGAATGCATGGACTGGGGAACAAGGGGGAGAGGTATGGGATGAAGAAAAGGAGGTTTTTTTAGGAAACTTGAAACATAGGGAAATGGATCGGGAGGGCAGGATGGTTTATTTGTAACGGCAATACCGAGGGGGATGAAGTAGGGGAAATGATGTTCACGAATAAAGTGGACACCGCAATACATTACATTCTGGCAGAGGAAAAAATAAGGTAGCCGATGTTTGAAAGAAAGTGGAAGAGAATGAAAAAAATCGGAAATAAAGGAAAGGGAATTCAACAGGAGATGAAGAGATCACGAGAGGATGTTGAGTGAAAAATGGCAGAGGAAGAAGAAAAGATACATGGAAGAGGTCGAGAAAGCGGTGAAGGAAGGGAAGGGATGGGAAGTGATGAGCAGGAAAAGAGATGGAAGGAAGCGCAAAAATGAGGAAATCGGGATGGACAAATGGACGGAATATGTCAAGAGACTGATAGGGGGCGTGGAAAACAGGGTAAGTGGTAAAGGAAAGAATATTGTGGCGGGGCGAGAATAGCGGAAAGGAGATTAGTAGGTAGGAGGTTGATGGGGTAATCGCGAGACTGAAAAGAAACAGAGCAACAGGTAAGGATGGCGTAGGGAACGAAGCAATTGAATATGGTGGACAAGGGGTGAGAGAAGTGACGTGAAGGATTTGCAATAAGGTCTGGAGAGGCGAAGGGTGGCCCCTGGAATGAAAGACAGAGCTGGAAGTGCTGTTGATCAAGAAAAAAGAGGGGAAAAGAGTAGAGGAATATAGCGGTATGGAAGAGAGAATAAAGTGGATTTTGAATGGGAGTGGTCAGGGTGAGATATGGATGATGAAGCTAAAAGGGTTGAAAGAGAGAGAGAGAGAGAGAGAGCTGGTTGAGCGGGGTAGGGAAAAGCCAAGAAATGACTCATAAAGAAGAAGAAGAAGGAGAGTAATGAAGTAGTGTTGCGGAATAGAACTACAATTTTTAGATTAGTAGTGGTCACAGGAAACGGAAGCCAAGGGCGTGGTCGCAAGCATCTAGAATCAAGAATAGTGGTTAAGACGATATGTAAAAACAGGATCGTCGATAAGAAAAATGTAATGATCTTTCTCCAATGATTTGAAACTTCTCCGTTCTTAGCACAAGTATTCATAAATTCGCTCAGCCACACAAACAAATATCCGCAACCACTCTTGAGCATTTCAGCGTTGATACTATCCATACCAACCCCCTCACCATTCTTTAGTTTCTTAATTATGGATATGACGTCGCGGATATCGATTCTTCTTTGGCCAAGTACGACGGGATTGTCAAACGTATCTTCCTGTGGGTCACAGTTTTTATGTTCCATAGCTTCACCTCATACAATTTCTTGAAAAGTCACTCATACAGTATTTTACTTTGTCCGTATCCCATACTATTTCATAATCAGCATTCCTAACTCGGAATAACTCAGTGCTAGTACTTCCTTTTCTAATCTTCTTAGCCACACGAATTCCGTCATTCCACTAAGCATCTCCAGTCTTTCTTTCTACGGCCGCAACACCGCACACTTCAGGTGCAGTACCGCACACTTAGGATGCAGTACCGCACATTCCAGATACACTTTTGAAGATGCTATCCCGGATTTTCTCATGGAAAAATAAAAGAATCTACGATTTTATTATGGAAAAATAAAAAGATCAATATACCTAGGATTTTTCGCAAACGAAATATAATCTCCGATTGAATCTATTTCTAAACTCTTTTGGTTTTTAACTCCAAAGAAATGCAGTTGAGACTCTCAAGCCCGTAGAAGGGAGAAAGCATAAACGAAATAAAGAAGAAGACTTCGTCGGTCGTGAATACTGCTGAAGCAAATGTGTATCGGAAATCTGTAATCTCTATGACGACAGATAGGAAATGAGGTTCACGAATTTCTGCTGATCAAAAGTTTCTTCCTTGGTTGAAATATTTGTTGGTGCGAAGGGTGATGACACTAGAGCTATAAAGGGTTGCCTGCAGCAGGCTTAACAAGTATGAACAGGCTGAGGGAAACTCCGGACATCAGAATTTCGAGTCTGTGCGCAATATCCCGTGCAGAGACAAACCGTCGTCGCTGCATTAAAATTCGCCCCTTCCAGCTTCCTCTTCTCTGCCACTTCTGGTATTAATCTTCAGTGAGAAAGTTGGCAACGCCGAGATATTAATCATCGTGGAAGCATCGCGGTAATTCCGAGAGACCTACTAATCACGGGCCTGGACCAATTAATTCCTCTTTGTGTGGAGAACTTTGCTCTAAGATGCTGGAATCCTTTTTCCAGAAAAAAATGTATAAATTCTTCAGCGTCAATTATCCCAGGTAGTGATCACTCGTTAGAACCGATAAATTGTCGTTGCTGTTAAACAGTCCTAGGATTCTCCTGTTCAAATGTTTTAATCAGATTTTGTGGTTTTGTTTTTGTTCGCCTGTCTCAAGCTTTTCTTAGCTCATTTTATTGTTAGGAATTGTGGTGATCAGCGTGGGAATGAAACAGCCTGTGGGAAATAATGGATGATGAATGGAACGTCTGGCAGATTCCATACTGCTATAATTCTTGGACACTGTTCAAATGTCTGGAAATGTTTTACTCACTTGGAAATTTTTAATTTCATTTTGCCAAAAGTTTTTCCTGTTTCAAATTTAATTTAGGGAACATGTTTCCAAGATGCACAGCGTAGAAGTAAACTCTCAAAATTGTGTCGAATTAAAGGATCATGATAAGTCATAGGTTCATGAAAGCTAATGATAATGTAATATTGCATGGAAAAAGGCAGAAAGCAAATATGTTATTTTCGACCACTGAAAATATAAAAACAAATTATCGTCGAATGTTCTTCTATGTATATATTTTTCCGAGCTTCAGAAACATTTATTCTTTGGAATTAGTCATAAAATATTCCGGCAAACCTTACAGCGGAGCCAGAATGTCTATAACCGAAAACTGTGAATTTTTTAATTTATTACTTTTCAGGAAAAAAACGAGTGAAAAGTAATATCCGATGGAGCTTTCTCTCTAGTTTTCCAACCATTGGGGCAGCCTAAGATTTCAAATGAGCCATAAAACTTCCCCGTAATTAACATTCTAGAATATTTTAGAACATTCTATTAAAATTCATAAATATTACAGAACTAAAGAATATTTTAGAAGATTCTAAAATCAGAATATTGTAGAAAACTTGAAAACATTCTACGATTTCCTATTTAAGAAACATAAAAAATTTCTAGAATGTTCAAAAATTCAAAAATAGTTAGGAAATTCGGAAACATTCTAAAATATTGTGAAACAGTCTAGAATATTGTAGAGGATTTCAGAATATTCTAGCGAATTTTGAAATATGTTCAATTATTGTAGAAATTTCTACAGGATGTATCAGAATATTCTCGAAGATTCCAGAACATTCCAGAATATTCTAGAAAATTCCAGGAATTTCTAAAACATTCTGGACTGTTAAGTATAATATAGAAAATTCCAGAATATTCTTGAGAATTTTAAAACAAATCAGAATATTTTAAAACATTCTTAACAATATTAGAATGTTCTAGAGTATTCTAAAAAAAGGACAAAAAAATCGTTGAAAATCCAGAATTCTAAACCAACGCAGTATATTTATCTTAGCTAATTCGATAAAAAAATGAATTTCTTTGTCTCGTAATGATGACTGAAAATGAATTTATCTACTGAATGATCTCTCAAAATTCAATACAGTGGTAGCCACTTTGTAGTTGGCAGGAATGGTCGTAAATAAAAAATTCTAGAATTCGAAATCGTTACAGTACGAAAAAGGAGCGTATTGGGGTCCTAAAAAAACATAATTAATTTGGAATCGATCGATATGCAGCTTGATTATCTGCGCCCGAAAAAAATGTTTATAAAATTTATTATTTGCAGAGTTCTTAAATTTTCTTTGGTTTCAATTTTCTTTACATTCCTGGAGGTCAGAAAAGTATTTCCAATTTTTCGCGGAATTAAATCAATTCAATCAATTTCTTGATATTGTATTTTAATGCTTAGAAAGCAAGAAACTCAAGAAAATTTAAAAACTCTGCAAACAAAAAACTTTTTAAACATTTTTCTTAAGCGGGGTAAAGAAGCTGCGTATCTATCGATTTCAAGTTAATAATACTTTTTTAGGATACCAATACGCTACTTTTTCGCGTTGTATCGAATTCGGATTACAGATTTTTTTATTTTCGACCCACTCTCGTGTCATAATTTTAAAAACAATTCTTTTTAAAATTGTCAAATTTTAGGAATTGGAAAAGCTTAGGGATGTAAAATTTTCGAACTCACGGAAAACCCTCAGTAATTTCTGTCATTTGCCGGTAACAGTGGAAATTATGGTATTCAACAAATTTTTTAGAAATTTGAAATAGTGTCCAGTTAAACACAGTAAAGTTATTCATAAAAACATTGCGATTAAAACCGTGAATTATTCATTTCTGTTTTTCACAAAAACAGTCTTCACCATATTCACGTACTTAATTTTCACACTTCCACATGTGTTTACGTGAGGTGACGTGAGGTTGGTGAAGATTAAAAATCGAAAACGAATAATTGAACTCGCTCCTGAAAACTGCTGATTGCGCTGGTAATTGTCTGTCATTTTCCGTAATTTCCAACATAACCAACATTTACACGTCATTACTGTCTGAATTATGTACTTCACATTCCTAGAAAGGCTGATTTTCTGTGTATTCCCATCCACTTTTCTATTTCGACGCTTTTTTTTTACCTTTCTACAATTTTCTCGAAGGCTCACCCATCATTTATCTAAGCTGACTGGCCTAGTATAGTTATCAAAGTTTCTTGAAAAGTCCTAAGCTCGCACTTTTCAGCTGACATCCTTACAGAATTGGCATCTTGATATTTGTAAAGTTAGTCGTCGTCTTCGGAAGCATTCAGAAAAAAAAGGGGCAAGGGTGCGTCTTTTCCGTCTTCCCCTTCGGAGTCCATTAGTTGGAAATTTGCTGTGGTTTGAGAAAAGCGGACAATTGTGGGTTGCGAAAGGGGTGGTGGCTGTTCTGGAGACGAGGGTAGTCGCAGTTGACTGGTTGCACTTTAGATGTCTCTAAAAGAGACGCTAGACAAGGAGAAATGCAAGTCGTGAGTTTGAGGAAGACAGTCCCCCAATAAGCAGTCAGTAACTTGGCTCGCGTCCAAACAGGAAGTAATACCGTTCCCAAGGACTCTTCCGCAAACCGACTTTGGGACTCAAGCAGTAGTTTCGCAGTGTCTAACGAGCCCCATTGTCTTGAGATGTCGATAATTATGTTGGTTTTCTCAGCATCCTCTGTACATCTGGCTGCCCGATGCAGTCTTGCTCCGGCCAACTCGTAACACTGGAGGACTGGTTCTCGACTTAAGAGCAGAACAGGAAGTAAAAAACGAGATTACATTGTCGCCAATGGCCAACACTTCTAGAAATACTTCAATCCACCCAAAATGGGTTCAGAACTCTCTATTTTCTTTACTTTCTATATTTTTGCATCAAAACTAGTTAGTGCTGTTTTGAAAATATAATTAGGTTGAATGTAATTTAAGCTTAGCTTTCATCACAATTTTGCTTGTCAAACTTACTTTGATTTCATTTAGTTTAAGAGAATTTTACTGTCCCCTCAGCTTGAGCTTAAGGTGGAATCCGAATCACCAGTACATAGAAAATACTTTCGTGTGAGTAGGGGGCCGTTCATAATTTACGTTGCCAGTTTTGGCCTATTTTGACCCACCGTTTCCCCTTTTTGACAACCGTAGTGCAATCTTTGCCCCCTCCCGCGCCCAAAAAAAGTAACGTAGCCGTTAGCAAAACAAGGATTTAACCTTTATTCTGCGTTTTTTCGCGTTTCTAGTGGGTTTAGTTCGCAATATGCCTTTGATAATCAATCAAGAATAATTTGAAAAATTAAAATATCAGACTTCATAGTCCAGATTACCAAAAGAGGTGAATTTTCAACCCAAAAAGACCAATTTGAAAAAAAAAATATTTTTAACCTAACAGTTGCATTAGGAACCAAACAGTTAAACTTTCCAACCAAAAAGACAAATTTTCAACTAAAATTACGAACCTTCAACGAAAAAAAAAATTATTTATGATGTAGTTCAGATTGAAACCAAGTAGTTTTTTTTAATAAAAAAAAGTTGAATTCTCAACGAAAGATTGTTAGTTTTAACCAAATAGTTCAATTTTCGATCAAAAAACGAATTTCCTACCAAAAAGATTGATATTCTACCAAGAAAGTTGAATTTTCGAAAAATACATTAATTTTCAACAAAAAAGTTAATTTTCAGCTAAATAATTGAAATTTCAAATAAATAGTTTAATAACGAATAACTAAGTTTTTGTCGCGACCCCCTCTCTCCTCCCCCCTGTCAAATTGGTAACGTACTTGATGGATGGATCCTAGAGGGTTTAACATTTTTGATTAACCAAATTTGATTGAATCACTGAGAATGACAAGTATATGAAGCCCAAAAATGTAATTTTACAGGAGAAACAAAAAACGTTTCCTGTTTTCTGAGTAAGAGGGTGGAAAACCAAAATGGTATTTACCTAGTTGTCATCTTAAATAATTTAAAAGTGAATTTGTTCATGTTTTAGATTGACGAAAAACTCAAGCAGCATTTGAAAATGATCTTCTATCATAAGCAAACATCATACGAAACAGAAAACATAAGTTTGATCCTCAGCATCATTTCTGGGAAAAAGGGATGAAAACAAAATGGTCTTTACATAGCTGTCATCGTAAATAATTTAAAAGTGCATTTTACATGTTTTAAATTGATGAAACACTTAAACAATATTGAAGAATGATCTTTTTCTATGAAAAAATATAACACGAAACAGAAAACATAAGTTTGAGTCTCATCATCATTTCTGAGAAAGAAGGAGGAAAAACAAAATGGTATTTACCTAGTTGTCATCTTAAACGATTCGAAAGTACATTTATTTAGGTCTTAAGTTAACGAAAAACTTGAACAGTTTTCAAAAATGATTTTTTATCATCGAGAAATACCACAAGAAACAGGAAACATAAATTTAATCCTTCTCATCACCGCTGAGTAAGAGGGTGGAAAATCAAAATAGGCTTTTCCTATCATTCTCAATTATTTGAAAGTACGTTTTTTAATGTTTTAAATCCATAAAAAACTCTCAAAGTGTTTAAATATGATCTTTTATTATAAAAAAATCAGGCAAAAGAGAAAATATAAGTTTAGTCCTCCACATCACTTCTCCGGATACATTGGAGAAAATGGATTTTACCCAGTTGTCATGCTCATTTCTTCACAACCACCTCAATTTTAACCACGTTTTTTGGTAAAATAAATTTTTTCTTTTCACATATTTCTAACATTTTTAATAGGTCTTAACCGAAAGTACTTGAAACTGAAAAAAACGACTATCAAAAAAAGTGGGCTTTACCTAGTTGTCATTCGAAGTGCCTCAATGAGTAAACTAGCTTAAGATGAAGCATCAGTGAAGTCTCTACAGTTTTTCTAACGGAAGTTTAAACATCGTTAGAATTAGAAGGGTGGCAGTTCTGAAATGTTTGTACAACATGAGTGTAGGTATGGAACCTGAAATTGCGGCCACGCATTGGAGTTACTTATGTAAAGGAGGGCGCTTGTTAGTGAACCTGGCCTGCTGAAGTCGTTCCACTAACCTCACACTACGGTGACGAGAATGTTTACTCATTACAGGCAAACACGATCCATCATCCCGTTCCACAGCTCGAAACGAGCCTCAACTTAGATGCTTTAGTTGTTAACGAATTTTTACACTTTTATGCTTTCCAACTAACTCCCTTGGTCAACAGAATGATTTAGTGCTAAACAACCATAGTGTATGGCGTTTTGCTAAAGGATAAGACTTTATAAAGCCTGTGATTTCTCTTCTTGTTGAGCGACAAACACTCCCATTTTTTTCTCCTAATTATTCTGCCTATGGATACTAATTTTTTTATTAAATACGTCCTTAATCGAGTTTACTTGGATTAGCTTAAGTTTTGTTGGGATAACTAAACAAATACGTTGCCTCTATAGGAACCAGTTTTTTCTAATTTTAAATTGTTGACTGAAAATGAAGTTTATAAAGAAAAGTACTTATAGATGAATGAAACACCTATTTCATCGATAATGGGGCTATAAATCATACCCTTTGTGAACTTTGGTTTGATGACATTCTTTTTCATCTCAGAGATACATGACGAAGTATCCGTTTATTCGAAATCGATACTAATGGTTGTGCTGGCATTAGAGGTACCACGCAGTGAAAAAGTTCCTAGTCAAGATTATTAAATGTTTGGTCCTCATTATGTCATTTATTTGATAAAATACATTGTGAAAAACGTAGGAGTGACGCACAAAATGTAATATCTGCTTTTCAAGTGAATGGGATAAATTACTTTCTTACTATAAAAGATATTTATGTATTAACCAGCAATTGTAACAAAACATGCGTTATGGTCTTACAAGGAAAGAACGCAAAATACGAGAGGCCGATTCGACTGAGGATTCACAGGGTAAAAGTAAATCAAAATCCATTAGATACGTATTTTTTCTTTTAATCCAATGGGCCTTAGTTTCCGAGATATCAAGGTTTGAATATTTGACCTTGAGCGCTCGGCTCAAGTCCGGGCTCCGGGCTGAGCAGTGGCGTGTCGCGGGCCCAAGCGTAAATTTTCTAAACCTCGATATCTCGGAAACTAAGGCACGTTGGATCGAAAGAAAAAATACGTATCTAATGGATTTTGATGTACTTTCACCCTGTTAAGCCACAGTCGAATTGGCACCCCGCATCTCGCGACCTCTCCGTGTTAGTTGATTTTGAAACCCGATCGAAATAAACGACCATATTTTCACGTCGTTCAGTCAGAAGGAAACCGCTTTTTTTGCATTCTACCGGATCGCTAACGGTTCACGATGCGATTTTTTTGTCTTTCTGAAGTATTGTTCTTAATTTATGACATCTGAACAGTTCGTTTTATCCGGTTTTGGTCTCGGTTTATTCCCTGGTATTGGCTATAATTTGTTCACAGTTAAATTTCCTCACAATATCGGGGGGGGGGGGGGGCGATTAGAAGCTTTATAAAAATATTTTAATAATTCTAAATGAAAATGGTTGCTCATATAGCTTATATAATTTCGTCCGTACTTTTATGATATCAAGCTGAAAATCAGAGTAGATTTCAGAGAGTAATGAGATCCTTTTAATGCCTAATTTCAATTTCTCAAAGCTGATCAGGAACGATAAAAGCAGCTGCTGGAATTTTACAAGAACTTGAGCAATTCAGCACAAGTATTTTCATTAAGTTTCTTGTCCTTTGATATTCAAGCGATAGAAACTCTTCTGGATTTGAACAAGCTTAATACTAATTACATTCATTTGAACGCTATTTAGTTATAATTATGTGATAATACCTTCAGAGAATTTTAAAATTCAGCAAAATGAGCAAGAGCGTAATTTGAATGAATGAAGAATATAATTAACCCATTTTATTTCTTTAATTATTCCTGAATAGGTCGCAACTCATATTTCATTTGACATATTTATTATGCGTTTTATTATCTGTCCTACTTATATATTTAAAATAGACATCCTGAAATCTCTTTTTCATTCATTACTGAATAAATGTTGTAGTCATTGAAAGAATTAATACGAGTAGATATTTTTATAGAAACAAATTGCCTTAATTTGATAGAATAATGATAAAAAGAAGAGACTATGGAAGCAACTCATTATTTATTTTTGTTTATAGAATTTGTATGAACTGAAACTTCTTTAGAAATTGGAAAGTAGCTTGGTAGATATTGGTTCAGACTCTAGAAGAATTCTGAAGTAATATCCACTCTTTTAAATAAATCGAGAGTAATAGCTTGTGGAAACTTTGTTAAGCGAACACGATTTTCTTCCGGATTCAAAGCCATAAATTTTGTTTCGTAATAATAGGTTCTAGGACCTCATAGTCTCAAGCAAAATAAGCCCATCAATTCAATTACCCTTCTTCATATAGTAAGATACGCTCGTTTCACTCTGGACGGTCGCTAGGAACTTAAAGTGGAAGATAATATCATGCAAACAACCAAATCTCATCAAATAAAATGATAAAGCGGAACTGGGATTAAAAAATAACATGTTCTAATCATTCATATTTCTATTTATTAATATTTTTCCAAAGTAATTTTTGTAACCAATTTAGAAATTAATATTAATACAACATCGTTCAGTAGTAAGAAAATTCAGTTAAAATTATTTGATTAAATTTATTATTGATATGACAAAAAAAATATTGTACTTTGTAACTATATCACTTATAAACAATACTTGACTCCATTTTATGAACGACACTAAAAAAATGGTACCCTGATATTTTTATGTCAATTTTAATTAAACTTTCAGTTTGCATAAAGTGATGAAGAAAACTATAACTAAGTCCAGAACATTTTGTGAGTTGTATGCGAGTGCACCTGTGGAATACAGCTAAGAAAATTTCCTGTCGAGTTTTAGAATCCTGCGTCCGATATCGTCGCATTATCGTATTTCCTCGTTTTCAGATATCCGACTTGGCCTTCCAACACTTCTGCCCTTCTCGTGTGATAATATCCACCATATATCAAATTTTATTGTTGGGATACTTAAAAGTTGAATTTACGACGAGGCAAGCACAATAGCTTGGTGTGAAAACGAATTTAAAAAGAACTATATCGATAACCAGGATTACAAAGTGCAGCATTTCAAACATTTTTCGACCAGCTGTGAGATATTGCGAGAAAATTGACCACCGGTGTATAAGTACTCTTGGGACAGTGAAACATTTATATCGAAAATATACTTTTAAACTCTCTTATTTGTTTATACTCTCTCCATTTTACGGACTTAAAAGTCTTTGCAGAACCATTACATGTTTTCTTATTGACAATCCTTATTGACAGAGAGCGGACGAGCCCAGAAGTTGGGCACCGAGCCTAGGCTCGGCTCCCTCGTTGCGGAAAGCCCCTGAACCTAGTAAGCGAACATGCGCGCGCACTCAGTGCTGTCCGCTAATCACAGTCACTGACATTCATCTGCTCGTGTT
>JAUMHM010000078.1:19440023-19450456 GCA_032362435.1 Melikaiella ostensackeni
GACATTCATCTGCTCGTGTTCGCTCTCTCACCACTTTCCCCTATGCGGCGGTCATCCGCAACGAGGGAGCCGAGCCTAGGCACCGTGCGCAACTTCAGACTGGGCTCGTCCGCTCTCTACTTATAAGTAGATTTTAAGGTAGTTTAATGGTAGGATAGATGTTTATTAAAGAATGTTAAGAGAACGGTGTCCCTCAAACCCCTGAAATGAAGAGAAATGACATGCAATTTCAACGATTTCGTATACTTTCATTGACTAAACATTTTTTCACATAAAAAAGTGAAAAGGGTATTACTTTTTTTATACTTTTCTCATTATTGGAGTACATTTTGGACCGAGAAAGATACAAAAGGAGATAGAAGTTTTTGACTCGAGATTAATTTTAATCTAATAATTAAGTTTAGTCTAGATCGTCTAGATCAAAAGAGCCTACAGCCCAGAATTCTTAATCAAGTTCAGTCTTTTTTTTCGAAATACTCTTAATTGAATTCCAAAGAGAATTATCACAACGCATTCTTCAATTTCTTCTTCTTTGCACTGCTGTGTTCACAAACATTGTAAAAAAATTGTCATTTTTGCAACTTTATTCTTTATCTTTCCGCAAACATTCTAAATGAACTCGGAGTCAATCAAAATCAGCCCAGTAGCATCTAAGATACAAAATTATTTCATGAAATATTTGATTTAATTTTTGTTAATAAATTTCAAAGGTGACGATTCTACGATTGAAAATTTTTTTTCAGCAAATCTACTTTGTATTTCGCCGTTAGTGATGCACAATAAAAATTATCGTGACCAATCAACATTTTTTAATTTTATAGAGAAATAAAGTCAACCAGAAAAAATGAGTTTTCAACAAAAAGGTCAACTTGTAACCAAACCGTTGAATTTTTAACCAAAACAGATGAAATTTCTGGAAATTGTGGAATTTCCAAGTCAAAAAGACGAATTTCTGGAAAAAATGTTTATTTTTAATCAAATGGTTCAATTCTCTACCAAAATAGTTGATGAACTTTCAGCAACAGAGTTAAATCCTAAACCAAAACAGATTAATTTTTAACCAAAATGTTCCATTTTTAACCAAAAAATATGAAATTTCTACAAAATGAGATGAATCTTCAACAAAATATTCGTAGTTTGATTTCCAACCAAAAGTAATTTTTGAGTCAAGAAAGAAAAAAAATTCAAACTAATTGTTGAATTTTCAAGACATCATGACGAATTTACTACAAAAAAATACTTTTCGTCAAAATAGCTTAATTATCTTCCAAAATAGTTCAATCACAAAAGAGTTTAATTCCAAATTAAAAACATTTGAATTCATCCAACAAAACCAAATTTTCAACAAAATAGCTGAATCGTCAACCAAAAATGTGATAGTTGATATTTCAACCAAAATTCATCTTTTTGGTTGAAAATTTTAATATTTTGTGAAAAATTCGTTCTTTTTCGGGTGGGAAATTAATCTTTTCGCTTAAAAATTAATTTTTCGGTATGCAAATTCAACTACTTATTTGAAAGTTGAACTCTTTTGTTGAAAATTTACATTTTTTCTGAAGTTTCATCATTTTAGTTGAGGATTCATCTCTCTGGTAGGAAATTAAACTATTTTGTTAAAAATTTGTTTTTTTTCTTGGTTGAAAATCTTTTTTTCCTAATTGAAAATTTAAGTATTCCATTTTTGGTTGAATATTTATCTTTTTACCTTGAAAAATCATTTATTTTGTTAAAAATTCGTTGATGAATCAATTTTATACCTCAGATACTACTGTGCTGATTTTGATTGACGCCGATTTTATCACGATTGCTAACGGAAAGATGAAAGATAAAGTTTTGAAAATGACAATTTTTTCAAATTTTATTTGTTAACACAGAAGTACGATAAAGAAAAAAAATAAAAAATCGGCTCTTATAATTCACTTCAAAACTTAGTTAAGAGTGTTTCTAATGAAAAATGCTGCTTTCAAATCTACAAATGAAGCAACTAGTTTCTTTTTCTTCCGCCCCAAGTTCCATTGACAAAAAATTGAGCACGTAAACAATTTATAGTTATGTACCTGTATCATTTTTTAATTTGGATAATTTTATTTTCACAAAAATTATTATTATTAGATGTCGTTATTATTTATTATATTCAGATATGTTTTACTTATATTAGGCAGGACATCGAGCGCAGATATTTTTTGTAAATTGAAGTTTTTTCACCACCCGCGTGGAAAAAGTTCCGTTTAGTCCTCTTTGAAATGTTGGCCCCCGTCAGGAGCCCATGTGGACAATCCGTAGAGGAAAAAACCACGAGGGCCCCCGCAGAGTGCCTGCTCGATTGCCCTCACAGTCGATCGATTAAAATTTCTAAGTTCAAAAGGTTAATATTTTGTTGACACTAAAAATGTTATGTTTGATTAGTTCGTGCTTACCAAAAATACATTTTTGTTAAAATTTTGATAACATTTTTTTGTAAGTTAAACTCCAAAATCCCAGGAATTCCACGAGTTATAAACATTGTGGTAAGTGGGTCAAATGATTGCCCTCATAGGCCTCTTATGACCTGAGGGCAATCCATTTTTCTATACAGGCACATTCGAATTTCGAAAAAATTTGTTTTGCCAACCTACTCATCTTAAGGCTATCGTAAAAAGAATTAATCTTGATGCTTGGAAAAAATAATGAATTGCTACAGTTTCTTCAAATATTTAGTTAAGAAAAATATCACGAATCAAATCAAATGTGTTTAGGAAAAAGACAAGATTCAGAAAGTGGTAAATTTTTGAAAATTTTAATTCACACAGACTAATTTTTGTCCTCATGAAAAGAACAGTTGTATACCTGAAAATAAAGTATCGCAGCAGGTACTCTTTCAGAATTTTTCTGGGATCTTACTAGGCTTTTATTGGAACTTTCTTTCATTCAAGTGTTGAAGGAAGTGAAAAACTTGGACATCAATTTCGTCGGATGTCGTGAGAAAGAGAAGACAATAAAAGAATCTATAACCAATTTTGTCTATTCAAAGTTTATACTCTACATGTATAAGAGCTTCTGGAGAACCTCGGAATATTATTCGAGAAGCAGTACCATCTTCATCTCGGAAAGTCTCAAGAGGACTTTGCGATCGAGGAACATGTTGTCGACTGGGTCGGACAGAAATTCCATATGCATCACATAAATCCCCAAGAGGGATAGGAAATAGCACCCCAGCTTTGTATATACCCATAAGGATCTTCAGTACCGACACCAAACACCAGGCACAGCGAAGCGTTGCAAACTCATTCATATTCGACCTCCTTATTGGATCTATACCCATCTTATGTCTGCAGATCATCCACTTCCTAACGCTTTTTGGATATCCCCTTTGACGCCGACAAAATGGCAGAAGCAGCTTAAAATAGAACTTTGGAAATATCAGCAAAAATATATTCAATTTTTTTCACTCTCTAGCTGATACCATTATATAATAAATTAAAAGAAACTTAATGATGTGTTAACATCTCAGACCTCGATATGGAGAGTTAGGCCTGAACCAGAGCGTTTAATGCTTTGAAAGGGTGACGGAAAAATTTAACGCATTGAGTTTTTTAGTCTTTACACCGGACAATGGGCGTAGGCTTAAATTGCGTAAATGGAGACACTGTGTGCGATGAGAGGAAAAGAGACCGGGCACTTGTTTCTCTCAACTTCTCTCTTCCTCTCATCGCTCCAAATCAGCTATGCTTCTCCCAATGTATATTCACTCTTCCCCCTCTCATCGCTTCTGCTGTGCTTCGTACGTCATGATGAAATAATATTTGAAATATTTTGAAATCTTTGTAAAATCTTTAAAATCTTTCTGAAATCTTTGACATTTTTTTCAATTCTTTGAGAAATGTAAGATTTTAGTTTAAGGGCGTTGGAATCAGGCCCTAGTTCAAAAATTGAATTGCCTCATTCTACTCTATAAATACTGGAATCTTTGTTAGATAAAAATCTTTGTTAGATACTTAGGACCTACTCCTGTTTTTACTCAAGTTTGTATCCGCAATACAGACTTGATTCAAAACAGGAGTGGGCCCTAAGTATCTTAAAAGATGTATTTCTAGAATTCATGGAGTAAAATGAGGCAATAAAATTTTGAGGTTAAGTCTTGGTTCCAATGCTCTCAAGTTAAGCTTTGTTTGAAATCTTTGGAGTGTATTGCAATCTTTGGCAATCTTTGTGAAATATTTTGAAATCGCAAAAGATCTTTCAAAATCTTTGTAAAATATTGGAACTCTTTGAAATTTTTGTGAATTTTTTGATTTATGAAAGATTTCAGTTTGAGGGTGCTGGAACCAGGCCTTAACCTCAAATTTGAAATGCCTCATTTTACTTCATAAATACTAGAATGACATCTTTGTTAGACACTTAGAGCCTACTTCTGTTTTGAATAATGTCTGTTTTCGGAATGAAAAATTGGCTGATTTTAGTACTTTTTGTGTGAAACGATTTTTTTGGATTCCACTCCGACCATTAGAAAAAATCGTTCTACACGAAAAGTATCGAACTTGGATAATTTTTCACTCCAAGTACAGACCTGATTCAAAACAGGAGTGGGTTCTAAGCATCTAATGAAGTTATATTTCTAGTATTTATGAAATAAAATAAAGCACTTCAATTTTGAGGATAGAGCTTGGCTTAAACGCCCTTGAGATAACGTTTGTGAGTCTTTGGGGATCTTTGTGAAATCTTTTGAAATCGCAAAAGATTTTTCGGAATCGTCGTGAAATATTTGAAATTTTTGACATTTTTGTGGATCTTTGATTTATGTAAGAGTTTAGTTTAAGGGTGTAGGAAGCAGGACCTAAAATTGAAATTGAATTGCTTCATTTTACTCTATAAATACTAGAATTACATCTTCGTTAGATACTTAAGGCCTACTCCTGTTTTGGGTTAAGTGGGCCCTGAGTATCTAACAAGCATGTATTTCTAGTATTCATGGAGTAAAATGAGGCACTTCAGTTTTGAGGGTAAGGCTTGGTTCTAACGCCTTGAGTTACCGTTTGTAAGTCTTTGGCGATCTTTGTGAAATCTTTTGAAATCGCAAAAGATTTTTCGGGATCTTTGTGAAATATTTAAAATCTTTGACATTTTTGTGAATGTTTAATTTATGTAAAAGTTTAGTTCAAGGGTGTAGGAAGCAGGCCCTAAAATTGAAATTGAATTGCTTCATTTTACTCTATAAATACTAGAATTACATCTTTATTAGACACTTAGGGCCTAATCCTGTTTTGGGTTAAGTTAAGTGAGCCCTAAATATCTAACAAAAATGTATTTATAGTTTTCTTGGAGTAAAATGAGGCACTTCAATTTTCAGGTTAGGGCTTGGTTTCAATACCCTTAAATCAACGTTTTTTTTTTAAATCTTTGAAGTATTTAACAATCTTTGGGAATCTTCGTGACATCTTTTGAAATTGCAAAAGATTTTTCGGAATCTTTGTAAGATATTTGAAATTTCTGACATTTTTGTGAATTATTTGATTTATTTAAAATTTGAGTTTAAAGGCTTTAGAACCAGGCCCCAAACTCAGAATTGAATTGCCTCATTTTACTTTATAAATACTAGAATTACATCTTTGTTAGACACTTAGAACATCTTCCTGTTCTAAATCAAGTCTGTATTCCGAATGTAAAATTCGCAAATTTAAATCATTTTTGTATAAAACGATTTTTTTCGTATTCTACCCCGAGCATGAGAAAAAATTGTTTTACCCGAAAAGTATTGAACTTGGCTAAATTTTCACTCCGAATACAGACTGGATTTAAAAAAGGAGTGGGTTCTAAGCATCTAATGAAGTTGTACTTCTAGTATTCTTGTAGTTAAATAAGGCATTTCAATTTTGAGTTTCGGGCTTGGTTCCAAGGCCCTTTAGTTGGCGTTTGTTTGAAATCTTTAAAGTATTTTGCATGTATCAAAATGAGGCACTTCAATCTTGAGAATAGGGCTTGGTTCTAACGCCCTTAAGTTAATATTTGCTCAAAACCTTTAAAGTATTTTGCAATATTTAGAAATCTTTGTGAAATCTTTTGAAATCCTTGTAGAATATTTGAAATCTTAAAAAAAATTTTTTGAATTCTTGACATTCTTGTGAATTCTTTGATTTATGTAAGATTTTAAAAAAAGGGCGTTGAAACCAGGCCCTAACCTTATAATTGAATTGCCTCATTTCAATCCATAAGTATTAGAATAAAATCTTTGTTAGATAGTTAGGGCCTTCTCCTGTTTTGAATCAAGTCTGCATTCGGAATGAAAAACTGGCTCATTTCAGTAGTTTTTGAGTGAAACGATTTTTTTGATTCTAACCTGAGCATTAGAAGAAAATCGTTTCACACGAGAAGTATTGAAATTAGCTAATTTTCAACTTTGAATACAGGCTCGATTTAGAACAGGAGTGGGTTCTAAGCATCTAATAAAGTTGTATTTTAGTTTAAGGGCTCTGGAACCAGGTCCTAACCTCGAAATTGAAATGCCTCATTTTACTCCATAAATACTAGAATTACATCTTTGTTAGACCCTTAGGGCCCACTTCTGTTCTGAATGATGTCTACGTTCGGAATGAAAAATTGGCTAGTTTCAATCCTCTTTGGGTAAAGCGATTTTTTTCGGATTCTAACCCGAGCATTAGAAAAAATCGTTTTACACGAAAAGTATTGAAATTGGCTAATTTTGTACTCTGAATACAGACATGAATCAGAACAGGAGTGTGTTCTAATCATCTAACAAAGATGTATTTCTAGTATTCGTGGAGTAAAATGAGGCACTTCATTTTTGAGGTTAGGGCTTGGTTCCAAGGACCTCAAGTTAACGTTTGTTTGAAATCTTTGAAGTGTTTCGCAATCTTTGGAAATCTTTGTGAAATCTTTTGAAATCTTCATGAAATATTTCAAATGTCTGAAAATTTTCTGAAATTTCTTACATTTTTGCGAATTCTTTGATTAATGTAAGATTATAATTTAAAGGCGTTGGAACCAGGCCCTAACCTCAGGATAGAATTGCCTCATTCCACTCCATAAACACTAGAATGACATCTTTGTTTGATACTTATGGCCTACTTCTGTTCTGAATCAAGTTTGTATTTGGAATGAAAAATTGGCTTATTTCTATTTTTTTTGTGTGAAACGATTTGTTTGGATTCTAACCCGAGTATTAGAAAAAATCTTTTTACACGAAAAGTATTGAAATTGGCTACTTTTAACTCCGAATGCAGACTTGATTCAAAACAGGAGTGGGCCCTACGTATTGAACAAAGATGTATTTCTAGAATTCATGAAGTAAAATAAGGCGATTCAAGGTTGAGGTTAGGGCTTTGGTCCAGCGCCCTTATGTTAACGTTTGTTTGAAATTTTTGAAGTATTTCGCAATATTTGGAAATCTTTGTGAAATTTTTTGAAATCTTTGTAAAATATTTCAAATCATTGACAATTTTCCAATATTGGGGTCGGGGCTTGGTTCCAACGCCCTTGAGTTAACGTTTGTAAATCCTTGCAGTATTTTGCAGTCTTTGGGAATCTTTGTGAAATCTTCTGAAATCACAAAAGATTTTTCGAAATGTTTGTAAAATATTTGAAATCCTGGAAATTTTTGTGAATTCCTTAATTCATGTAAGATTTCAGATTGAGGCCGTTGGAACCAGGCTCTAACTTTAAAACTGAATTGCCTCATTTCACTCCACAAATATTACAATTACATATTTGTCAGATACTTAGGGCGTCCTCCTGTTTTGAATCAAGTCTTCATTCGAAATAAAAAATTGGCTCATTTCAATACTCTTTGAGTAAAACGGTTTCTTTTTATTTTAACCTGAGCATTAGAAAAAACGTTTTACACGACAAGTATTGAAATTAGTTAATTTTTCACTTCGTATACAGATTTGATTCAAAGCAGGAGCAAGCCCTGTGTATTTAACAAATATGTATTTCTAGTATTCATGGAGTAAAATAAGACATTTCAATTTTGAGGTCAGGGCTTGGTTCAAACGCCCTTCAGTTAACGTTTGTAAATCTTTAAAGTATTTTGCAATCTTTGGGAATCTTTGTTAAATCTTTTCAAATCACAAAAGATTTTTCGGAATCTTTGCAAAATATTTGAAATCTTGGACATTTTTGTGAATTTCTTGATTTATGTAAGATTTTAGTTTAAGGGCGTTGGAACCACACCCTAACCTCAAAACTGAATTGCCTCATTTTACTCCATAAACATTAGAATTACATATTTGTTAGATAGTTAGAGCCTCCTCCTGTTTTGAATCAAGTCTGCATTCCTAACCTGAGCATTAGAAAAAATGTTTTACGCGAAGAGTATTGAAATTAGTTAATTTTTCACTTTGAATACAGATTTGATTTAAAACAGGAGAAAACCCTATGTATCTATGTATCTAACAAAACGTATTTCTAGTATTCATAGGGTAAAATGAGGCACTTCAATTTTGGGATTATGGCTTCGTTTGAACTCCTTCAAATTGACGTTTTTTTGAAATCTTTGAAGTACTTTGCAATCTTTGGAAATCTCTGTTGAATCTTCTGAAATCGCAAAAGATTTTTCATAATCTCCGTAAAACATTTGCAATCTTTGACACTTTTGTGCATCATTCGATTTATGAAAGATTTCAGTTTAAGGGCGCTGGAATCAGGCCCTAACCTCAAAATTGAAATGCCCTATTTTACTCCATAAATACTAGGATAGCATCTTTGTTAGACACTCAGAGCCTACTCATGTTTTGAATGAAGTCTCTATTTGGAATGAAAAATTGGCAAATTTTAATACTTTTTGTGTGAAGCGATTTTTTTGAATTCTAACCCGAGCATTAGAAAAAATCGTTCTACACAAAAAGTATTGAGATTGGCTAATGTTTCACTCCGAGTACAGACTTGATTCAAAACAGAAGTGGGTTTCAAGCATCTAATGAAGTTGTATTTCTAGAATTCATGTATTGAAATGAGGCACTTCAATTTTGACTTTAGGGCTTGGTTCCAAGGCCCTTAAGTTGACGTTTATTTGAAATCTTTGAAATATGTTGCAATCTTTGCAAATCTTTTTTGAATCTTTTGAAATCGCAAAAGGTTTTTTCAAAATCTTTGTAAAATATTTGAAATCTTTGTGATTTTTGTGAATTCTTTGATTCATGTAAGATTTTAGTTCAAGGGCGTTGGAACCAGGCCCTGACCTCAGAATTGTATTGCCTCATTCTCCTCCATAAATAATAGAATTACATCTTTGTTAGATACTATGGGCCTTTTCCTGTTTTGAATCAAGTCTGTGTTCGGAATGAAAAATTCGGCAATTTCAATTCTTTTTGTGCAAAATGATTTCTTTGGATCATAACCCGAGCATTAGACAAAATCGTTTCGCACAAAAAGTAATGGAATTATCTAATTTTTCACTCTGAATATAGACTTGAATCAAGACAGCAGTGGGCCCTAAATATCTGAAAAAGATGTATTTCTAGAATTCATGGAGTAAAATGAGGCAATTCAGTTTTGAGGTTAGGGCTTGGTTACTTCGAAATTTGGTTCCTTTGAAAACTTTGTGGAATATTTTGAAATCTTTTGAAGATTTCACGAAGATTTGTTTCTTCTTTCTTGAATTTTTTTTTCTTTTCTTTCCTTTTGGATTTATCCTTTCTTGGATCGTAGTTGAGGACGCACGTATCATTTTTTTCGCAAGTAGTTCGATGAAGTGCGGCTACAAATTATTACAAAAATGTCAACCTTTCGTCAGTAACTTGTTAAAGTTTAGCGAAATTTGTCATGTCCGATAAGAGGAGTCAGCATTTCAACGAAGGAGAAAGACCCGTCAAACGGTAAGCGATTCAGTCATTTCCAGTCGATTGGCGCCCAACAGCGATATCCACTTTTCAGCGACAAACGGTAACCAGCGGGTATGAAGTGTGCGGCTACTGAAATCAGGAACGGTTATTCAATGACGACAGAAATTCGTAGATTCGACAAAAACGATTCCTTTTCCCACAATCAGCTTTTTCGTTTCACTGACTTGTGAAAAATTGACGCTTTTTTATGGTCTTGTACAGTAGGGTGGTCAAAATTTTTTTTGTTCTTCATGTTCTCACCCCCCAGATTTGTTTAAATCCACAAAAAAATGAATGCCTATTTTATTTTTGGAAGAAAAAATATTTGCAGGTTCCACAAGCCCCATGCAGTTTTTGTATTTGACCCCCCTAAGTCTGTTTTATGGGGTCCCAAAAAACTCCCATAAGTGGAAAATTGGGTTTTGTAAATTTTTGGCGCTAATTATTATTTTTTTGCTTTTTTTCGTAAAAATTGTTTCTAATACATAAAATATTACTTTCTACTAATAATTAAATGTTTAAATAAATTTCTAAAACAATTAATTATTATGAAAAGAGGTGTTTCGGGTTTCAATCGTGTGCAAAACTACGAATCTTGCCGACGTTTCGTGAACATTG
>JAUMHM010000078.1:19450556-19463607 GCA_032362435.1 Melikaiella ostensackeni
TTTTGCACACGATTGAAACCCGAAACACCTCTTTTCATCATAATGAATCATCGTGAAAGCATTAAATCTATTACAATTAATTATTGTTTATAGCAATTTTCTCTTAGAATACAGTTAGAAAATATCGCTTTTTCCCGAATTTTTCAACGTTTTAGTTAGAGCGAGGCACTAATTACTTAAAATTACCAGAATAATTGTTTCAACAATGTCTTATTATTTATAACAATTTTCACTTAGAATAATGCTAGAAAGTTGCGGTTTTTTTAATCTCTAATTTTTTGTCCACTTTTTATTCAGAGCAATGTAACAATTAATTCACGTTAAGAAACATAATTGTTCGAACAATTTATTATTATTTTTATAAATATTCTCTCTGTAAACTGCTAGAAAGTTGCGGTTTTTCCCCTGGAATTTTTACCTCTTTATCCACTCTTTACTTAGAGTGAGGTAATAATTAATGCAATTTAACAAAATAATTGTTTAAAGAATTTATTTTCACTTGGAACATCTTCTCCTATAGTAATGCAACACAGTTGTGGTTTTTTTATAAAAATTTTTAATTTTTGTCCATTTTTCACTTAGTGAGGTAATAATTCATGAAAATCAACAAACATGATTGCTTAAACAATTTATTATTGTCTGTAATTATCTTCTCTTAGTGTAATGCTAGAAAGTATGGTTTTTGTTTGAAATTTTCAGTTTTTCTTTCACTTCTTAGTTATGAACAAATAATAAGTGAACATAAACAAGAATTGTTTTTTGAAACCTTTCGTTTGAACTTATATTTATAAAACATTAGCAAAAGAGTAAAAATATTTTCTTCCAGAAAGAAATGGAATACTATTTAAAAAATGATTCTCTCTGATGTTGATTCATTATTTGTTCAAAAGTAAAAAGTGAAGGAACAGTAGAAAATTCCAGAAAACCCTGTACCTCTCTAATATCACTCTAAAATAAGGTAGTTATAAACAATACTAAATTGTTGAAACAATTATTTTTGTTAACTTGCATTAACTATTACCTCAATAAGTGAAAAGTGGACAAAAAGTTGAAAATTTCAGACAAACCGCAATATTTCAGCATTATTGAAAGAGAACGTTATTCAAAAAAATAATGAATTATTTAAACAACTATGTTCGTTCACTTTTATTATTTTTCGTTCTCTCCTTATTCAAAGGAAAAAGTGGGCAAAAATTTGAAAATTTCAGAAAAAACCGCGACTTTCTAGCATTATCTGAAGAGAATATTGTTAAAGATAATACCAAATTGTTTAAACAATCATGTTTGTTAAGTTGAATTAATTATCACCACACTCTAATTGAAGAGTGGACAAAAAGTGGAAAATTTCAGAAAAACCCGCAACTTTCTAGCATTATTTGAAGAGAATATTGTTATAAATGATAATAAAGTGTTCAAACAGTCATTTTTGTTAACTTCAATTGCTCATTGCCTCGTCCTTAATGAAAAGTTGAAAAATTCGAAAAAAATCGCGACTTTCTAACTATATTCTAAGAGAAAAGTGCTATAAACAATAATAAGTTGTTTCAACAATTTATTTGAACATATAATTATTAGTAGAAAGTAATATATTATTCATTAGTAACAATTCGTACTAAAAGGAACCGCAAAAAATTATTATTTGCGACAAAAAGTCGCAAAACCCACTTTTTCACTAATGGGAGTTTTTTGACACCCTATAAAACAGACTTATGGGGGTGAAATTCAGAAAGTAATTTTTGATTTCTATTCCATGGCTAATTGTAAAGAGAAGTGTTGAGTTTTAAGTAGATACACCTAATATTGACGATTCTGAATGAAGTTTACAATAACGTCTTTTTTTCTTATTGGAAATACGCGTCGAACTTCATGGGGCTTGCGGAACCTCTAAATATAAATTTTTTCAAAAAAAAAAAATACTTCATTTTTTTGTGGATTCCAATGGTACAGGCCTTGTTGCAAGCAAAAATTAACAGCTGCTACGCTGTGAAATATCTCCCAACGGCTGACCACACTGGGTTTCTACTACTTGCATGACTAATGGAACAACGTTCCTACTGCTTCACACTCATTAGGCCAGTCAACGAGGCAAAAATATGACCCTAGCTTAGAATTAAGTCTAATCAAGCTGAATTTTTTTCAAATGCCTTCTAGATGATATGTTTAATCATCCATGAAAATTCAGTAACTGTAAACCTTGAGTTTTTTAATAATAATGCAAAATGACCGCAAAAATCATATTTTTGAAGTTTTCCTTGCTTTTCATGAAAACGGTTACTTTTATTGAAAAATAGTTAAATAGAAAAATGTACAGCGTCTCATTCGGCACGAATAAGGTTGTTTCGCCTTTTTTGTATAGACCCAATCCATTTCAAATCAGTTACGAGTATTTGAATTTTAATGTCTATTTAAGAAAAAACACAAATTTTCATAAACTTTTATAGTTTGTTATCTACTCTAGATATTTTAGTTTTCTTCTCGGATTCTGAGGAGTTTTACCGTCCTTTTTCGATACCCGTCGGGAAATTTCAAAAATGTTCAAAATTGAAGAAAATGGCGACGATTTGTTTGAAAATATAAGAGTCTATTTCAACAAAAAACATACACTTATATTTTTTTACAATTTTTTAAAAATTTCTACTCATATAAAGAAGACATTCTGTGAGTTTCATTTCGGCTAAATAAATTTTGTGGCCAGGAGATTTTTTTTCAAGTCGAATTTTCGCAATTTTCCCGGAAAAAACGAAATGTACTAAAAAATGTGAAGATGAAAAATTTCATATCTGAAAAAGCTCCTCAAAAAATATCCTTGATACTTTTGTGATATCTTGCATCCTTTACGAGAAAAATTCGAAAATTATATTTTTAGGAAAAAAATTCTCGTGTCCTCAAAAATGGTTTAGCACACATAAATTTATATAATGCCTTCTTTATGTGAGCAGAAACTGTAGTTTCTGCATACATAAAAAACGAATCCTATACGTTTCATGTGGGCCAAACCATTTTTGAGGACCGGAGAATTTTTTTTTCCTAAGAAAATAATTTCGAATTTTTCTTGTAAGTTATGCAAGATATCACAAAAGTGCATGATGTATTTTTTGTAGAATCTTTTCAGACGTGGAACCTTTTATCTCAACACTTTTCGCGTACATCTCGTTTTTTTTTTTTGAAAAAAATTGCGAGAATTAGATTTTATGAAAAAATTCTCTCTCCCACAGAAATTGTTCAGCCCACATAAAACTCACAGGATGTAATCCTTTAAGAAGGACAAATTGAACAAAAAATTGGCAAAAAATATGAGTGTGGGTTCTTTTGTTAAATTCGAGATCTTCTATTTTCAAACAAATCGTCACCATTTTGTTCATTTTCAACTTTTTTCAAATTTTCTGACGGAATCCGAAAGAGGACGATAAACCTCATCAGAATCGGAGAATAAAGTTAGAATATCTCAATTAGATAGAAACTATAGAAGTTTATAAAAGGAAATTTGTGTTATTTTCTTCGAAAAATAGACGCCAAAATTCAAATAATCGTAATTTTGTGGAATCTTTTGTTACTCAATTTGCAAAAATACTTGTCGCCTAAGAAAAACCACTTTCTACACAAATACTCTTTCCTCATTTATGAATCGTTATGAATACTTACATTCATAACAGTGAAACTAAATTGTTCCCATAAGCATTTTTCCAGGTTGCCTACTACCTCATATGAAGAAATTTGCGAAAAAATTAATATCAGCTTAATTAGTCAGTTTTTACATTCTCATCAGAGAAGGTATTAGATTTGTGTAAAATTTGACCGCCTCCCCTTTTTATCAAGTGTCCACGTTTTGAGACCCCCTGAACCCGGAAACAGGTTTTTACGAATGTGTCTGTATGTCTGTTGTCTGTATGTATGTCTGTATGTGTGTATGTCTGGCTGTGAGCACGGCAACTTTTGAAAAAATTAATCTTTTTGATTGGTCTTTGGTACACTTTTTCAGTGTCAGAAACTGAAGGTCAAGTTCGTTAGCTAGATATTTCGGATGAAAATTCAAAAAGTTGAAGCATTTTGAAAATTTTTGAGACCATTTTTTTTAAGATTTAAAAATTCGATGTACGACCATTTGTAGTACTCGGAAAGTCGAACAATTCATCCTCATGACTTTTTTCGCTAAAAAGAAAATTGTGAGAGTTATAACATTTCCAAAATTAAAAAAAAAAAAAGAATCGAAAGTAAGAATTTTAAGCCAAGCAGTGCAAGATATAAAAAAAGTCAAGAGAAGAAAAACATTTATTTTTGAAAGCTCTACAAGATTGTCACAACAACTTTTTGAATTTTCTTGAAAAATCGAAAATTCAAATTTTGAGCTAAATAACGCGGAATACGAAAGAAAATTGAGATGCCAAAATTGTTGCTTTTACGAAGAAATGTAAACTTGCCTCCAAATATTTTCTGGTAGGAGGTACAGTTTATATTTTAAGTATAGAAAATAGTATTGGAATATTTCTATTTTTATCTTGGAGCCAAGCGACGCGAGATAAGAAAAAAACAGTCAAAAAAGTAGAATTTATGCTCTTTAAAGATCATATAAAATTGCTTCTAGGTCATAACAAGGTTCGGCTACGGTCTCGATTTTCTGCCTGCGAGGCGGAAAAAGGGCTTGCTACGCCTTGTTATTTTCTTACCTACCGTGGCTTAGGCTTTATATTCGTAGGCCTTCCAAGTTTAATGTACAGTCAGGTACAAAAATAGTTTGAAGAAGTTTTCTTCTTAAATTTTCATCTTCAGTTTAAATTTGGTACATTTCATTCAGTGCCTGAGGGTAGGGACTTGATGGAACGCTTGCTTTACAAATGTACAAGATATCTACAAAGTTCCAATAATTTTCCATAATTTTTTCTCATTGAAAAAAGACTTTATTGGACGTATGTCAAATTTCTTGGAAAATTTTGAGCTCCTGCACTTGCTGCCAGGTCATAATGGGGTTCGGCTCCTGTCTGGATTTTTTGACTGCGGGGCGAAAAAAGGGTTAGCTACTCCTTGTAATGTGTACAGTCAGGTACAGAAATAGTTTGAGAAAGTTTTCTCTTGAAAGAAATATTTGTTTGAATGTTTTTTGGTAATTTTTGCTTAAATTTAAATGAGTATATTTTTAATATTTGTACTATTTTATCAAATAAATTAGATATTTGTAGTAATATGATTTTCCTAAAATTATTAATTTTTATCACTTAAAATTTTGTTGAAGTCATTTTTTTGTAAGAATGCATATGTATTTGGGGCTTAGCATGAAACATAAATTCTCAGAACATGAAAAATAAAGGGGCCCTGTTCTTTTCTTTTTTAAATAGAAAGCAACCGTGTAAAATTTGGTTCCAATGGGAAAAAAATCTGATCAGTTTTCCTTAAATTGCTAGGGAAAACCGGAGAAAAACATGTTTCTCTTATTTACTTCAAAATTATTGGTTGTTTAAAGAAAGTCTCTGAATAAATGTTGTAGATTTCCGTGAAATACATACATGTGGCAAGTGGTGCAAAATCTTTTGTCTTCACAATTTTCTGCTTTTAGGGGTATTTTTATTGATGAGGGTAATAATTATAAATCCGGATTTTCGCACAGATCTAGCAGAAGGCGTATTCAATGTCATATTTAATTGCATTAACAATCCTAAAGGAGGGAATCGAATTTCCCCCTAGGAAATGGAGCAATACATTTCTTTATCTCCTCTGAAAATGTCATTTTACTTCTTTTCGATAAGTTATAATGACCCTGATTTTTGCAAAGATCTGAGTTTTCAATGGATTTAATGTTTTCTGAATAATAAGTAAAAATTATAAAAGAAAGATTATACTTGTCAGCTGCTTTGAAACAAGATCTGTTTGTTACAATATCTTATAAGAATAATTATTGTTTCGAAGTAATCATATTTTCTCTTCTAACTTAGAAATATTCGCCTCATTTCAACAGGTCTACTTTGATCCTGTTGGATGACGGGTGAGTTAATTGGTTAATTTGAAACAATATCTGTGAGGACAAAATATTTGTGTAAAAATTCCTTCTTCTCCCTCTTCTTATAGATAAACAGTTTACTTTTAAAAAAAGTCAAAAGATCCTTATTCGTGCAGAATAAGATGCCGAACATTTTTCTATACAACTATTTTTCACCAAGAGTAACCCTTTCCATGAATATCAAGAAAGACTTCAAAAATATGAGTTTTGCCGCTATTATGCATTATTATAAAAAACTCAAGGTTTACAGGTACTAAATGTTTTTTGAGGTCTAGCATACGATCTCAAAGGCATCTAAAAAAATGGAGCTTGATTACATTTAATTCTATAAAAAGATGCCGCCCACATCTCTGTGACGGATTGGCTGACTCAAATTGACTTATACTACTTGATACATAAGACGCTGACTTCAGAGAACTCACACTACGTGATACCCTTTGAATCTGATTTGAAATTTGAGTAATTTCTACTTAATTACTTAATTACTACTACTTAATATGCCATATGCCTGACTTAAAGTGAATCATACTACCTGTCAGCCTGACTTGAATGATTTCATTTGAATGAACTGACACAAAAGGATCCACACTACTTGATACGTAAGAGGTTGACTTAAGAGAACTTACACTACGTGATACCTTTTGAATCTGATTCGAAATCACCCAAACTACTTAATATGCCCTATGTCTGACTTGGGATGCCCGAAATTACTTGACAGCCTGACTTAAATGACTTTAATGAACTGACGTAAATTGACTTATACTACTTGATACATAAGAGGCTGACTTAGGAGAACTTACACTATGTGATACCTTCTAAATCTGATTCGAAAGTACTTAAGTAACTTAATTTGCACTATGTCCGACTTGAAATGCCTCATATTACTTGACAATCTGACTTGAATGAACTGACGTAAATTGACTTATACTAATTGATACCCTACATGCTTGACTTGAGATAAAACACACTACTTGATGCATAAGAGGCTGACTCAAGAGAACTTACAGTATGTGATACCCTTTCAATCTGATTTAAAATTACTTAAACTACTTAGTATGCACTATGTCTCACTCAAAATGCCTCATATTACTTGACAGTCTCACTTAAATGAACTGACGTAAATTGACTTATACTAATTGATAACCTACATGCTTGACTCAAGAGAAATACACTAATTGATACTCTTGAAGTTTGGCTGAAAGTTACCTACACTACTTAATATATTTGGTATATGCTTTGTAATGTCTCGTACTACTTCACTGTTCTTAAAGCTGACTCACATTGACTTACACTACTAGATACATAAGAGGCTGCCTCAAGAGAACTGACACTACGTGATACCCGTTAAATCTGATTAAAAAATTCTCAAACTACTTAATATGCACTATGTCTGGCTCAAAATGCCTCATACTACTTGACAGTCTGACTTGAATAAACTGACGTAAATTGACTTATACTAATTAATACCCTACATGCTTGACTTAAGAGAAAATAAACTACTTGATACTCGTTAAGCCTGACTGAAAATTACTTGCACTACTTGATATATTTGGTGTCTGATTTGTAATGTTTTAAATTACTTCTCCGTACTTGAGGCTGACTTACATTGACTTATACTACGTGATACTATATATCGAGGGCTTGAATCGTGCGACTTTTTCGACATTTTTCGACTTTTTCGAAAAAATGTGACCTTTTGCTGATTTTAAAAGAGAGAGGCGACTGATCGACTTTTTTCCGTTTTTCTCAGAAGTTTGCTACTTTTTTCGAATTTCAATCACATTGATACTTTTGAAATTGAAATTCAGAACTAGAACGAATTGTACGATTTCAATTAAAAATGGTTATATATTTTAGGGTATTTTGATATATTGCATGGCATTTTTAATAGTTTTTAATAATTTGAAGGGATTCCAAAGAAATTTGAAGATTTTAGGATATTTTCTTTAATTCCTAGGAATTTTCAAGAGCTTTAAAAAGTTTCAAGGGTCTTTAAAATATTTCGGAGGATTTTAAATATTTTAGGGTATTCTAAAAGATTCCAAGAAATTTTCAATAGATTTCTATTACTTTGAGGGATTCCAAAGGATTTTAAAGATTTTAGGGTATTTCAAAAAATTCAAAACGAATTTTTTATAAAGTATTTCAACTTTCAACCAATTAGTTGAATTTTTGACCGAAAATATTTTAATTTCAAATGAAAAGTAGTTGAATTTAACAAAAAAAAATTTCAACAAAATAGTTAATTTCTCAACCAAAACGGATTGATTATCAACGAGGCAGTTGATTCTTTACTCACAAAAGATCATCAGAAGAAGTTTCTTCTTTCTTCTTTCAGCCAAACTGTTGAAGTTTCAAGCCAAAAAGGTGAATTTTCTACAAGACAGTTAAATTTTCAACCTGACAATATGAATTTTGAACAAAAATGTTAATTTCCAACCAATATAGTTCCATTTTCCACAAAAATAGTTCCATTTTCCACCAAAATAGTTCCATTTTCTACCAAAATAGTTGAATTTTCAATCCAAAATGAGGAATTTTCAACAAGAAAGTTGAACGTTTAACCAAAAAGACGAATTTTCGAATCAAAAAGACGACATTCAAATAAAATAATGAATATTAAAAAAAAAATGAATGATTAACTAGTGAGAATTGAAGAAGAAAATGGCGACCCGTTTTCGAAAAATTCGACTTGAAAAAAAATTTTTATGAATTGAAATGATTATTTATTAAATTTTCTTGTAAAATTATTAATATAACATTTTCAACACTTTTTTAAAATGTAAAATTAGCTTTTTTCTTGAATTTTCAACGCTTGAAAATTAAAATATTAAAAATTGAAGAAAATTGAAAATTTGATATTAAACAGTTGAATTTTCAACAGTTGAACGTTGAAAGAAAATTTTAATTCGTTTTGCAACAGCTTTTTTGTAAGGAGACAGGAATGATCTGGAATTTGCATTAAACACAGGAACGCTGACAATCTAGAAACATTGAACTTCTATTTGAATTGACTTCTTTCTTTTTTTTAGGCTGAGTAATTACCTTAGGCATACGATTCTATCACTTTTTATTTTTAATTTTGAAAAAACTGAAATTTGTTAGTTTGATCAATTTTTATATTACCTTATTGAAAAAAGTAGCCTTGCCTGAAAAAGTATCAATACTATATAACCTAAAGTTTGACTCAAAATGACTTATACTACTGGACACAAATGACGCATTTTATGTCTAACTTAAAAAGCCGTAATTATATTAATGAGTTTGGAAACAACTTTATATTTTTTTAAATTTGACAATAACGCGCAATTTCATGATCCGACAAAAAATTCTATACTGCAACAGATTTTAAAAATGTCCGACTATACGATAATTATACTACTGTAACGATTTTTTTATTTAGTCAATTTATTTCATAAACACAAGTCGATAAACAAAATTTTCGGTGATTGCACAAGCGTGACTTTGATATTAATGTTCTACATCAATACCGATTTAATTTATTATTTTCGAAGTTCACTTTATTCTCTCTTGATTTAAATTGATTGTGTAAATTATAATCTTAAATCGTTTGAGAAATTATAGCAGCTATTAAATAATTTTAAATATAACTTGAAGAACCGTATTTATATTATTGGAGTTTCGAAACACCGTTATATTTTTGAAATTTGACAACAGTGCGAAATTTTATGCATCGACCAAAAATTCTGTACTGCATAGATTTTAAAAGTGTCTGGCTATGCGACATTTATACTACTTGGCAAATTCTTTTCTTAGTCCATTTATTTCATAAATGCAAGTCGGTAACTTTAATATTATTTTTCTACATCAATACTGATTTAATTTATAATTTTCAGAGTTGCCTTTATCCTCTCTTGATATAAATTCATTGTGTGAATTATAATCTTGAATCGTTGGAGAAATTATAGTAGTTATTAAATAATTTCAAATATAACGTAAAATACCCTATTTATATTGATGGGGTTTCAAAACACCATTATATTTTTTAAATTTGACAATAACGTGCAATTTCATGCTTCGAAAAAAAATTCTATTCTGCATATATTTTAAAAATGTCTGACTATGCGATACTTATACTACTTGGATGATTCCCTCACTCAGTCAGTTTTTTTTATAAATACAAGTCGGTAACTTTAATATTAATGTTCTCCATCAATACTGACTTAATTTAGTATTTTCGAAGTTGAATTTATCATTTCTTGATTCAAATTGTTTGTGTAAATTATAATCTTGAATCGTTAGAGAAATTATAGTAGGTTATTAAATAATTGTCCTTTTTTTGTTTTAGGTGTAAAGAGCCTGGGAGATACAAGAAGGATCTTCCCCCTACAGCTGTGATTATTTGTTTTCATAATGAGGCTTGGTCTGTTTTATTGAGAACGGTGCATTCGGTCTTGGATAGATCACCCGATCATTTAATTCAGGAAATTATCCTTGTTGATGATTTCTCCGATATGCGTGAGTAATATTATTATCCATAAATACCTAAATTCATACTGCTTCAATTCGGATAACGTACATACTTCACAAACGAATTGAACTCCACATCCAGTTATTCACAGTGAATCCCAGATATATTTTTATCTGAAGCTGGATGAAAACGTTGAAAACAATTCACAACTACAATTATCCGACTTTGGATAACTTTAAGCTGGAGGCGGATTCAAAACCATATCCACAACTTTATATGTAGTTGTCAATTGTTTGCGACGTTTTTATCCAACTTCAGATAAAAAATATCTCTAGAATTTACTGTGCTTCCATTAAATACATAAAAACCAAATTATGTATTTATATCATTCTTAAAATAACGCAGGCTCCACAGTTTGGTCGTTATGAAGATGAGCGGTAGCGAATCACCGCCAAGTACTACAAAAAATTAGAAAAAGATGAAGAGATAAAAAGATAAATGTAGAAGTGAAATATCTGTCAATTTATGACATATCTTATTAATCGAACTTGGTCGGTATATAGAACCCACCAAAGTACAATCAGGGTGTCTACTAACCGGGAAAACCGGGATATACCGGGAATACAAATTCAAACCGGAAATCACTTTCAGAGTTTTTGAAAATATATTTTTCTCATTTAATGAGCACTTTGCTTCATCATGATTAGTTAGCAAATATATTTGCTTCGTTATAAAGGAAGCATTAACGATTATATTAGATATTTAAAGTTAATAGTGAAAATGTTTTAAAGTATAAGGTGGTGCCCACCATAAAAATTTAAGAATACAAATAGGTCAATAAATTCTGTTCTATTCGTGCATCAACTTTGAATTAGGTACTGTAAATTATAGTACTATAAAACAGGTTTTTGAAATATTATCAATGACCATAACTACCTTAATTTTCAATAAAATATATTAATATTATGGGTCAATCGATTCGTCTCGAGCCAGCGAATTTCTTGTGTCATTGGATCAACTCTGAATTATGTCAACGAAAAAGGTTTTACTATAAAAACTCCAGTTTATAAATATTATGAAGTGCTTAAAACATGTCAAATTTAATATTTAAAAAAATCCTTGCATGAGGTTTTAGATATGAGTGGCGAAAATAAGCCCACACACACACACACAAACCCGAACAATTACTTAGAACGTCGTGTTAGACATTCGTCAACTATGAAACGTTTAATTAAATCATTTTTAAATTATTTGAAGTTGTCGCGACAATAAAGCTTCCTCCATCAAGAAGCAAAAAGTATTAAAGAATTATAACGTTTTGAAAATTATGAAAAAATAATTAAAGAAAAAAAAAATAATAATAAATAATAATAAAGTAATTAAAAAATATTTAAAAATTCTAAAAATTACTGAACAAATTGTATCCTCCAAGAAATATAATAATCATTCGTCAATTATGTATTGAGGAATTTTACTTTGTTGTGCAAGACCTTTTTAATCTGAACCCTTTCATAATTTTTTGAATGTTTCTTAAAAAAAAGGTTTTTTAAAATAAACTTCATATTGTACTTCCAAAATTAGTAAACATAGATTAATAATATTTTTTCACCAACCTTGTTCATTATTTTCGGCTATTAAATCAAGATTTGTTTAAAATTCCTATTGTGCATTTTTTAAAAATCAAAACTTAAAATGTAAATATTTTTCAGTTTTTGTGAACAAAATTATTGTGTGAATCGCTTAAGACACTTGGACACGATCTTTTCTTAAACATATCTTTAGTTGATTTTAATTTTTGGTATTCTAATTGGTGGATAATTCTGAGATATCATTTTTAATTTTTTTTGGTATTAGAACACAATTATTGAATAATAATTGAAGAGTGACTAGAAAAAACATTATAAAAATTATTTATTTTAGTACTAAGTGAATTTTACATTAACTATATTGTAAACACATGTAATTATAATTATACTGTCATAATAGAAGATCAAATATACCTTTTTCTCTAATTACTCTTCAGTAATTAATCAATAATTAATCGCTAACACCAAACACATTTAGAATGATTTCTAGGAATTATTTATTTACCAATCAGAATACCAAAATAATTAACCAAACATATTTGCATAAAAAATAACAACTGTCATGTTAACCAAATATGTGCGGATGATTAAGACTCCAAAATTGTATTATATTTTTTTGTAATTTTAAGACTTTATAAATTTAAAAAATATTATTTTGTTTAAATCTAATAAGATATTGCAATGCGTAAAATCTGGGTAGATTTAGGTAACATCACAGTTGTTGATTTTCTATAACTTCGCGATTTTTAGGATTTCAAGGCCCTCCATTTGCCTTGTTCGTAGAATTTCCGCCCGCTCGCATTCGTTGATGAGGGGTCCAAGAGGTTGAAAGAGAGCCGCATGAGCTCAGCGGAGTTCAGCACTTTCGTAGCCACAAAGCAGGCAGTTCGAACACTTGCGTGCATATTTCGCATTTATTTTTATATACACACGGAAGACTCTATTTTCATTATTTAAAAAAAAAAACAAAAAAAAAATTATATCTCAGACTTAAGATGGTTATAGCCCAATATGTCGAAAGCACTTTTTGAGTTGGATATTTGT
>JAUMHM010000078.1:19463707-19489531 GCA_032362435.1 Melikaiella ostensackeni
CTTTACAATTTTATATACTTTGGGTCAATAAAAAACGATGTCTTTCAAAAAACCAGCAAAGATGTCATTTAACAATAGTACATAAGGTGTACATATGCCGCTTTCTCATGATAAAGTGATCCATAGGCAATTCATGGAGTTAAATTTAAATATATCAAAAAATGTACTATTTTTAACATGATTAACAACAACATTAGCACTTAACATACCGACAGCCAAGAATAATCGATCGATTTTTTCTATACAAAACCATCGTTGACTGAATAATATACCTTTTTGTAGAATATACCATCGTGGTTCAGAAGATATTATTAACTAAAGATTGTGTTCATTTATAGTCAACCCAAAACTTTTACCCAAACGGTTGTGAAATCTTGGAAATTAATAAGCATATTGAAATTGAAATTGTCAAATTTGTCATCTTTGATTGCTTTAAGAACCTATAATTTATCATTTACCCATCCGAATGCGGCCAAAAAAAGATCTTAACCATTAATTTAAATTTATGAATCTTCATTTAATTTTAAGTGACAAGTGTAATTTTGATTTCATTATTATCTTTATTCTCTAGCCTTTTTTACCGTAATGTCAATTTTTCAAAAATATATTATTAGCACTTCTTTTATTAGAATTTTGTGATGCTTGGTCATCAATTAGAATAAATTTTAATGACCGGATAAAAGTAATGAATGGTCAATATAGAAAAATTAAATGGCCTTAAGGATCAGATAATATTAATTTAATATCATTAGCAAAAAAACATATTCAATCCAGGATTCTTACTCTTACCACAAAAATATGATAATTCCTACCAAAATTTCTGCATTTATTTTAATAGTTTCCGCTATTCGTAGTGGCAAAATTAAGCTACTCGTACCAAAATTTCGGCATGAATATATTAAATATGTACACTTGAAAAATTGTTAATAATTTCAAATTAAAATTTTGTATTGTTATACCTGTGCTAATTATATTCAATATGTAAATGTAAAAATAAATTTAAAAAGAAAAGATCTTAATCATTCTTGGTTTTATTTTTAACAGTCGTTTATTATGTTGATTATCTATTAATAGTGACGATTTAATATTGCTGGTGGATCAAATCTTCAGATAAAATCTTCTTCACGAATAGCAGAAAATTTATAAATAGAAGTGTTCTTAATGAAAGGAGTTAGTTCAATAAATTAGTTCCATAAATGATTTTTGTTTGATAAAGAAAATAAATTGATATTTCAGAGAATTATTATTATTATGTTGTCACTCTTATGTTTATTATTGAAAGACAGTAATAAGCCCGCCAATTTTTTTTTATTTCTCTAAAATATCAATTTATTTCTTTTATCAAACAAAAAAAATTATTCATTAAACTATTTCATTGAACTAATTCCCTTTATTGAGAAAATACTTTCATTTATAAATTTTCTTCTATTGGTATTTGGCTTCATATGCTGATTATACAATTTTGAATACATTGAACATCAATAAAAAAAATTGATATTCATGTACCTGTAGTCGGTAGTCTGTAGCCTGTAGTCTGTAGTATCGTGTAGGCGCGATAAAATTCGAAAGACTGATCAGATTGGATTGAGCTTTGACTCATTTTTCCAAAGCCTAAAAAAAGGACGAGTTCGTTAACTAGCTATTTTCGACAAACAGTTCTGATTTTATCCATCGAAAATGCTTTTTGAAAAATTAAAAATTTAATTTTTGGCCAAAATATGTGAGATACGAAAAAAAACGTTGTGAAGAAAATTTATTTATCGTAAAAAGATCTACAAATTTGCCTAATACCATTTTCCGATAAGATGCGTAGATTTTAATTTATCGTGAAAATTGTTATGAAAAATAAAAAATTCCATTTTCCAGAAAAACTATGCGAGATACAATAAAAATATTGAGAAGAAAAATTGTTTATCTCAAAAAGATCCATAAATTTCCTCTAGACCATTTTTTTTATTAAAAAAATCAAATTTACGTTAAAAAAGATTAATTTAGAATTCTTGAGGATCACATTTTTAAAAGAGAGGATAGTTGAGTAGATCTAATCACTTTCGGTTTGAAATGCAAAGGTGGGCTTTATACCAAATTCCTTTATGGCAGTCCTGACCAACGTCTTAATTGGGCTCGTTACCATTTTGAAAGCAAGTGTGTTTAAGATGGCGAAATAGGAAAGGGAATCTAAAAAGAGAAACAAAGATAAACTGTGGTCGCGTCGTGGTGAAAGTGGGTTTGTGGGTGGGTTTAAAAGCTCTTAAAAGCTTGAGATAAGCCTGTTGGACTGGCCGGAAGTGAGCCTCATAAATATACTTATCCCCACCTCTCACCATGGTGGTTCCATTATAGAAACCAAAGCTGACCAACCGCGGCCTAATTTTGTTATCTCTGAAACAAGACAATAATATCTCGTTTTCTTTCATCTTTTCATTCTTGCTCCTTAGTAGAAATAATTCAAATGAGAAAATTTTTCCTTTTTTTACCAACAAGAGAGGTCGCAAGATACGGAACGCCGATTCGACTGGAGCTTCACAGAATGAAAGTAAATCAAAATCCATTGGATACGTATTTTTTCCTTTGATCCAATGGGCCTTAGTTTCCGAGATATCTAGGTTTGAGTATTTACGCTTTTGAGCGCGGTCCGCGCTCGACAGTGGCGAGTGGAGCGGTCTACAATCGACAGTGGCGAGTGGAGTGGTCCACGATCGACAGCGGCAAGTTGAGCGCTCAAACGTAAATACTCAAACCTCGATATCTCAGAAAGTAAGGCCCATTGGGTCGAGAGAAAAAATACGTATCCAATGGATTTTGATGCACTTTCATCCTGTTAAACTCCAGTCGAATCAGCGTGCCGCATCTCGTGACCTCTCCTCGTAAGTATTACAATGAAAAAAGTTCTCTTTCAAGAGAATTATACTGGGCAAATGACTGATTTGTTTTTTATTTGAAAGGACAGTTTATAGAGACTAAAATTTATACTTTATAATTTTTTCCAAAGAAACCAATCTTTTTACATGATTTGGTATTGAAAAAGCAATCGAATAAGAATTGTTCTCACTTCAACTATATGAACCTTAATTATTATTTTAAGCACATGAACATCCCTAATTAGCCCTACTTTTTTGACTATTCTTTTATTCTTTTTTGCAATATGTCTTTAATTTAATTTAAATTTCATTTTCATTATATTCATCGTATTCCTCAATATACCTTAACCTATCTTAATCACTGAATCACTTGTTTCAGATGTAAATTATGCAAATAAAAAATAAAGTTAAATATCAGTTTGAGATAGACTTTTCTGATTCCATATTTCAGAAATCTTCGATCCCTTTTCAATTACAAAGTGCAGGTTTCATCGTGATCAGCTTTGAAATTTCATTTTATTGTTGACTGCATGCAGATTAATCTCTTTCTATTCATTGTTCTCTTTTCTTTCAATTCACTTTTTCCGTCGGTTAACGCTTTGATATCATTCCCTTTTAAATTTTTCGAATCAAAGTACTTTTAAAAATATCCACTCATAATATTGTGTGTACGTATTATGCGACTGTCGGCATACCAACGACAAAATGAAATTAATTAGGTGAACGTAATTGGATGGTTCTGAGAATAGTCGGCATCCCTTTTAATTAAATTCGAGAGAATAAGCCGAATCTGTGAAATAAAGGGACAGATTTTAACGACGGAGTAGAAGGTTCATTTTATCATTTATTACTTCACAAAATCCATTTTTTTATCAAAGTCGTTGAGATTCCATTGACATAATTAAAAGTATGAATTATATTTTTGTAATTGGCTTTATTAAAATGGTAATCTAATGACAGTGCAACAAAGAATACATTTTGTAGAAGGACATCTTTGAAAAATGCCAAAAAGTTCAAAAGTTAAATTATAAACGATGCAGTATTTGCAATCCAGGTAAATGAAGTAATTTGTCCGAGTGATATGATAAGAAAACTAATTTTAGCTTAACCATGACTACACAAAGATTGTATGCATGGAAGTTGAAGAATTTAATTTAGAATGCTAAAAGTTGTAAAAGATGAAGAATTTGCGGAATCACTTTGTACTTTTACGTAACAACAATTCTATGGATAACGTGCTTTGGTAAGCAGACAAAGCACGGCTATTCACCCAATCCCTTTACACTGTCCATAGTTACCTAAACCCTCAATGGCGGCTCAGGATTAGAGTTTGGTGTGCGCATAAACCTATCTCCTACAAGTAAATTACGTTGATCTACTAATGGCGATCCGCTCTATCGTTAGATGACAGTTTCGCTATATACCTTAATCTCATCATTGTTGCAAAAACTTGAAACTTTTTCATTCAATTTCTCATCATGATTCGTGAAATGCTGTTTTTATGTATGGTATGTTATTTCATAAAATTTACATATACAAATAATAAATTTATGATGAGAAGAAGAATGAAGACTATAAAATAGATTGAGTATTAGGACTTTTTGCGTCGATTATGTCTGTGGACGGCACCTGGATCCACCACTCTATACCCTAAACAAAGCAGCAGTCCAAGCAGTGGGTACTGCCTGGTGAAAGTGCGTCAAAGAAGGCGAATACTGTTTTGTCAGCTGGAAAGGTGATGGCAGCAGTATTTTGGGATTCCCGAGGAATCATCTTCATTAATTACTTGGAGGAAGGAAGGCCAAAACGTATATAACAATAACATCAACGTTTTATGCATCATTATTGGACCATTTGGAAGCTGAGCTAAAAAATACGGCCACGATTGGCAAACAAAGAAGTGTTTTTTCATCACGACAACGCACCGGCTCATACCTCCAAAATCGCAATGGCAAAAATATACGAACTGGACTTCAAATTGATTCCTCGTCCACCCTATTCTCCAGACTTGGCCCCGTGCGACTTCTTTCTGTTCCTCAACTTGAAGACCTGGCTCGGGGAAAGAGATTCTCGTCCAGTGAGGAAGTAGTCGATGTCGTGAATGCATATTTTGCAGACCTCGAGAAATCTTACTTTCCTGAAGGGGTGAAAAAATTTGAGTCTCGCTGAACTAAGTATGTAGCCGTCGATAGAGACTATGTTGAGAAATAAAATCAAAGTTTTGAAGAAAAAGTTTTTACTTGCTTTTTTACCAAACACATCAAAGGACCTTGTATATTGCTACTGACTTCTCGTTAAAATTTGGTACTAATAAGTTTGATATATTAGGATGTAGAGGTAAGCACAGGTGAAAAAATTGATTTTTTTTTACGTAAAATATGATTAACTAATGTTTTAAAACCACTACGAAGTATTTTGGTGGGCGCGTTCGTTATATGGTGCATCTTTATTTGTGATCATTCGGTGAACATTGCGCTTCTCCATAGAGGATTGATCGTTATAAAAAAAATAATTTTTTGACAAGAATCACGCTGATATATTTTCTATAATCATGATGAAAGACTGCTATGATAAGAATATTTTGGATTGTAACAGAAGTCTGAGTGGATGGAAAAGGCGATTCCGCCTGCGTTTCTTATTATTTATTTATGAATAATTATTGCTTATTATAATTTATTGTTTATTTTCCATAGGTCTTAGAAGGTTTTTATATAGTTCAATAGATTCATGTTCTCAACACAGATCCATTTCATCAAACGTTAAACAAATTGGCAAATCTGTATATATCATACAAGTTTGAACAATTCTAGGTTACGTTACATTTTTTCATCGGAATGGGCATTTTTAAGAAAAAAGCTTCAAATATTGTAGAAAAATTACAAATTTGAACATTTTGAGGTTATGTTAGGGCAATTTCACTTGAAATTGGTATTTTCTAGCAGACATCGCGTTAGGCTTTAGAGAAAAATAATTTTTTTAGTATTTTAAGGTGATGTCAAAATTTTCTCCGTAATTGGGCATTTTTATGAACAAATTTTCAAGTCTCTTAGAAAACTACCAAGTTTGAACCTTCCAAAGTTATGTTAGAGTTTTTCAAGGGAAATGGGCATTTTTAAGAATAAATCTTCAAGTATTGCAGAAAACTTACAGCTTTGATCATTTTAAGGTTATGTGATGGTTTTTTACCGAAGATGAGTATCTTTTAGATCAAATCCTTAAGTGTCTTACAAAACTTACAAGTTTGAATATTTCCAGGTTATGTTGAGGTAATTTCACTGGAAATTGGTATTTTTCAACAAAAATCGTTAAGTTACGAACAAATCTTCAGGTATTGGAAAAAACATACACATTTCAACATTTTACGGTTATATTAGAGTTTTTCGCCGAAAATGGGTATTTTTGAAAGTAAATCTTTGAATATTGCTGAAAATTAACAAGTTTGAGCATTCTAGGTTACGTTAGATTTTTTCGTGGGAAATGAGCATTTTTAAGAACAAATCTTCAAGTATTGTAGAAAAATTACGAATTTGAACATTTTGGGGTTATGTTAGGATAATTTAACTGGAAATTGGTATTTTCCAGCAGAAATTACGTTAAGCCTTAGAGAAAAATGAAATTTTTAGTATTTCAAGGTTATGTCTGGATTTCTTTCACCATAATTAAGTACTTTCAAGAACAAATTTTCAAGTCTTCTACAAAACTATCGACTTTGAACCTTTTAAGGTTATGTTGAAGTCTTCATACGGAAATGGTTATTTTTCAGATGGAATCTTCAAGAGTCTCACAAGACTTACAAGTTTGATCATTTTAAGGTTATGTTAAGGTGATTTCACTGGAAATTGGTATTTTTCGGCCGAAATCGTTAAGCCTTGACAAAAACTAAAAATTTTGATTATCTTAATGTTATGTCAGGGTGTTTTCCCCGGAAATGATCACTTTTAACAACAAATCTCTATGTATTGTAGAAAATTTACAAGTTTGAACATTTTAAGGTTATGTGATAGAAAAAGCTTTTTCATAGAACACTGGTATTTTTAAGAACGAATCTATAATTTTTTGTAAGAAAACTTGCAGGTTTGAACATTTAAGGTTATGTTAGGGAGTTTTCACTGTAAATGGGTATTTTTGAGCACCAATCCTTAAATCTTTCAAAAAACTCGCAGATTTGATCATTTTTAGGTTATGTGATGGTTTCTTTTCAAGAAAAATGGGTATTCTTAAGAATCAATGTTTCAGTGTTGTAAGAAAACTTACATGTTTCAACATTTGAAGGTTGATTTAGAACTTCTTCTACGGAAATTCGTATTTGTGAAAATAAATCTGCATACGTTTTGTGGAAAACTTACAAGTTTGAACATTTTAACCTTATGTTAGGGTCATTTAATTGGAAGTTGGTATTTTCCAGAAAATATCTTTAAGTCTTAAAGAAAACTGAAATTTTGAATATTTTAAGGTTATGTCAGCCTTTTTCACTCGAAATGTTCAATTCTCAGAACATATCGTCAAGTTAGGAAGAAAACTAAGAATGTTAAATATTTTAAGGTTACGTTGGGAGGTTTTCAACAGAAATTGGTCACTCTTGATCATTCCTGCCGGGCTACAAAAAACTTTACAATTCTGCTCTATTTTCCTCAGAAACCGGTACCCTGAACTTTGGTGGAGATTGGAGCGATTCAACAGATTTCGATATTTTTCTGTACCCCGCTCCAACAGCCTTAAGGATGTAAACTGTCTCATCTAAAAAATGAACCTTTTACTTGAAGTGAAAGCAAAAACTATAACACTAAATAACTACTGTCACATTAATAATTGCAAATTGAAATTTTATTTGTCCAAAGTCCGCTGTGAGTTATTTTCTTCACAAATTTGTTACAATTAACAATTAGAATATTTTCCTCGATTTTATAAATCATTCTTAATAATGTTCATTTTTCAGATGAGACAATTCACATCCTTAAGGCTATTAGAGCGGGCTACAGAAAAATATCGAAATCTGTTGAATCGACCTAATCTCCACCAAAGTTCAGAGTACCGGTTTTTGAGGAAGAGGAAGCAAAATTGTAAAGTTTCTTGAATCTAAGCGGAATTGACGATTTGTTTTGAAAGATTTTCAATTTTCTTCGAGGCTTAACGAGGTTTCTATCGAAAAATACCAATTTCCAGTGAAATTACTCTGACATAACCTTAAAATATTCAAACTTATAAGTTTTGTAATACACTTGAAGATTTGATCTAAAAGATACCTATTTCCGGTGAAAAAACCATCATATAACCTTAAAATGATGAAGCCTGTAAGTTTTCTGCATTACTTAAAGATTTATTCTTTAAAGTACCCAATACCGGTGAAAACACCCTGATATAACTTTGAAATATTGAAGCTTCTAAGTTTTGTGAGACTCTTGAAGATTTGATGCAAAGAATACCCATTTCCCATTTTCATAACCTTCAAATGTTGAAACCTGTATGTATTTCACAACACTTGAAGATTTGTTCTTGAAAATACCCATTTCCGGTGAAGAATCACTAACATAACCTTCAAATGTTTAAATTTGTAAGTTTTTTAAACATAATTTGTGTATTTTGGTTGTTACTCACTCGTGCTTAATCAATAAATATTCATTTCCGACCGTGAAGATGAGACATAGCCTACAATGCTATAATTTGCGAATTATTAAATCATTAGCTACACTGTAAAAAATTTTTACTGTAATTTTACCACGTTGAATGTGTCCTCGATTATTACCAACGTGTAACGTTGAATATTCACAGAAGTCGGTGATTTTACTTTAAGGTTATGTGAAATCACAATCACAAATCACATCTTTGTTTTTTCTGATCCCCTTTCCCCAAACTTCTGCGTTACTTTATACTATTCAGTGAGATATTTGAAGTGCATTCTAAAAAAAAGTATTAATAAATGGACAGTGCTTACAAAACCGGACCTTAGAATTCTTAAAAATTGCAGATAAATCAAATTTTTTTCAAAAAACTAAAGTCACTTCACATAAACATAGAAAGTTTTTCACTCTCCAATACCATTTAACAAAAAAATTGAAATTTTTATTTTCATTTTGAGAAACAAATAATGCATTTCTATGTATTTATATATTCATTTAAGGAAAAATATAATTAAATTCAGTCTGAAATAAATTTTTGTTTTAATTTTCCACTTTCTTGAGACTTTACACTAGTTTGGAATAATACATATTTACATTCTGGCACTTTCCATATCGTATTGGATTTTCAAAAATGGTTGTGATTTTACCATCTTTGGGAAATTCCTATCGGTGAATATGGGCTCGATTATTACCTACATTCAACGTAGGGTTATCGCAGAATTTAAGATATGTTACAATGTGTAAGCGTTGTAATTTTACAAGCTCGTGTTGAATCCCTAACCTCAATATGAGAAATTGACCAGGCTCGGTGTGGTAATATTACCGAAAATTTTATCCGTAAAATTACAAACACTTGTGAATCTCGTTTCCATTTTTTACAGTGTAATTATTGAATTCTATTTTTGAAATATGTGATAGCAGTCGCGGTTTATCTCAAATCAATATGTACTCATCTCTGGTACTAACATTTTTAATTTTTAATTTTACCGCTCTTTAGCTCCATCTAGTGCGTAAAAATTAAATGTTCTCACGTTACTGACGTTCGCCCCGTTTTGACAGACGCACTCCTCTCATCTCAATCATAACACGCGCCCAAGTTTTTGCTCTCTGAAAACGGCTGTCGTTGGACAAATCATGCTTTTGAGAAACAACGCTTTGAAGAAATCGATCTCTACTATACTGATCCCTACCGTCTGTAGCAACATGTTCTCGATATATATGGCAAAAATTTTCGATATCTTGAATAGTTTATGAAATTTTACCATTTTTTTCATCTCTGTATTTTCACTTTTCACATTAAATATGTAAATATTTTTAAACTATTCAATATATGCAAAATTTCTGCAAAATGTGTCGAGAACATGTCGAATAGATTAAGCTGCAGGGGGTACAGGTGAAAATTTGTTGTTTTTATGTTTTTTTTTTGTTTCAGTCTCATAGTTTTTAAGGCATTAACATAAAATCACGCCTAAACTTATTTTTTAATGGTTAGTCAGTCATCTGACATGCTTAATCGAAATCTGTTCATAATTGTGATGGCAATCCACAAAAGGTCCAAAATACATGATTATTCCAGATGAGGATTCTTGGTAGCTTCCTCTTTGTACTTGGCGAAGATTCGCTACCGCAAATCTTTATTCCAGAATTTCCTTTCATTAGATATTGTCCTTTAGGTCGAGCTCCTTAATAGAGGGAAGTATTTCTTACTTAAGTTTCCTTAATTACTGGAGACCTAATTACATCTTTTGCATTTTTCAGCACATCTCAAACGTCAACTTGAGGATTACATGATGAACTACCCCAAAGTAAAGATCATCAGGGCTCAAAAGAGGGAAGGTTTGATCAGAGCTCGACTTCTCGGGGCTGGTGCAGCAAAAGCTCCAGTTTTGACCTACCTGGACAGTCACTGTGAGTGCACCGAAGGATGGCTGGAACCACTTTTGGACAGAATTTCACGTGATCCGACTACTGTGGTTTGTCCAGTCATTGACGTTATCGATGATACCACCTTAGAATATCACTGGAGAGATTCTAGTGGTGTTAATGTTGGTGGATTCGATTGGAATCTTCAGGTGAATCAATTTCACCAATCCGAATGCTTTTCCAAAACCAAATGATTCGTATTGTTTTCCCACTATTTTCCAAAAATTTCATCAGGTTATTATGTATATTACACGAAGGGTCTCGACTGACTTTAACACAAAAGGGCTTGCATATCCCAGTTTTCTTCTTATTATACTTCTGGGATAACCCACGATCATTCTGAGCCCAAAAAGAAAAAAGTCGCCTGAGCCCTTTTAGAGAAAACTCTGTTTTTGATTTTTTTAAAGAGGTTAATTAACATATTTTCATGAAAATAAGTTAGAAGTGGAATATCATTGCCCAAGTACCTGTGCAGAAATTAAATTGTATGAAATTTCATGTAAAACAAAAAAAAATCGAATGTTTTGTCTCTAAAAGTTTCGGAGCTATGGCCCTCAGACGTCGATTTTGAGTTAATAATTTGAACACAAACATGAAAAATTCTAGTTTTTGTGAAAAAAATCTATTCCTATGCATCTCTGGTAAAAATGATCACTAATTTAATTGAATAAGAGTCAATTTTGAGTATATCTAAAATAACATTACTCCAGCTCTGATAGCACCGAAATTATGGCCAGGTGAAAGTTGCAAGTAAATCAATTAGAGGAGACTCAGTTTGGAGTGAATTCCGAACAAGAATGTTGCTCTAGCTCTAATTGCACCGAAATTATGGCCTTCTGAATATGACCCTTTTTATGAGATGTGGTGTAACACACTTTTTAAAATAAAATTTCTCGTTTTCCAAAATAAGTCATTTTCTAAGCATTGCAAGTGAATGCCGCTACCAAAAAAATGAAAGAGGACTCAACTTTCTTCGTCTTATGTCAACAAACATGTCTCATTAAGACATGATCAGGAAATGAGTTATTTTGAAAAACGATATATCTTATTTAAGAAAAAGATGCTTCACACAATTTCATCAAAAAGGTTTCGTATTCAAAAGGCCATAATTTCGGAGCAATTAGAGCTAGAGCAAAATTTTTTTCACATGCAATGCTCGAGAAATGAGTTATTTTAAAAAACGGGAAATTTTATCTCAAAAATTGATGCTACACAAAATTTCATTAAAAAAAGTTCATATTTAGAAGGCCATCATTTCAGTGCAGTTAGAGCTAGAGCAATGTTTTTTTCCAGATGTCCTCAAATTCAAGTCACCTCTAATTAATTTAGTAGCAACTTTCACCTGCAATGCTGAGAAAATGAGTTATTTTGGAAAGCGAGAAATTTTAATTTAAAAATTGATGTTACACAAAATTTTGTCAAAAAAGGTTCACATTTAGGAGGCCATAATTTCGTCGCAATTAGAGCTAGAGCAATGTTTTTTTCAGATCTACTCAAAATTGAGTCGCCATTAATTCATTTACTAGCAACTTTTACCTGCAACGCTCAGGAAATGAGCTATTTTGGAAAATGAGAAGTTTTATTTGAAAAGTTGATGTTAAACAAAATTTCATTTAAAAAAAAGGTTTATATTAAGAAGGCCGTAATTTCAATGCGATTAGAGCTAAAACAATGTTTTTTCAGATCTACTAAAAATTGGGTCTCCTTTATTTAATTTACCAGCAGCTTAAACATGCGATGCTCAGGAAATGAGTTATTTTGGAAAACGAGAAATTTTATTTAAAAAATTGATGTTACACGAAATTTCATAAAAAAGGATTCATATTTAGAAGGTCATAATTTTGGTACTATCAAAGCTTGAGCAATGTTTTTCTTCAGGTTTACTTAAAATTGAGTCTCCTTTGATTGATTCCCTAGCAACTTTCTCCTGCAATGCTCAGGAAATGAGTTATTCTGGAAAACGAGAATTTTTATCTGAAAAATTGATGTTACACAAAGTTTCATGTAAAAGAGTCAAATTCAGAAGGCCATAATTTCGATGCAATTAGAGCTAGAGCAATCTTTTTTTCAGATCTACTCAAAATTGAGTCGCCATTAATTCATTTACTAGCAACTTTCACCTGCAACGCTCAGGAAATGAGCTATTTTGGAAAATGAGAAGTTTTATTCGGAAAGTTGATGTTAAACAAAATTGCATTTAAAAAGAGGTTTATATTTAGAATGCCGTAATTTCAGTGCGATGAGAGCTAAAACAATGTTTTTTTTTTAGATCTACTAAAAACTGAGTTTCCTTTATTTAATTTACCAGCAGCTTGCACATGCAATGCTCATGAAATGAGTTATTTTGGAAAACGAGAAATTTTATTTAAAAAATTAATGTTACACGAAATTTCATAAAAAAAGGGTTCATATTTAGAAGGCCATAATTTTGGTACTATCAAAGCTTGAGCAATGTTTTTTTTCAGGTTTACTTAAAATTGAGCCTCCTTTGATTGATTCCCTATCAACTTTTTCCTGCAATGCTCAGGAAATGAGTTATTCTGGAAAACGAGAAATTTTATTTTAAAAAATGATATTACACAAAGTTTCATGAAAAAGAGTCATATTCAGAAGGCCATAATTTCGGTGCTATTAGAGCTAGAGCAATGCTTTTTCAGATCTACTTAAAATTGAGTCGCCTTCAATTAATTCAGTAGCAACTTTGACCTGCGAAGTTCAGGGAATGAGTTATTTTGAAAAACGGAAAGTTTTATTCAGAGAAATAATGTTATGCAAAATTTCATAAGAAAAGGTTTATATTTAGAAAGCCATGATTTCTATTCAATTAGAGCTAGAGCAATCTTTTTTTTCAGATCTACTCAAAATTGAGTCGCCCTTAATTGATTCACTAGCAACTTTCGCCTACAATGCTCAGGAAATGAGTTATTTTGAAAAACGAGATATTTTATTCTAAATATTGATGTCACATAAAACCATTAAAAAGAGTCATATTTATAAGGCCATAGTTTTGGAGCTATTAGAGTTAGAACAATGTTTTTTTCAGATCTACTTAAAATTGAGTCTCCTTTTATTAATTTACTGGCAACTTTCACCGCCATTCAACGCTCAGCTCAGAACTGGCACGGACTAGGGGAATCCGACTGTCCAATTAAAACTCAGGAAATGAGTTATTTTAGAAAACGAGAAATTTTATTTAAAAAATTGATGTTACACAAAATTTCATGAAAAACGGTCATATTCAGAAGGCTACAATTACGGTGCTATTAGAGCTAGAGCAATGCTTTTTTTCGATCTACTCAAAATTGAGTGTTCCTCAAATAAATTAATAGCAATTTTTACCTGTGATTCATAGGAAATGAGTTGTTTCACAAAAACTAGAATCTTTTTTTTATCTAAATTATCCGCTCAAATTCAACTTCTAAGGGCCATAGCTTCGAAACTGTTAGAAACAGAACATTCGATTTTTTCTCGTTCTACCGGAAATTTCACACACTTTAATTTTTGAACAGGTACTTGGGACTTGGGATGAACTGGAAAGACGCAATTTTCAAGAAAACTATTTTTTTCTCACTTTTTTTCACAATTGTTCGAAAATATTGAGGGGTTTCAGTTCTCGTAAGATACTCAGCTTCTACAATGCGTTTTTGGATGACAAACTGAATGTTCTGAGCCAATGAAATTCCACTTTTAACTTATTTTCATGAAAATATGTTGATTAACCTTTTGAAAAAAATCGGAAATAGAGTTTTTTCAAAAAGAGCGCAGGAAATTTTTTTCATTTTTGGCTCAGAATAATCGTGGAACATCCCAGAAGTATAATCGGAAGAAAACCGGGATATGCAATCCCCTCCGGGCTGAAATCAGTCGAGACCCACCGTGATTAGGGTGGTCCAAAAAGAATTATCATTTTGACTTTTTAAAGTCTCACTACCTCATTTTTTGTCATTTGGTGAAAACAAATTTCATAATTTTTCAGAAAAAATGTTAAGCGGTAGGGCATGGCCCTTAAAGTGTTACAAAGCGTCTAAAATTCAATAAATTCTTCAATTTCAAGAAGGATCGTAAAAGCTTCCCAGAGGTGATGTAAAATTAGCAAGTTATTATCAATTATCATTATCAAAATTATCAACAACACTAAATTATCACTAAATTAGTAACCAAAATGAGATACTTGTCGAATCTCAATTACCGTCAAATGAAGAGGTTTTAAGTGTGTTTGTATATCATTTGCATTCAAAGAAAGTGATCCAAGAGAGTGCAAAGTATGTAAACTATTTTTACTATTATTCAATTTTACTTCACTTATTTTTTATTTCGATTTCATGCCACCTGACAAAAGCAGCTCTGTTTTAAAAAACTGAAAAAAATTATATGAAACATGGCATAAATTATGTAAAAAGATTTCACGTGAGGAGATCTAATTTACAGAAAGAACAAAATTCTTTCACCTGTGATGGAAACAGGGCGTGAAAGGGATGGTTTGGATACAATTTCAAGCAATCAGAATGGGGTAAGTATTTTATTGCAATTTTATTGAAATTGGAATAATTTCTTCAATACTGAGTACATTTTTTTTTAGAAAACGTATAACTGGGATGTAAATGAACCTTATAGACGTAAAAAAATGACACCAAAGCTTACAACAGGTGGATTCCACGCCGGACTCACACAAACCAGACCTTCATATTATCGATTTTTTTAAAACTTTAGCTTCTTATTTTTTTGGTAGCGAAAATGTAGATTATTAAAGATTTCACTCGAAAAAAAAATTGTATTGGAATTTATTGCACTTCTTCTATTTTGGACCCTTTTTGAGTCTCTAAAACACGAACTACACAAATTCACTAAGAGCTGTACCGTTTAGCTCCATTTTAATCGAATTGCCTGAAATTCCTTTTTTTAGTGTAAAAAATCCGCAGAATCCAAATTTTGAGGTTCCAATTGATTCCAACAGCTCCTTCGTGCTTAAATTTTTTTTATTTTTTCAAAAACTCGGTTTTCTGAAAATACCTACCCTGATTTTCTTTTTGCTTCTTTATTTCATACTTTAAAATGTTCTTTCAGATAAAAAATTGGAAAACCTCTGTGCTTCATATAAATTCTTAAAGAAAAAATTTTTTTCGGAAGAAAAAACTTTTTTTTTTTATTCTTGCTCAGAATATCATTTTTTTATTATTCACGTCCATTTTTTTCAAGTGTCGAAAACAAGTTTTGAAAATTTTCCTATTGCAAGCAAAGAAATTTAATTGATTATATCGGTTTTATAATTGATTTGATAGATTTTCGATATTATCAGTAATTAAGGAACATTTAAATGAGTCTAGATTCTATTATTTTGATAAAAATGATTCTTGCTGTACTCTATAGTGTCCTTTAGTAGGGTAATTCATTTTATTGACAAAAAATTATTTTCGAACCTGAGTACGTACACTAGCCTAAGTTGTACCTTTTAAGCCAACAAATTAAGAAAAATCAAAGCTGGATACGATTTAGGGGTCTTCTATTTGAATTTGGTCTTTTTTTATTTTTTGTTGTTTTTATTTTTTAAATGTCCTGAAAATGCATGTATCCAATTTTTATACCTATCGAATTATCCCTTTTTACATTACCATCATTGTATATATAATTTAATGACAATTTTAAACTTGTTTTTAAGGAAAATTATAATTTTATCTTGTTTGACATTTTTCTATAAGAATTTAAAAATTGTCATTAAATTATGTACAATGATGTTGATGTAAAAAAGGATAATTCTATACGTATGTAAATTGATTATTTGCATTTTCAAGCTATTAGGAAAATAAAAACAATAAAAAATCAATAAGACAAAACTCAAATTGGAGACCTCGGAATCTTATCCGATTTTTAATCCTTTTTGTTGAAAAATTTGTTGACAAACGCTAGCCTAGACTCATTCAGATGTCCCTCAATTAGCTATAGTATATAAAATCTATCAAATTAATTTTAAAACCGATATAATCAATTACATTTTTTCGTTTACAATAGGACGATTTTTAAAACTTATTTTTGATACTTATAAAAAAAAATCGTCTTGAATATTTAAAAAATGTCATTTTAAGCAGACATTTAAAAGAATTAAAAAAAGAGTTTTCATTAATTCGATTCGAACCGAGCTAAGCGGCACAGCCTTTAGTGAACTGATGTAATTCGCGTTTTAGAGACTGAAAAAGTGTCAAAAATAGAAAAAGTGCAATAACTTTCAACACAAATTTTTTTGAGTGAAATATCTGGTAATCTATGTTTTCTCCACAAAACAAATAAGCGACCAAAGTTTAAAAAAATCGATGATGTGAAGGTCTAGTTGCGTGAGTCCAGCATGTAATCCACCAACAACTTCAGATAGACCAAGGTTAACAGGCAGATAGACGATGCACGTAATAGTAGCTACGGCGGAAGCTTAGGACATAATTTAGGTAATTTTTGTAGAATAAATTTTTATTTTGCTTCAAGTATATTTTTTGAGACGATGAACTCATTCAACAAAATGTTATCTTCTCTATTCAGATGTTATCAACTTAACTCGATCGAAAATACGAGGATCCCGACCAAAGGAACGTGAAAAATTAGCTGAAAATTTAAAAAATAGTTTGAAAGGAAACGGATGCTTAGAAGTTCATTGAGACGGAAAAATGCTTCTCGACCTTGCTGGTAAAGAGAAGCTTGATCGTTTGCCTGTTGTGATTCCTGGCACTGGAGAATGTCAACTTTTGAATGTACCTAAATTACAAAGCAGCACTAGAGAAGCTCAAGCTTCAGCTGTAGCTTCAGTAGTTGAAAACTGGAATTTAATTGATCATGTGGTTGAACTTTGTTTTGACACTACCATCTCTAATACAGGCAGATTTAATCGAGAATGTGTTCTTTTAGAACAAAAGTTTGAAAAAAACTTATTGCACTTCGCATGCAGACATCACGTTCCAAACATTATTCTGCGGAGTTTTCTCGAGGCATGATTGGAGAAATTCCTCCACGTGGTGTGAGGTTTGGAGTTTCTGGGGCAATGCACCACGCGCGGTGGATGGCAAGAGCGATATATTCGATAAAAATTGGGATATTTCACGGGCAGTTTCACCTAAATTATCAAGAAACTAATTGTCTACGAGACGTGCTTCAAAAAACGATTGGATTTAATTGAAAAAATAGTAGAGTATGGCAGTGACAACAGTGCAATCTCTAAAGTTACCTGTCGAAAACTGAAAGACCATCTGTGGCATTTGTCGTAAGAACTGGATGCGATAGCATTCTTCGATGACAGGATCCCACATAGTCAGAAAAATGCTATAGCGAAATTCACGGGGAGTCTGCTTCTTCGTTGAAACCCGTTTATTTTTGGATAAACGTATTTAAGCGTGGCCGAATCACAACTAAAGATGAAGCGAACGCTGGACGCCTAATTAAGGTCACCACATCGGATATGGTGGAAAAAGTTCATCATATGGTTATGGAAGATCGTCAAATCAAGGCGCGTAATATTTCTAAGGCTGTAGGCGTCTCCACTGAATGAGACTATAACATCTTGCACGAAAAAATGGAGGTTAAAAAGGTGTGTGCAAGATGGATGCCACGATTGCTGACTCCCGATCAAAAGCGCAACCGATAAAACGTTTCAGCGCAGTGTTTCGTGAGGTTTAATCGGAATCCGCAGGTCTTTTCGCGTCGATTATGACTGTGGACCGTAACTGGATCTACTACTGTACACTGCAGGCAAAGCAACAGTCAAAGCAGTGTATACTGCCTGGTGAAAATGCACCAAAGAAGGCGAAGACTGTTTTGTTGTCAGCTGGGAAGATGATAGCCACAGTATTTTGGGATTCCCAAGCAATTATCCTCATTGATTACTTGAAGAAGGGTAAAATTATAATAGGAAGAACTGGTTGTGATAGCATTCTTCGGAAATAAAATCAAGATTTCTAAAGGTAGATCCCGCTTTATGGAAAGATCGAGAGGACTACAAAAATGCTCTATTCATTGTTAAAGAATTAAAATTAGTGAATCAAAATGGTGAACGTGCAGTTGCCCTTATTTAAAAGTACAATCGAAGCATCACAAGAGATGAAGATCAGTTGTAGTATTTATAGTAAGTTGTTAAAAGCCATAGGAAACAGTATCCCAACTGTTCAGAAATGTTCTTCGAAAAACTGATACATTTAGCAAGTTAAGTTAAACGTGAATAGTTGACTGTATCTAATCAATTTTACATATTGAAATAAAAAGTTTTGAAAAAAGAAAATTAAATTTTTTATTAATTATTGAGGATGAAAAGGAGAAGAATCTTTATTTCAAGGGCATTATTTTTCATACTTGTATAGTGAAAATTGTTACCGTAGAATCATCTCACTTCGGACATTGGCACAATCTTCGGGCGCCTATTTTTCTAGGATTCATACTTACTTTTTGGAAACGAAAATTGTCTTTCAACGTCACTTCTGACTTAAGACGAAAAGTTTGTATTACTTTTATACTATTTGGTTATGTAATTCTACTGTATATAATTTACGTTCAAAATTTTTATTTCATTTTTATAAAATTCAGAAAAAGACACTAAAAAATTACATTACATTGTCTTAAGGGGTGAGTTTTAGAAAATTTGAGGGTGAATTTATTCATCAAATGAAACTTGTTACTTTCGTGTTGTTCATACGATACTTTCGCATCACCTCCGTGAAGCTTAAATGATTCTTTTTAAAATTCGAGGACGAGAAAGATGAGACTTTAAAAAGTATTTAAAAAATTTTTTAATAAAAAATAAAAAAATAATTTTTTAGGACTACCCTAATATATATTTTTCTAAAACCTAATTCTATAATTTTATCGAGAGAATTTAATTTGAAAATATGATTTCTTCTACAGTTCAACTGGCACGCTGTTCCTGAACGAGAGAAAAAGAAACATAAAAATACTGCAGAACCTGTTTGGACTCCGACAATGGCGGGTGGATTATTTGCGATAGACAAGGCATTTTTTGAACGACTGGGTACATATGACAGCGGTTTTGATATTTGGGGAGGCGAGAATCTTGAACTGTCTTTCAAAACTTGGATGTGTGGAGGTAAGTGGGCTTTTATTATTAAGAAAGATTGATCCAATTTTGAGAAATCTTTGGAAAGCGAAGAAAAGTGAAGGGAAACTAGGTGAAAGTAATGGTAAGGAGGCAAGTGAGGGAAAATGGTGGTCACAAAGGGTAGGGAAAATGAGGAGAAGTAAAGAAATGGGTGTGAGGGAAAATAAGGGGAAGGCAGGCTTCGAAGTACTCTATGGTACTAAATAAGTGTCAAAAAAGTATCTTTCTGAAGAAAAAAGTATCCTTGAAAATAAAAAAAAGTATTGAAAAAGTAGCCTTTTTAAATCATTTGAAAATCAGTTTTCAAAAATAAAGAAGTAGCGTAAAAACTACTTCAAACTGAAAAGAGAACGTATTTAAAAGGAATTTCTTCCATACTTTTCTGTACGTAAATAAATGTTTTGGAGACTGCTTCTAACAAGGAGATGATTAGAGTAGGGATGTTTTCTTGAATCTTATAAGTTCTCTAGTGAGATTCCATTGGATGACTATTAATTTGCCAAAATTTTACTTGCCAATGACTTTTTTCAAAATTTCTTTCTTATAGATTACAATGTTTATTCATTAAATTCTTATGTAAAATTATGTGAATATAAAATTTTTCTGATAGCGAAGACGAATTTTCAAAGAGTATATGAATTTTCAACCAAAGAGATGAATTTTCTACTAAAATAATGAATCTCCAAATGAAAAAAAAAAGAATTTTTAACAAAGGAGTTTAACTGTCAACCAAGTACTTGAATTTTCAACTAGAAGGATGAATTTTCATCCAGGAAGATTCATTTTCTGCTAGAAAATATGAATTTCCAACAAAATACATGAATTTGAAACCAAATAGTTCAATTATCAACTAGAAAAGATAAATTTTCAACAAAAAAATGAATTTTTAACAAAGTAGCTCAACTTTCAACCAAGTAGTTGAATTTTTCGACCAACAAGATTTTAATTTTAAATCAAGAATGGTTGAATTCAACCACAAAAGACGAATTTTCAACAAAATAGTTGAATCCTTAATAAGAAAGATCAATTTCCAATCACATAGTTGAATTTTTGACCAAAAAAGATGATTAGAAGAAATTTCTACCAAAAGAGATGACGTTTCAAATTTAAATTTAATGAACGATTGAATTTTTAACCACAAAAGATTTTTCAGTTAAGCAAGAAAAACAATTTCAACTAAATAGTTTCAGTTTCTAGCTAAATAGTTCAATTTTCTACTAGAATGTTTGAATTTTTAACCCAAAAAGACGAATTTTCGACAAAACAGTTAAACTTGCAAATAAAAAGACGTAACCAAAAAGGATAACTTTTTAATAAAATTGTAGAATTTTCAACGAAGTAATTAAACCCTCAGCCAAAGAATAAGATTGTTAACCAAGAAAGATGCATTTTTAAATCAAATAGTTGAATTTTCAACTAAAAAAGATTAATTTTCAACCATAGAGATGAACTTTCAACAAAGAAGTTTAATTTTCTACTAGAAAAGACGAATATTCAATAGAATATATAAATTTGTAAACAAATAGTTAAAATTATTAACTGAAAAAGATGAATTTTTAGCCAAAATAGATTTTAATTTTAAATCAAGAATAGTTGAATTCAATTAAAAAGACGAGGAAGTTTCGAACCAAGAAAGAAAAACCATTTCAACCAAACTGTTTAAGTTTTAAGCCAAAAAGACGAATTTTCAACAAGAAACATGAATTTTCAACGCAAAAAGGCGAATTTTCAACCAAAGAGTATGAATTTTTGACAAAATTATTAAATTTTCAACCAAATAATAAGATTTTCAACCAAAAGTAATGAATTTACACACCAAGCAGTTGAATTTTCAACCAAAAAAGATGGTTATAAGAAATTTTTACAAAAAGATATAAAAAAGATAAATTTTCAACCAAAAAATGAAATTTTGACAAAGCAGTTCAACTTCCAACCAAGTTATTGAATTTGCAACCAAAAAATATTTTTATTTTTAAAAAAATGTTGAATTTAACCAAAAAAGACGAATTTTCAACAAAATACTTGAATCCTCAACCAAAACAGATTATATTTCAACCAACCAGTTGAATAATTAACAAAAAAAGATGAGTAGAAGAAATTTCTACCAAAAGAGATGAAGTTTAAAACCAAAAAGGCGAAATTTAACAAAAAAGCTGAATATTCAACCAAGAAAGTTCTCAGTCAAGAAAGAAAAACAATTTCAACCAAATTGTTGAAGTTTCAAGCCAAAAAGGCGAAATTTTTTTAAAGTAGTTGAACTTTCAATCTGTAAATATGAATTTTCGACATGAAAAATAATTTACAACCAAATAGTTTAATTTTCTTCCAAAATAGTTCAATTTTTAACCCAAGAAGACGAATATGTAACAAAACAATAAAAATTGCAACAAAAAAGGTGAAATTCAACTGAAATAATTCATCATTAACCAAAAAAATTGAATTTCTTCAAAAAATTTATTAATTGAAATGTTCATTTATTGAATTCTTATGTAAATTTATCTAAATATAGCATTCTTAACATCTGTTTTTAATAGAAAATTAACATTTTCTTGAATTTTCAACTATTGAGAATTTAGTTGCTTAAAATTTTTTTAATTTCTTTATTGAATTTTAAACAGTTGAATTTTCAATTGTTGAAAATCAAAGAAAATTTAAAATTGAACGTATATATATTACACCTTCTCACTTAGAGATTTTTCATGAAATCCTTCGACTGTTCTAGTTTGATTTCTTCTTTTTTTTAAGTAGGGTAGTTTCCTTAAGCATACCTTTCTTTATTTTTTAATTTTCAATTTAGAAAGAAACTGAAATTTGTTATTACGATCAGATTTTCATATCACTTTTTCTGAAAAAAGTAGCAAAAAAGTAGTCTTACATTGAAAAAGTAGCAAAAAAGTAGCCTTGTCTAGAAAGGTATCAAAAAGTAAAAAAGTGTGGAACTTCGAAGTCTGGGAAGGGAAGTGAGGAGAAGTAAGGGGAAGTAAGGGTAAGCCAGGGGTAGTAAGGGGAAATTATGGGAAGTGAAGGAAGGGGAAATGAGGAGAAGTGAAGGAAGGGGAACGAGGGGAGTGGAAAAATGAGGGGAAGTGAGGAATAAATTTCATTTTTTATCTCAATTCGGCATAGAATAGGATAGGATAGGATATCAGGGTTGCTACAAGATCTGGAAGACCTGGAAGACCTGAAAAAGTCGTAAAATTTTTAAAAAGCGACTGATAAACTTGGAATAGTCATGGAGATTCAGAAAAATGACTGGAAAACCTGGTAAAGTCATGAACCTTCGAAGAAATAACTGGAATTTTTTTAATCGCCTCTATTTCAAAGTCTTAATAATTTAGTATTTCATAGCGAATTCTTCATTTGAAAATTGATACGAAGTGATTCTTTTACATTTAAACGATTTGAACGAGCGCGGGAAGATGGCAGCAAGATTGCGATGTTGGCAACATTGTGGTGTCATCTATTTAGTCGCTTAGATCAGGCCCTCCAAGCTTCAATGCATTTTTCGTGACAAAGTTTTTAGGCTACTTGGGTACGAAGTACCAGTACACGGCCGCCGGGGGCACCACATGTGCCACAAACAAGCAAGCTTTCATGTCAATTATGAGCACACATTCACATGCACTATAAATTTGCACGACGCGTGCTTGACGGAAGTGAGACCTGGGGAAAAACGCAAAAAAAAAATAATATGAAATTAGTTGAAATTGATGGTCAGAAGTTTCATGGGAAGTAAGTATCAATATTTTTGTGAATAGAAGTTAACTTTATTATTTAGAAATGAATAGTCCCGGTTTTTTTGTATTCCCAGTCACAATTTCTAACCTCAAATTTCAATAATGAAAACTGTAATTGTGTAGTTAAATATTTCATGAACGGAAAAAATCATGTTCTCAGATAAATGTGGATAGAACGTGCGTAGTTCTTTCTTGTCGATCCGAAGGAGGTCCTTGTCTCCATTTTCCGAATCCCGATATGTACAAGGATCAATTCATACTATGGCTTCCGGGGTGCGGGAATCCTTTTATTCTTAAAATACCTTTGAAAAATTAAAAATTGAAACTATATGCAAAAATCATTTTTAAATAAAATGTTTTATTCGGATGAGACTATCACGCTTGCCGGTAAATAACAGTGACACACAAACATACCGTGCTTATCACTGACAAGATGTTTTTATTAGTGTGGCAGATGTGGTCCCACCGGCGGTCGTGTACCGGTATTGTAGCTAAAACTTTGTAACAGGCAAATGCATTGAAGTTGAATGCATTTTTGTTTTCCGCCAGAGTTGTGTGCAAGTTCGAGCATGTGAAGCGGTAAACCAGTGTAAGTGTTTCATGCCATTATCATTGCATTATAATGTGTTACAATTCAATTTCATTGACTGAATTTTTTTAAAAAGTGGACCTGGAATTTTTTCAAAATAAGACCTGGAAAATCTGGAAAAATCATGGAATTTTGAAACCAGTCTCTTGTAGTAACCCTGGATATGATAGAATGTCATTGAAAGTAATAAATCTGAATAAAAAGGTCAATTAGGGGTGCTACTTTATAAAATCAGATAGTATGTACGTGTACAATGTACAGCCTTGTGTTCTCGTAATTTTCAGGTACTCTGGAGATCGTGCCTTGCTCGCACGTAGGTCACATCTTCAGAAAGCGTTCACCGTACAAGTGGCGCAATGGCGTGAACGTGCTCAAGAGGAACAGTATAAGACTGAGTGAAGTGTGGCTGGACGAGTATGCCAAGTACTACTATCAGAGGATAGGTCACGACAAAGTGAGTACCTCAAATGATATTCCTTGTATATAAGTTGCTTTTTATCTTTTTTATGAAGAAGAAAAAAACACGCTCCTCTCTTTTTATAAATAGAGTGTTAAGTTATAAACCTATTTCTGGAAATTGAAATTTGAAATTGGAAAAAGTATTATTGTACATTATTTTCGTTTTAAATAACAAATAATTGAGAAAGTGCTACTTATTAATACATGAAAAGCAACTGACAATTATTCGATTTAACTACGGAATTCTTGGAAATAAAAAAAAATGCAACGACCAAATTTGGGCGACACATTCGTGAATGCCTCCATTCAAATTTTTCAATTTTTCTTTCCTCTATTCAATTTCTTTCGGCTCATCCTATTTAAAACAAAATTGAACCTCTGGCGATCCGAAGGGGATACGCGTGGATTCAACCTGAGAAGTATTGTCCTGAATGTGAATTTTAAAAATCGTTCGAATTCTAATTTTAGGGATTGATACTTGTAGAGAATTTCCAGGCGCATTTTTTCCCCTTTGCAAGAATTTTTAGCTTTGAAGTAACTGGTAAGAAATAGATTTTTCGAAAACAAAAAATTTCAACCTTTTTACACTTCAACTCGCGCTTAGTCAATTTTCAGAATTTTTCGATTTTATTAGTACCGTTAATAAAAAATTTTCAATAAACTTTTATCATAAATGTAATCATTTGGTACTTTTTTCAATTTCTTAAATTATTCTTTTATTGAATTATTTATGAAAGCCTAAAGTAATTACTTTTATTGTTTTTCAAAATATTCGCAATGCTCGTTCTTCTTCATTCAGAATGGTCGAGAAATATTGAGATCTTCTGCAGGATTTTTAAAAAAGCTTCGAAGGCAAAATGCGCAAGCCACAAAACTTCCGAGCCAGTAGAGCGTTTGATTGAAATTTTTTTCCTGATGAAAAGTGGATGTTTATGACAATTACGAATTGCAAAATCCAACCTATTTTTTCTTCAAGCCTACGCTTGAACTAGAAAAACTTTCGAAAGTCCTCCACTTCGAATTGGGTTAAAGCGGCCAAGGTGAAGAATGTAAAAATATTTAAGAGCCAAAGAAAAATTTTTTTTCGAAAAGTGTTTTTAAAAGTAACAACTCAGAGTTCAGATGCCGAAGAAACTGAAGGGAGTGACGAAAATGATTGAAAGTGATTTTTAATTAAGTATTATTTTAGTAATTTATTATTCGAAATGTCTAATAAATAAATTATTCTAATGATAATATCTCAAGTATTATTTTGGTATCCGACTTGACCTTCATATCATTCGCTGCAACATGTTCGTAGCCAAGGAGGTACGTGCGTAGGACAGCGTCAATATTGCCGCTTGCAATTCAAAACATTCATAATTTTTAAACCATTTATTCGATTATGCTAAGACTTACCAGAAAACTTCTTTGAACCTTAATCAACAGCTTTCTCACTGGAAGGGGATTCAGACATTGCCTTCTTTTTCTTTCCTCCTCTTTTTTATTTTTTATTTTTTACATTCTCATCAGAGAATGTATTAGATTTGTGTAAAATTTGATCCCCCCCCCGGTT
>JAUMHM010000078.1:19494944-19509532 GCA_032362435.1 Melikaiella ostensackeni
TACGGTGAGCGCAGAAAATCGAGCGCAAAGCGCGAATATTATGATGAGAATGTATTCCTTAAGGCCGATAGAGCCTCAAGTAAATAAATTTCCTTTCTCATTTGAAATCAAAAGCAAATTTATAAATTTTTACATGAAGAACATATAACACCGAGCGTGAAGCGCGACGACCGAATCGCGCGCCCTAGGCGCGCTCAAACTTGCGAGCGAAGCGAGCTGCGCGCGCGTTAAGAGTGTGCCCGCCAAGCGGGCATATTTTTTTAAATTTGGATAGAGACATTCAAGAGTGTGTTGTCTAGATTTAGTCATTGGATTCTTGGTTTTTTAATTTCCAAGAATTTTAGTTAAATTTAAATGTTGGACGTTAAAGAGGAATTTGAATTTTGATTTATTCTGACTATAATTTATGAAATTTTGATTTATTTTGATTTATTCTGACTATAATTTATGAAATTTTGATTAGTCGATACCAAAAGAGTCATGTTAAAATTAAATTTTGGTAGGTAATTTAAAATTGTACCCTAAAATAACAAAACAGTTTTTGAGAAAGAACTGAAAACAAGTAACTAGTAGTAGGTTCTCGATGAAAAAACGAAATTCCTTACTGATACAGTTAATTTCAAAATGATCTTTTCAATCAGAAAGATGATTTATGAAACGACGACGGAACTGCTATCAATTCTTATAAAATATTCAATATTCCTAACTATTTAATGTTTATTTGGATTATTTACAGATCAGAACTTTGAAATTTAAGCGTAAGGAATTTTTTACTTTATTTCAAAAGAATTTCATACTTTTATACTTCATAACTTGATATTTCAATAAATTAAATATTCAAATAAAGCTTTAAAAGCTGAGGTTTAATTTCAAATGTGTTTTTGTTCGAATGCTTCTGAATCTGAACATGTATAATATTGAAATTCAAATCTTTTTAAATTTGAATACTCCTACATTTAAAAGCAGCCCATAAATTCCTACTAAAAATCTGTCTTAAAAGCTCAAAGTTTAATATGAGACATTATCGTCTGGTTTAAAACAATCTATTTGAATACTATTGATTCATTTTAAAATAAAATTACTTAAAAATTATTTGAAGGGTAGATTAGTCTAATAAAAGCCTTTAAATTCATGATTCAACTCGAAAATAATTTAATTTTGTTAATTTGTTTATTTAGAAACATGCGTCAAAAATAAGGAGTAAACATACATTAATGAAGGTTTTTAAAATTGATCACTCTCCAAATTAAATTACACACAAAATTCGAAACAATCGATCGTCTCAATTTTAATTACATCCATTCCAGAAACTGTTCCAATATCAAAGGCGTATTCTAAATGTCAACATTGAAAATTGAAAAACTCGTAATTGAACGTGTATGATATTTTTTCAATCTGGATTTTTAAAAAATTAGAAATGTTCCCAATTTGATAGATTGGAATATTTTTGAATCCGAAACTCTATAAAGAACTTTAGACGCTTTCAAATGTTGCAAATTTCAAAGCTTTGAATTTCTAGAGCCTTCAAAGGCCGAAGATACGCTATTTCCAGAAGAGAAACGTTTTAAAAAATGTTAATCATGACCAAGACTAAAAATTCACAAGTGTGTTCTTTTTTCCGAAAATCACATTTCTTGAAACAAAATTCAACTACTGTTTAATCCTTATAAATAAGTATATAGAATTCCATATTCCAAATTGATCAAGACGTTTTTACAATGCTATGTTTTTAGTGTGTCGGCAGGATTATAAGCAAAATCATTTTCAATGATTTATGTTATTGATTTTCTGTTTTTCTGGTCGACTCTAGTAAATAAGTTCAAGAACTATGATTTTTACAGATCCTACTTCATTCGTAACGAGTCGGTCCCAAAGATTGATGAAAATCAATAGAGAAAATGAATCGGTCTTCATTTTCGCGATTGTTTTGAATAAAGAATTCTAAATGTGAGTAAGTCGTTTGAACCTGATGGTCCATAAATTGAGTGAGAAAACTAGGCAGTGCTAAAATTTTGAGTTGTGACGAGTCGGTCCCAAAGATTGATAAAAATCAACAGGAAGAATGAACCAGTCTCTAATTTCGCGATTGTTTTGAATAAATAATTCGAAATGTGAGTAAGTCGTTTGTACTGATGATCCATAATTTGAGCGAGAAAACGAGGCAGTGCTAAAATTTTGAGTTGTGACGAGTTGGTCCCAAAGATTATTGAAAATCAATAGAAAGAATGAACCAATCTTCAATTTCGCGATTGTTTTGAATAAGGAATTCGAAATGTGAGTAAGTCGTTTGAACCTGATGGTCCATAAATTGAGCGAGAAAACGAGGCAGTGCTAAAATTTTGAGTTGTGACGAGTCGGTCCCAAAGATTATTGAAAATCAATAGAAAGAATGAACCAGTCTTCAATTTCGCGATTGTTTTGAATAAAGAATTCGAAATGTTAGTAAGTCGTTTGAACCTGATGGTCCATAAATTGAGCGAGAAAACGAGGCAGTGCTAAAATTTTGAGTGGTAACAAAGACAAGGATATCGAAAAGGCGATGATAAAGCGCACGATAACCCAGGGCTTGCGTTGCTTGCCGTAAAAACCTCATAAATGAGGCGACGGTTACTCTATGTCTCTCTCAGGTGTACTCTCTCTTACCCAGGTAGACCCCTCGTCATATATTTTTATATATTTTTTTATTAATTTAGCAGGAATGTAGTCTGCGAATTTCAATTAGATAGTTAAAAGGGGACGAAAGCTTAGATAATAGATACCCACTCTGATTCACTACCAAAATTTGCTTCGCGTATACTTTCTATGTTTATCGACATAATAATAAGAGTAGAAGTGTATGGGTCTGAATAAATTTGAAAAATTATAGAATAAACCCCCCTGCGTATTCATAGTTTTCCGATACGAGTGTGTATTCTACTTGAATGCTTATTTCACTTTTTTATTTATTTTGTATGTTTTATTTATAGTTGAAGCATCTACTATAAAAACGTTGCACGTTGGTTGATTTCATGGACCAAAGTTTCGTTTAATATTTGCTTGGGCTTCAATATCTTTTCACACTGGGGTAGCACCTTAATTGTCGAAAGAATTATTTTAAAATGTATTTGGTGATTTATTTGAAAAATTTAATCTTTGTAACGAAGACTCGAATCCTCGACGATGGTATAGATCTTGAGGCAGACTTTAGCCCACACGACCAACTCGTCACCCTCTTATGGTATTCATTTATTAGTGTGTTTTCTCTTTAACATTCTTCTAGACAAAAAAATACTGTGGCCATCACCTTCCCAGCTGACGAAACAGTCTTCGTCTTCTTTAGCGCATTTTCACCAAGCAGTACCTACTGCTTTGACTGCTGCTTTGTCTCGGGTGTATGTTGCCTTTTCGATCGGGAGTTAGCAATCGCGGCACGTTAGGCCACGTTTGAATTCGTTTATGAAAAAAAAAAAAAAAACGGTTTTCAACGAAGGAGCAGACCTTCCGTGAACTTCGTCTAACTCGGCTTTGATCTGCGCAGTCGTCCAATTTTTTGAATGGAATTGTTTTACCACTGCACGGAACTCTTCTTTTTCCATTTTTTTTTAAACTACTGACATGTTCACTTAAAACGTTTGCCAAATGCAAATTAAGCGTCGCTTTTGGCTGAAGCTTGGTGGAGGTTAGTTTGAAAAGTGTTATTTCTTGGCCATATACTACAAAGTTTATTTTGGCGCCTTCTAGCGGGATATTTACTTTACTTATTAAACGACCCTGGTACTGTATGCAGTTCGACTTTTTGTGAGTTGTTGCAAGAATTTTTGAGACTCAAGTGGATGTTTTCTACACAAAAATGTTTTCATAGTGCACAGCCGTGTTATTCAGCATTATTTGTTTATGACGACCTTATTGCTTATCATAGCACTTTGTCCAATATCAAATATTCTATTTCGCTCAAGCCATAATCGATAAAATGTTTTCTTTGAAAATGTAGTAAGAAACTTTGTCATTAGATAGGTTGACAATTTTCAACAGTATTATGATATTGTATAAGGAAACGAAGTACTTGTAATTCCCTGTTGAAAGCTATTGAGAAAGTTGAGGTAGAAGCTCATCTCGTAGAGGAAAGGATTGGTAAACAGAAAGCTATTATAAAGTAACAAGGATATTAAATTTAAAAATATCCTTTTCGAAAATAACTGACATTTGAGACTTGTTATCTACAAAATAGGAGAAGCCTTTTTACCCAATTATTTCTGATACCTTGAGCTTCAAAAATATCTGAATGCATATTATGCTTCTATGGAAATAGAGGGCAGTTTCTATGGCTCAGACCATATTCATTTTTAATTAATTCCTCTGCTGCTAGAAAGTAACGTATCATATGCTTTACAGGGAAACTACGGTGACGTCTCCGACCGAAAGACTTTGCGGAAGAAGTTAGGCTGCAAGTCTTTCAAATGGTATCTGGATAATATCTACCCAGAACTTTTCATTCCGGGAGAAGCAGTCGCGTCTGGCGAGGTGAGAACCAAATTAGCTTTTTATTATTTATTCTAATTTCCACAGGTGCTGCAGTCGACCTACATGGATATGTAAATATATTCAGACTGAATAATTCTGTATTCCATTAATTAAATATTTGTGTTCAAGGCTCTTCCAGAAATACGTAGAAGTGACAAACATTTTCCTAAACGTTGAAATGGCGATTGAAGTGAGAAAGCTTATCTTACTCCTGTTTATCAATGACTCTTTGTCAAATGGTAAATTTCCAGAGCTAGATGTACTAAATTTATCTCAAAACAAATTACACAGGTTTTGTAAGTTATCTCACAATTCTGGACAATGGTATAATTTATCGCAAAGATAAGTAATTCCTGGCTTGAAATGTAAGGTGTGTTAATTTTAATTAGGCTAGGCACCCAAAGCTCAGAGCAGATGTCGCCACTCCTTTTGGCGGCCGTAGGACGAACGCTTTCTAGCATTTTATATTATTCATGGCGACCAGCTATTCGCTGAAAGTTCGGGCATGCGCAATAGAAGTCAATTTTCTACGCATGCGCCAGACTTGGCCAATAGCTGATCATCCTGACCGTCATGAACAATAAAGAATTATAGAAAACGTGCGCCCTATGGAGCCAAAAGGAGTGGCGACATCTGCTCTGAGTTTTGGGTGTCCAGCCTAATTATGATAACACTTTTGAAAAAAGAACAATACTGGAAATGACGTGAAAAAATGTCATCTACTGAAGACAATCCCAATTTGAAAACCTAACTGCCTCGCGCCCAGAACTGCAAAGTTTCCCGCTATTGTGTTTACATGTTACAGCCGTTTGTTATACACAGAGACGATGATTAGTGGCGTCGAGTTTGGCGAGGAAACAATACCTTTGACTGGGAAACAATAGTCAACCACTGCCGGAGGAAATTCATCTGGATCGGTTCAAGCGTTTGACTTCCGATCGAAAGTCTATTCCCTTACATCTTCCCACTTCCATCCGAAACTTTCAATTTTCACCGCATGCTTGTTTTTCGTAATTGATTAACTTGGTTACAGTAATTTCATTAGCACAAATGTCAAGATCAAATATCTTTCAAATCTTATTTACTCTTTATCTCATTCCTAAGTAGAAATGTGCCGTTTCAGAAATTAATATTTTTTAAAACTTTCAGCTGGATGTTTCAATGAAAGGTTGCAAAGTCAGTGAAACTTTTTAAAATTTAGCATTTTTAGCTATATTCATTATGATTATAGATGAAAAATTCTTAATTAACGTTTAAAATAGGCTTTTCAAATTCAAAAACTACATCTTCCTTTTGCCGTATCTTGTAAAAAATATTTATTTTCAACCACGAAAGATGAATTTTCAACAAAAGGATCAAATTTTCGACCAAAAAAGATGACTTTTTAACCAAATAGTTGAATTTGTAACAAAATAATAAAACTTTCAAAAAAATAGCTGAATAATAAACTAAAATGACGAATCTTCAACAAAAAAAGGAATTTCTAACAAAGAAGTTAGCCTTCAACCATCTAGTTAAATTTCCAATCAAAAACGTTAATTCTCGACGAAAAATATCATAATTTCAATATTTTAACTAAAAAATGATATTAATTTCAAATCAAAAGCAGTCGAACAGAAAAGATGAATTCTCAACGAGAAATGTTATAGTCGACTTTCGACCAAAAAAGATTTTAATTTTAACTTAGAAACAGTTGAATTCAATCAAAAAAGACGAATTCTCAACAAAATAATTGAATCCTCAATCAAAACAGATTCATTTTTACTAAAACAGCCAAAAAGGCGAATTCTTCAGAAATCAGTTGAATTTTCTACCCTAAAGAATGAATTTTCAACCAAATAGTTGAATTTTTTACCAAAATAATAAAATTTTCAACATCAACGACGAATTTTCAACAAAATAGTAGAAATTTTGAGCCAAAAAGGCGAATTTTCTAAAAAACCGTTGAATTTTCAACACGTAAATATAATTTTTTAATTATTTGTTGAAAATCTCCTTTTTATTGTTGTTAATTTCTTCAACCGAAAATTCAACTTTTGCATTTTCAGTTGAAAATTGATCGTTCTTAGATGAAAACTCAACTATTTGGTTGAAAATGCATGTATTTTGCTGTAAATTCGTCTTCTTTGCTAGAAAATTAATCTCCTTGATTGAGATTTCAACTATTTGATTGAAAGTTGAACTACTTTGTTAAAAATTCATTTTATTAGTTGAACATCCATCTTTTTGATTGAGAATTTAACTATTTTGCTGAAAATTCGTTTTTTTTTCTTCAAAATTGACTTTTGAAACTACAATTTTAACTATTTCATTTTTGGTTGAAAATTGATATTTTCAATTGAAAATTGATCTTGTCTAGTTGAAAATTTATCTATTTGGTCGCAAATTCGTCTTTCTTGATAGAAAGTGAATATTTTTGGTTTAAATTTCAATTTTTTAAATTAGTCTTTTGTGGTTGAATTCGGGCAGCAAATTCAACTGCTTTGTAGAAAATTCGTCATTTTGACCTAAAATGAAACAGTTTGTAGAAAATTAAACTATTTGGTTGAAAATTAACTTTTTTGTTTGAGAACTTATATTTTTAGTGGAAGATTAAAATATTTATTTTAGAATTGAATTATTTATCTGAAAATGTAACTTTTTGGTAGAAAATTAAGTTTTTTGTTGAAAAATCGACTGTTTTGTAGATATTTTATCTTTCTGGCTTCAACATTCAAGAGTTTTGTTTAAAATTCGTGGATTTTGTTGAAAATTTGTCTTTTTGATAAAAAAATAATCTTTTGGGTAGGAAACTCATCTCTCTGGTGGAAGATTCAACTGTTTGGTTGAAAACCATCTTTTTAGTTGAAAATTTAAATATTTGATTGAATGTTGAACTACCTTGTTGAAAGTTTTTCTTCAAGATTAACCTCTTTGATTGAAAATGCAATTGTTAGGTAGAAAATTCGTCTTTTTGGTTGTGAAATTAAAAAATTTGGTGAAAAATTAAACTATACAGTTGAAAAATAACTTTTTTGTTGAATGCTCATATTTTTTGGTAGAAAATTTAATTATTCTAGTAGTAAAATTGACTATTTGGTTAAAAATTACATTACGTTTTTGAAAATTTAACTGTGTGATAGAAAATTAACTTTTTTGTTGAAAAATCGTATTTTCGGGTTCAAAATTCAATTGTTTTGTAGAGAATTCGCCTTTTTGGTTTGGAAAACTCAACAAGTTGATAAAAAATTAAACTATATCATTGAAAATTAACTTTTTTATTAAAAGCTCATATTTTTTAGTAGAAAATTAAATTATTCTAGCAGAAAAATCAACTTATTGGTTGAAAATTAAACTATGTTTTTGAAAATTTAATTTTTTGGTTGAAAATTCAACTACTTGATTGAAAGTTGAACTATTTCGTTCAAAATTCATTTAAGATTCACCTCTTTGGTTGTAAATTCAACTGGTATGTAGAAAATTCGTCTTTTCGTCTTGAAAATTCAACAATTTGGTAAAAAACTAAATTATAATGGCTAAAAATTAACTTTTTTGTTGAATGCTCATATTTTTGGGTAAAAAATCAAATTATTCTGATAGAAAAATCTACTGTTTGGTTGAAAATTAAGCTATGTTTTTAAAAATTTAACTATTCGGTAGAAAATTAATCTTTTTGCTTGATATAGTTGACAATTCAATATTTTGAGAGAGAATCAAATTATTTTATTGCAAATTAAATTTTTAGTTTAATTAAAAATTTCATTGATCATAAATTCCGCCGTGTAAAACTTTCAAAGTGAAAGTTTCCAAATGAAGCTTTTAACGGTATATTGCTATTCAAAAGTTTAGCTATTGAATTCCTCACAAACTTCATACATTTTTCGAATCGAAAGGCACAATTATTTTTTATCATTTAAATCATTCATTTAATTAATTTAAAGTGAAAAATTTTCAGTTGCTTATACTTTTCGAACTGAAGAATTTCAATTTTACATGTGGCTGTCCATTTTTTCCATAGGAAATTACTATAAATTAAAAATAGCGGAAAGGAAGCGTTTAGGACGTGCAATCACTTGGAAAAAGAAAAATCGCGAATGTGATTATTTCGCCATATATTGTTCAACTCTTTTTCTTCTCTCCACTTTTCTTGCCCAGTGCCTCCCATTCTTCTTTTTTTCATTTATACATTTTTCTCCCGTGTCAGGTCCTCTCTTCGTTTTGCTTTAACGGGAAAGCATTGGTGTTAGGCAATTTGCCGTGAGAGTGCATCGAGACTGGTAGGGGTTGACGTATACGAACGTTTATTGTCAAAACCCATTTATCGTCGCACCCTCGTCTAGGAACTTGAATCAAATCTGTTGAATATTTTTGAAATTCATGAGGCCTTCAGATATCGCGAAAACATCGAGGTCGTTGTTGATTCTCCGCAGGATCGATGAAAATGACAGATGCCGACCTATAGCAAAATAACGATCGTTATTGACAAACTACTAGGTCGCTTGAAAAGTCCAGGGCCTATGTGATAAAACATTTTTTTGAGGAAATTCACATTTATTCTTCAACATAGTTCCCTTCCAGATCGATACACTCATTCCAACGAATTTCTAAAAGCTCGCTGCCTTGTTTATAGTAATCGGCGCTCAACGCCTCAAAATAAGCGTTTGTTTCGGTGATGACCTCTTCATTTGAGTAAAATCTCTTGCCATTCAGCCATCTCTTCAAGTCTGGGATCAGATAGAAGTCGCACGGAGCCAAGCCAATAGGTTGGATGAGGAGTCAATTCGAAGCCCAGTTTGTGTATTTTTGCCATTGCGATTGCGGAGGTGTGAGTGGGTGCGCTGTCGTGATGAAACAGCACTTTTTCGTGCGCCAATCGTGGCCATTTTTTTTAGCTCGGCTTTCAAACGGTCCAATAATGATGCATAGTACGTTCCTATTATAGTTTTACCCTTCTCCAAGTAATCAATAATGATAATTTCTTGGGAATCCCAAAATGCTATGGCCATCACCTTCCCAGTTGATAAAACAGCCTTCGCCTTCTTTGGCGCACCTTCACCAGGCAGTACCCACTGCTTTGACTGCTGCTTTGTCTCATGCGTATAGCGGTGGATCCAGATTTCGTCAACAGTTACAAAGCGGCGCACGAACTCCTTTGGATTACGCTTGAATATGTCCAAATTGAATTGATGAACATCAGCTCTTTCCAAGTTTTGCTGGTTATTGAGCACGCGCGGCATTGTATTCGCTGGAGCAGATGTGCCATAATACTTATGAAGCTTTTCTATAGCTTCTCTAGCCGTTTTGCCTCTCAAATAATAATATTTAATGAGAACACGAAATTCGTTTTTCTTCCATTGTTCACAAAATCACTCAGATGATGTCGCGACAATTACAATAAACGCAAAGTACTTGATAGATTGTAATGAAGTTTTGGATTTAGTGTTTTTAAGGTTAGCACTTCACAAGAATGATAAGTATTTTATACTAGTGGCGCCATCCGGTCGTCAAGTCCGGGACTTTTCAAGCGACCTAGTATACCCCATTTTATTTTTTCAATTTCACAATCCTTTTATCTTAAACAATAAAATCTTACTTTCCTTTCCTTTTTTTTCATTTTTTTCTCCACTTGCATCATTGGCCTTGCAATCGAAAATTTCTACAGGGGCCGTTCAAGTATTGCGTCACGCTTTTTTCGGACAATTTACCCCCCCCCCCCCCCCCTTCGTCTCGGGTTTTCTACAAAGTGTATGTAATTTTAACATGGGCGTCACGCTACAGCTGATTCCCCCCCCCCACCCAAGCGTGTGACGTAATACTTGAACAGCCCCACACATGCAACAGTAATTGATACTGCATTAATTCCGCGATTCGTCTACAACGATTAATCACCTAGTGATTTATCCAGAGGTCTTGGCTGTTTCTGAATTTGTAGGATTTGATTCCATCGTCATTACCAATTTTAATTCCTCTTTCAGGGGCCGTCCATAAACTACGTCACCAATTTCGGGCTATTTTTGACCCCCTTTCCCCCGCCCCTCTCGTTGTCAACCATTTTTTAATCTCTATCTCTCCCATGCCCCCCTTCGAGAGTAACGTAGTCGTTGGCTAAACGTGGATTTCACGTTTATTCCGCTTTTTTTTGGGCTTCTAGTGAGTTTAGGTTATGAAACACTTTAAATTCCCAAGGTTTCAAGTTGCAGTATATTGCATTTTCAATCAAAGAGTTGAATTTTAAAACAAAAGATTTATTTTCTACTAAAGGAGATGAATTCTCAACTCAAAAAGGTGAACTTCCAAGAACAAAAAATTTATTTTCAACCAAGCAGTTGCATTAAAAACCAAATAGTTGAACTTTCAAGCAGAAGAGACGAATTTTCAACAAAAAAATTTAATTTTCGACCAAGAAAGATTCCTTTAACAGAATAGTTGAATTTTTAACAAAAGAATTAAACTTTCAACAAAAAAGCTGAGTTTTCGACACACAAAGATGAATTTTCAACCAAGAAGATTAATTTTCTACTAAAAGGCAAATTAAAAAAAATATATGAATTTTCAACCAAGTAGTTGAATCCCCAACTATGGCAGATTAATTTTTAACCAAACAGTTGCATTTTTCGCCAAAGCGGATGAATTTTCCACAAAGAAGATTAACTTTCTACCAAAAAGACGAATTTTCAATGAAATTCATGAATTTTGAACAAAATTGTTGAATCTTGAAGACAGAAAGACGAATTGTCTACATAAAAGTTGAATTTTCAACCCAAAAATATTATTTTTCAACGAAAAAGATCATTTTAAAATAAATAGTTTGATTCAACTACAAGAAAATGTATTTTCTACTAAGAAAATTGATGTTCTACCAAAATGCAGTTTAATTTCTAACCAAATAGTGAAATTTCAACTAAAATGATGAATCTTCAACCAGAAAAAAAATGAATTTTTTACAAATTAATTTAGCTTTAAGCCCAGTAGTTGGTTTATTAACAAAAAAAAGATGAATATTTAACGAAACGTGTAGTAGTTTATATTTCAAGCCGACGAGATTTTATTATAGAGTCAAAAATAGTGGAGTTCAACCAGAAAAGACGATCTTTTAACCAAACAGTTAAATTTTCAACCCGAAAATATTTATCTTCAACCAAAAAATGTATTTTTCACAAAGTAGTTTAGCTTTAAACTGAATAGTTGATCTTTCGATTAAATAAAAATGAATCAGTAATTTGTAATCCTAGTTGATATTTCAACAAAAAAGACGAATTTTCAATAAAATACATGAATTTTGAACAAAATAGTTGAATTTTGAAGACAAAAAGACGAATTAATTAAAAAGAGTTGAATTTTCAAACCAAAAATATGACTCTTCAACCCAAAAACATGATTTTTTAACAGAAAAGTTAATTTTCAAGTAAATAGTTGTATTTTCAACCAAAAACATGAATTTTTAACAAAGAAGTTTGATTTTCAACCAAATAGTTTAATTTCCTACCAAATTGTTTAAATCAACCAAAAAAGATGGTTTTTTAACAAAATAGTTAAATCCTCAACCAGAAATATTAATTTCCAACAAACAAGATAAATTTTCCACCGAAAAAGATGAATTTTCTACCAAATAGTTGAATTTCAGCCTATAATAAAGGATGAATTTTCAACCAAAAATGGAATAATTAAATTTTTATCCAATTGAAAACGAATTTTCGCCAAAATAGCTGAAATTTCAATCAAAGAGGTTTATCTTAAACCAAATGAATTTTGTAACAAAGTAGTACAACTGTCAACCAAGTGATTGAATTTTCAACCAAGAAAGATTAATTTTGAACCAAATTGTTAAATTTTCAACCAAAAGAATGAATTTTTTACCAAGAAAATTAACGCTCTACCAAAAGAGATGAATTTTCAACAAAAGCCATTAATTTTCAATAAAATTATTGACTTTTGAAGCCAAATAGATGAAATATCTACAAAAGAGCTAAATTTGTAACTCAAAAATATGTTTTTTCAACAGAAAGGTTAATTTTTCACTAATGTTGAACCCGAAAATATTTACCTTCAACTACAAGAAAATTAATTTTTTACAAAGTAGTTTAGCTTTAAACCAAGTGGTTGATTTTTCGATTAAAAAAGATAATTTAGTAATCAATAGTAATAGTTGGTATTTATCAAAAAAAGATTTCAATTTCAAATCAAAATATAAAAAACAGTTGAACGCGACCAAAAACGACGAATTTTCATTAAAATGGTTGAAGCCTCAGCTACGCTAGATTAATTCCCAACCAAAAATAAAACAAATTTCCAACAAAGAAGATTAATTTTCTAACAAAAAAGACGAGTTATCAACAAAATAAATGAATTTCCAAACAAACAGTTGAATTTTCAGTTAAAAAAGATCAATTTTCAAGCATATAGTTGAATTTTTAACTGAAAAAGATGAATTTTTAATCAAAAATGGAATAGTTACATTTTAGAATAAGAAAATTAATTTTTCAACAAAAATGAAACGAGTGTTAAATACAATAGTTGAATTTTCAGCCAAAGAGATGAATCTGGCACCAAAAAAATGAATTTTTAACAAAGAAGTTCAACTTTCAACCAAGCCTATTTGAGTTTTTGTTCAAAAAAGATGACTTTTTGAGAAAATACTTGCATCTTCAGCAATATATGTAATTAAATTTCCAACTGAACCCTAGAATTTTTAACCGTGCTAGATGAAGTCCGGACCAAAAATATAATAGCAGACATTTCAACCAACAAAAACTAACTTTCAACCAAGAATAGTTTTATTTTTTGCTATTGGGTTCTATTTATTCAGTTTGCATTTAAGCGAAAAAACGAGAAAAAGGGGAAGTTTCTTGAAAACAGGGGAAAAAAGAGGTCTTTAAGAAAAGGGGTAAAGAGGGTTATAAGGAAAAGAGTGTCAAGTCTGAAATATGAAATTGATTTTCGAACTTATTAAGTTATTATTGAACTGTAATTTAAAAAATTACGATATCGTATACGATTTCATATACGATGTCGTATTTTTCAGAAGGGTTGGGCCACGACTCAAACATTTTTTCTTAATTGATAAAAGATAGCAAATTTATTTTTAAACAAAATAAAAGGAAATAGTGAAGGGAGACAACCAAAAAAAATTTTTTTTGGCCACTCCAGTTTCTAAAATTTCGGGGGGGGGGAGCCCCCAAGCCACCCCCTGGCTATGCCGCTGTTTCCCAGTAAATAGTATTCACATTTTTGAATACAGAATTTATAGACTGGAACAAACGAAAATAAAAGCACAGTGATAAATTTCTCTAAGCGCAGGCTGTTGGAGAAAAATAAAAAGATGTTTTACTTTCTGGTAGTAGAACTAGTAGAAGGTGGAGGAAAGAGTTCTCTGACGAATGGGCAGACATTTTTGCGAAGGAGCATTTTACGCCGCTCACTTTGGAACACAGCCGTACCACATGTAAAATAACAATTTCGCTGTGCACGACCAAGCACTGTAAACTTATATTTTTTCTTTTCTCTCTACACTTTCATTTTTCTTTCCTTTCATTTTATTTTTTCTTCTTTCTCTATATACAACTTTTTTCTGTCCCAGTCTGACCCACCCACGTATTCTCTTTCTCTTTCGCCTCACACACATACCCATACTAATTTTTTCACGCCATCGGCTAAATCACGTAGAACCCCGCCACCGCGCCACCGGAAATTTATAGGTCGCACGGCACTGCCACCAGCCCGGAAACCGTGCATTGCCGTGAATAATTCTGGCAGTACATATTGCTGTTACGTGACACCGAAAACGCGGCAAATACGATTTCTGGATGATCAGGAAGCTTTTTTTCGAAATTGCTCACAATCATCGTTTCTGTGCCACCAGAAAGAGAAATTTTAACCTGTATTTGAAAGATACAGGGTTTCTACTAAGATAAAGGTCCCGGTTCGTAACCTACTAAGAAGCTGGGAAGAATAAAATCCTATTTGAATGCCTCAAGCAATGTTTGAATGCAATAAACTTTCTTTTTATGTAAGATTTTTTTACGCAGATAATCAATTTTTAATCGAAAATGTCATTGAAAGCAAGTTTAAGGATGCATTAATCAAATAATTAAGAATTTGAACGAACATAC
>JAUMHM010000078.1:19539559-19588388 GCA_032362435.1 Melikaiella ostensackeni
TATATCGCCCCCCCCCCCCCCCCCCCACTTAGGCAATAAGGAGATTTTTCACGAAAAAAGGGGTTCAAATTTTTTAAAATAAAATCAATGTGAATACTATATTAAATGCAACTTGAAACGCTTTAAATTCCTAAAATTTTAAGTAAACTATATAGCATTTTCAACAAAATAGATGAAATTCTAACCAAATAGTTGAATTTTCAACCAAAAATAGAAATTTTCTACCATTAGAGACGCATTTTCAACTAAATAGTTGAATCTTCGACTAAAAAAGATCAATTTTCAACAAAAAGTGGAATAGTTTATATTTCAGTTAAAAAAATTAATTATCAACCAAAAAATAGAATTTTCAACAAAATAGTTCAATTTCCAATCAAAGAGAGGAATTCTCAACTAAAATTATGAATCTTCAACCAAGAAGACGAATTTTTAACAAAGTTGTTCAATTTTCAAAATTTCAAAATTAAATATGCAGCCAAGCAAGATGAATTCTCAACGAAAAATTTAATACTTGGTATTTCAACCAAAAAAGTGTTTAATTTTAAATGAAAAACAGTTGAATTTAACCACATGAGACGAATTAAAAAAAATATATTTGAACCCCAAAATAAAACAGATTAAGGGTGTAGTCTAGTTCGTAGGCCAAAAAAATAGGCTATTTTCGGGAATTTTTTGTGAGCATGCTGTGAAAGATATGGAGATAAAAAATGTTAGGTATGATAAATAAAGTTCCAAAATACAAGAAAAAAAATTTTGCTCATTCATTTTTTCAAATTATGGCGTTATGTTCAACTACTGATTTCCTATACAAAAATTTGAAAAAATGAATAAAATTTTTTTTTTTTTGTATTGTAGGACTTTATTTATCATACCTAACAATTTTTAAATCCATATCTTCCATAGCATGCTCACAAAAAATTCCCGAAAATAGCCTATTTTTTTGGCCTACTTTAAACTACACCCTTAATTTTTAACCAGTTTTTATTTTCAACCAAAAAAGTTGAAACTTCTATTAAAAGAGATGAATATTCTACGAAATATTAAAATTTTCAACGAAAGAGATAAATTTTTAAAAATAAAATGAATTCTTGTCAAAATATATGAATTTTCAACTAAAAAAAAAAAACAAATTTTCAACAAAATCCTTAAATTTTCAACCATATAGATGAATCTTCAACCAACAAAATTAATTTTCAACAAAGTAGTTAAACTTTCAACCGAGTTCTTGAATTTTGAATCGAAAAATATTAATTCTCAACGAGAAATATTTTTTTAACCAAAAAAGATAACTTCTTAAGGGGTCATTCTACTACCTCAGCAAAAAAAGGTGATTTTCAAGAATGTTTTTCTCAACAACTACTTTATATAATTAAATAAAATTTTCAGCATTCATTAATGCTGTCTCAAAGTTTACAAAAAAAAATTTTGCACATAAAATTATTATTTAGTTTAGGTATTATTTAACAATAAACATAGTGTCTAAAAAAGGCATGTCCCCTCCGCGCACGATTTCTCAAAAAGTTTTCAACCGATTACTTTAAAATTTTTTACGTTCATTCTAAACATGAATATCTACAAAGCGATGTAGCAGATTTTTTTTATTTTGCAAATAACAAAATGGCGGCCGCTTCAACAAAAAATTTCCAAAAAATCGTGTTTTTTTTTGCTCTTTTTTTGTTAATTTAACCATGATCAAATTGCAAATTTAAAGAACCGCTTTGTCACTTTGTAGATATTTTTGTTTCGAATGAACGTAGAAAATTTAAAAGTAATCGGTTTAGCACTCTTTGAGAAATCGTGCGCGCAGAGGAAATGCCTTTTTTTGGACACTTTGTCTATTGTTTAATAATACCTAAACTAAATGATAATTTTATGTGAAATTTTTTTTTTTGTGAACTTCGAGACTGCATGAATAAACGCTGGAAATTTTATTTGATAATATAAAGTAGTTGTTGAGAAAAAAATTCTTGAAAATCACCTTTTTTTGCCGAGATAGTAAAATGACCCCTTAACAGAATAGTTGAATCCTCAACCAAAACAGACTACCATTCAACCAAACTGTTGCATTTTTAGCCAAAAAAGGTTAAATTTATACAAAAAGAGACGGAATTTTAAACCAAAACGACGAATTTTCAACATTGGAGTTGAATCATTCAAGAAAATTTTTTTTTAATAAAATTGTTTAATTTTCAACCCACAAAGATGAATTCTCTAGAAAACAGTTGATTTTTAACCCAAAAATATGAATTTTCAACAAAACAGTTTAATTTCCCACCAAAAAGAATGACTTTTAAACAAAATTATTGAACTTTCAACAAAATAATTAAGTTCTCAATAAAAAAATAAAAGTTTCAACCAAAAAAGACGAATTCTTAACCAAAAATATGATAGTAGAAAACTTGTCAACCAGAAAGAATGAACATTCAACTAAAAAAAGTTGGATTTTCTTATTGGGTTCTATTAATGGAGTGTACGATTATTAAATATAAATTTTGATAATTCATAGAATAAAGAATAATAGTTTAAATAAACATTAAAGTTTATTTTTAATACTTTTGAAATATTAGCTTAGAAAACTAGGAATTTTGTTCAGAAAATAAAGTTAATTTTCCTCAGCACACTTTTTCGTTTTGGACTACACAAACTGTGTCGGACCACACAACATTTTAGGCCCTGTTTTTAAAATTCTACTTCTTATGCTTTTATAGAAATCATTTCATTTAGAAATTATACGTTTGATTATTATTCATCATTAATTTTGTGAATTAAACAATTTCCTGAATAATATTCAGTAAAAACCTAAAAAAAGAATTCTAAAGAATCTTTTAGGGAATAATATAAGGTATTGTTAGTTTGAAATTTTATGAAAACTACGACTTTTGTCTGAAATCAAAGAAAACCCCAAATATAAAAGTAACTATATATGAATAAGCAATTAGGATATCTAGTATTTTTCTACCAAACACACTCGGACTTCTTTTTCAAAATTCTTTTCAATTATCAGTGGTTCTTTTTTTGTTGATTTTACGAACAAAGTTAAAGATTAACTAATTTTTAGTTTGACTGTACACTAGGGCGTATCAAAAAAATAAATTTTGGTGTTTCTTTTTCCGGGGGGTGGGGGCTGAAGAGTTTCCAGTGGAAGCCAAAATGATTTCCTAAAAGTTTGAGCAAAAAAAAATTTCTCTTAGTTCGCACAACGCGATCAAGGGTCAAAATCACGAAAAATTGCATTTTTCTCGTTATTTTCAAGCGAATAACTTTCTTCCTGAACTGGAAGAACGCTTCTATGATGATATAAGTACCTATGTAGTATAAATCCAATCAAAAATTATCTTATGTTCGATATTTTTACTTAAGTATGCGAGCATAAGATCTTTTTTTGATGAGTTCTATACTGCAAAGTCTCTTATATTAGCATAGTATACAACAGCATAATATACAACTTACACGGTTCACCGGAAATAGAAAAGAATAGGTATTAACTTGAAAATAACGAGAAAATAACGAGAAAATACCATTTTTCGTGATTTTTACCATTTCTCGGTATTTTAACGTGAGTTGGCGAACATAAAATAATTTTTTAATGAGGTCTATACTGCACAGGCTCAGCATAGTATACAACCTTTACGGTTCATCTGAAATAGAAAAAAAAATAGTTATTGACTTGAAAATAATGATAAAAATTAAATTTTTCGTGATGCTTACCATTTTCGATACTCAAACTTGCGTATGCGAATATAAGATAGTTTTTGATGAGGTCTCTACTGCACACTCACTTATATTAGGAAAGTATACAACTTTTACGATTCATCCGAGATCGAAAAAAAGCAGTTATTGGCCCGAAAATAACGAGAAGAATAAATTTTTTGTAGATTTTTACCATTTTTCGGTAACTTAACTTGAGTTCGCGAACATAAGATAATTTTTGATGAGTTCTGTACTATACAGGCACAGCATAGTATACAACTATTACGGTTCACCTGAAATAGAAAAAAAAAACAGTTATTGACGTGAAAATAGTGATTAAATGAAATTTTTCGCGATGCTTACCATTTTTCGGTACTTTGACTTGAGTTTGTGATCATAAGATAATTTTTGATGAGATTTATACTGCACAGGCACAGCATAGTATACAAATTTTACGGTTCACCCGAAATAGAAAAAAAAACAGTTAATGACCTGAAAGTAATCAGGAAAACATAATTTTTCGTGATTTTTACCATCTTTCGGAACTTCAACTTGAGTTCGCGAACGTAAGATAGTTTTTGATGAGGTCTTAACCTTTATCATCAAAGTATACAACTTCTACCATTCACCCGGATCAGGAAAAAATTCTTCGCTTGAAAATAACGAGAAAAATTCAATTTTTTGTGATTTTGACCTTTGACTGAGAGCATTATTTTGCTCAAACTTTCAGGAAGTCATTTTGGTATCCACTGGCAACTTTTCTGCCCCCTCCCCCTCCACCCGGAAGAAGAAAGACCAACCTTTATTATTTTCGATACGTCTCACCCTACCGACACAATTCTACTGAAAATTTTCTAAATATTCTCAGGTGCAGTACAGTTTCTGAGATTTTTGCTACAAGTACCCAGGTAGCAGTTTTTGCAGATTCAAGTAGCCCTCATAAATTTTCTGAAAGCTCATAACCTTTTTTTTGTAAATATAATCGAAATTTTGCTAAATAGCATCGAATTACAGAGGCTGCCTTGAAAGAGGAGGCTCAACTCGGCATCTGGTTAGCGATCCAGGTAGAAAGGATTCTTGTAGTATAGCTGCAATGCAGGTGGCCAGATGTAGGAGCTTCAAAACTAGAATATTTTTTGCAATTTTCAAATTAGAGATTCGAAAATTAAAAAATCAGTATCTGCGGATTTTTACAATTACAAATATCTAAAATATGCATTGAAGCATTAAAAATTAAGCCTAAATGGGTGATCATTAATTCCTCCATATTTACCTGCATTCCCTTCCCCTTCCAGTGCGCAACAACGCTTCTCACTTGACTCGAAGCAGCACCTCTAGCAGCTCCGCCTGCAATGTTGGGCCCCCTGCAGAAATAATGCCCTTAATAATCTCCTCGATAATCCCCTCGATAATCCCTTTGTCACCTAGCTCACTAATTCCCTGGCCTATTTCTATCTCAAAAATACTAATATGTCAAATGAAATCTGTGCCAATTTGGCGAGTTTGAAAATATAGTCGTACAAATAATGTAAGTCACATACCTTCCCCCTTCCACTGTCTCGTGAGGGGGAAAGCACTCCTGTGACTGGTCACAGAAATGATGGACTAAGGCGATAAATTTGTAGAATATAAAAGACGTATTTCTTTTATAGCTACAACTTTTATTTGAAACATTTTCCTCTCAAACTAATATTCATCAATATAGAGTGAAAGAAAATGGAGAAATATATTGAAGGCGGAGCTGCTCGAGATGCTGCTTCGAGTCGAGTGAGGGGTAGCGTTGTTGCGCACTGGAAGGGGAAGAGATGGCAGATATATATGTAGGAATTGATGGCTGCCCTCTAGAAATAGCCTGAAACAGGCCTGACTTCTTTTCCAGAGAATATTCTAAGCTTTTCTTTCGGTAGGGTACTGTACACCTAGAATATCCTTAAACTATTTTTGAACTTGAAATGCCTTATGCAGTTGTTATTTTGCCCATGCAGTACAATTGTAATCGGAGGCAATGAAAAAAAAAATGAAAAAAGAAGTGAAAAAAATACATTAAAGACGGAGCTCTTCAAGATGCTGCTTCGAGTCGAGTGAGGGGTAGCGTTGTTGTGCACTGGAAGGGGAAGTGATGGCAGGTATCTATGTAGGAATTGATGGCTGTCCTTTGGAAATAGCCTGAAACAATTATAATCGAAGGCAACAAGAAAAAATTTTTTTTAAAGAAAAAATACATTGAAGGCGGAGCTGCTCGAGATGCTGCTTCGAGTTGAGTGAGGGGTAGCATTGTTGCGCACTGGAAGGGGAAGAGATGGCAGGTATCTATGTAGGAATTGATGGCTGCCCTTTGGAAATAGCCTGAAACAATTATAATCGAAGGCAATAAAAAAAAAAATTTTAAGAAAAAATACATTGAAGGCGGAGCTGCTCGAGATGCTGCTTTGAGTTGTAGGTGCTGTACACCTAGAATGTCCTTAAACTATTTTTGAACTTAAAATGCCTTATGCAGTCGTTATGTTGCTTATGCAGTACAATTATAATCGAAGGCAATGGCTTTCGGAGAGAAATGTGATTCGCGTCTAGTAGCTGCACACTGACTGGCATCTGGGTTGGCATAAACTGGCTGAAATTGGACAAACACTGAGAATGGTCAGTGGTATCAACGCAATTTCGAGGGTCACTGGTCTCAGTTATTGATCCTCGATGCTCATTATCAACGCTGATAGGTACGCTTTGACGCTTCACGGTTTTAAACGTGCCATTGAGTGACACACGCGGTAATAATCGCCTGTGGAAAATAACGAGATAGTGCATGGGTGAAACTCTCTCGAAATCTATCTCATCTGTCGCTGATAACAGATCGTTGTCACAAATCACAAGAGTGGTCTAGTGGTCGAATTTACTAGCAGTTGCATAGAAATCACTGCTAATTTTACCACTGGTATTATCAGCACTAGAGTGGTAAAAAAAATTGGATTTTTTTAAACCTCCCCTTTTCATTTTGTTTTATTTGGTGAAAAAATATTTTCATAATTTTTTGAGATTTAAAAAAAAATTTAGAGTTGGGGCTTGACCCTTAAAGTACCTCACGCCTAGCCTGGAATAATTTTCACTGAAAAGAGCGTGCACATCCCGGTATCCAATTGATATCAGGTTTTTGTGTTTATCGTTGGAACCATCGAATTTGACTGAGTCTTTTGTTAATCTGGATTTTCGATATTTATTTGATATTTGTTTGTGGTAGTACTGGATGCTGAGTAAGACTGGAGAGATACGCAGGGACGAATCCTGTTTGGATTACAGTGGAACTGATGTGATCCTGTATCCTTGTCATGGCAGCAAGGGCAATCAACAGTGGGTTTACAATCAACAGGTACTATTCGATTTTTTGTAAAGTTTTTGTTTAATTTTCTGTTTTTGTTTCTAATTTCAACTCATGGACACTTGATAATAAATTAAGGCATTCAAATTATGATTCGTTTTATTTAGCATCAAATGAGAAAATTGATAAAAGAATCCATCGGGTTTCTCTTTTTGAGAAATAAATTTTTTAAGAACCTTTTTTGAAACTGTTAATACGGTCTAGTTTTTAAGAATTATCGTTGAAACAGGAATCTGATTTGTAAAGCGAAGCTTAGACTAAATGACCAGTTCCAAATCATGACAAATTTCAAGAAGAGTCCAGGTCATCGTGTCAGAATGATTTTTTATTTGGATACATTATCGTATTTCGCAGTGTGACCACAATACTCGTATTTTTTTTTTCTTTGATTTTTCACAATTATTTGATGATTACCTGCGAATTCTTCTTCTAACATTTTCCTTTTCAAAATGCAGTATTTTCCGAATAAGCCTAGGTATTCGAGATTTCCTTTCTTTATTCGAAGTTCGAATTTTTGCTCTTCTAATTGATAGCGAAAAAGTGTTGTTTTTGAGAAAATCCACTCTCAAGCATCTTAGAAATTCAGCCGCCATTTTGTCATTTTTTGAATTAAAATTCTGTTTTTGGGTTCGATTTAAGGAGGAAGAATTCCCACGTCCAATAAAAAAAGAAAATATGAATACCCACATACGCTGTCAGTCATTTTTTGAGAATTCGCAGATAATCCAAATAATTTCAAAAAAATAAAAATGAAATTTTGTGGACGATCTGTGAAATACAAGTCCCTTTATTTTCACTCTAGAATAATATGTCCAAATAAAAAATCATTCTGACACCCAGAGTTGGACATCTCTGCATGATTTGAAATGGAAGTGGTCAAATAATAAAAATCGTTTTTAATTAATTTTCAATAAAATAATTAAAAAATTATTTCTGTTAGACTGGTTAGGTAAATCAAGATTCTATTAGTGGCTTATCATAGTAAAAGCGTTTATTTTCTGATGTTTATAGATGACGCGTTTCTCATCAAATCATTGTTCTCAAAAAGAGGTCGTTGAAGCTAGAAAAACACGATATGTTTTTAATATCATTGCACATGTAGTATTATGTAGTTGTAGTTGAAAATAATTAAAATAATGCTGTTTCATAAAAAAAAAGTTGATCTGTATAAAGCACAATAATGCTTATTTAAAAATAGCGTGTAAAGATCAGACCAAATACATAACCTCTAAAGAAAATATGGATTCGAAATTTAATGCTATTTTTTCAGGAAAAAACTTATAATAAAATAAACGTTATTAAACAAACATTGTGGACAATTTTTAGAAATTACAGGATAATATCCTGGATCATCTTAAAAAATGAAAAGTTACATTTTTAAACAATAATTAAATACAGACATGTGTCACTTATTGGTTAAACGTTATAACAGCTTTTAAGGTTAAGTTAAGATGTCATGTGATATTTTTACCCGGGAAAATTGACAATTTTTAAATTTTAATATGAGAAATGAGACTGTGGTATAGGTGTGGGATTAGCCACTAAGAGAATCTTGATTCTTGTTGTTAATTAATGTTTGGTTTTATTTGAATTTCGTAAAATAATTCTGTAAAACTTCTTTGAAAAAGTATTTTTGTTAATGTTACTTTCTGAATTTTATAAAATTTTCAACCTTCTTATAAAATTTATAATTTCATATTCAAATTACAGTTCTTAAACTATTTGGTATAGATGGGAGCATTGACGTCAATCCTGAGGGATTTGTGACGAATAAAATTTCAAAAACCAGTGATGCTCAATTTTTCTTCAAAGCTTTAAAAGCCTTTAGCTTTGGGAAATCACGTTCTACCTCAAATGAATTTCAATTCAAACTATGTCATTGCAGATCAAAGGTTTCAAGCTTGTTCCTGTAAAGGTTTTTGATTTGCATATAAAAATACGCATGACGACTTCTTTTGGGAAAAATTTTTTTTCAACGAATCAATATTTTTGAGCAAATTGAAATTGAAATTGAAATTTGAATCGTTGGTCTAATTATATTTTTTTTATAATTTCGAACCTGCAGATGGATAATTCAGAAGAAAATTATCAGAAAAATGGACAGATTTCGCTCAAACAATTGCCAAGCTTTAAATTTTTACATGTATTTTAATAGAAAAATTCGTTTCTTATTAAAATGTTCTCCTTCTCAAAAAATTTTAGTTAGATGTGGCTAGATGCTTCTGATTTTGTAGATGAAACCCACCGAAACATAAGTCTCTCATCCGCTACAACAAAGTCAATCATACTGTGGCTTTTGCCTTTGTACCAAGAATACATGTGGATCTTTTTATATCTGAACCAAGTATTTGTCATGAACAAGCCTTTTTCTAGGCATAAGCTTATCAATTCATCCCCGTTACCGTTCATTTCTGGGTCTCCAAAATGACCCAGTACCTTTTCGGTGCCTTCGCGTTGCACGCCAACTCAGCCATTCATATCTCCGAGTAAAATTATTCTTTCGCCAGGATCACAAGTACTTAATACGTCATTTAACGACTCCCAGAAAGTATCTTTTACATCCCTTTTGTCACCATCAACTGGAGCGTAGCACGCTATAATAAATAGTTTTAGTGGGTTTTAAAAATACTTTTTTTCAATTTTTGAAATTTGGTTTTTTAATTTAAATTTTTTCAAACACTAAAATTGTACTGTCTAATTATAGTTTTTCGTAGAAAATAATATTTTTAAACTCCTCTAAGACAAGGGAATTTTCCTGCATATGAAACTGTGTATAAAAAAAATTTGAATAAAATCAAAAATTTTCTGGTGCAAAATTGTCTTTATTCCCAAATTTCAAGACACGTTTAATGTTATATTTAAACCTGTAAATGGAAAAAATTCAACTTTTTTCTAACCCTTTTGAATTAAAAGAAGCAACACCAGAATAGCTGCAAAAAATTTGAAAAATTATGATTCTCATTTTCGCAAAAATGGCATTTGTGTTCTTTCGTTAACTGGTATCCTTTAATTATTGAATCCCATAAAAAAATTGGAAATTCTAAAAGTAGGTGGTTTCAGAGAAACTAATACTATTCTTCCTTTTACAGACGAAGCAAATCAGACACGGAAGCAGTGACAAGTGTTTGGCGATTACAGAAAGCAAGCAACGACTTTTAATGGAGGAATGTTCTCCATCTTCAATGAGACAGAGGTGGTCTTTTGAAAATTACGACCCTTCGAAGTTGTGATATCGCATATTTTCTCGCCACGAATCAAGACCTGTTCGCGGTTCAGACCTTGCCGGATTTTGGATTTCCGGACATCGTTATTCCGTTGCTAGGACGCGATTCGGAAGATAGATTTCGGCTACCGAAATTGCAGAAATTTTGCTTACATAGACGACAAGAAACGAAAATAGTTCATATTGGGTAAATCGTAATTGGTAGCACGAGGAGGAATCAGGAGACTTTTTGTAGTTTATAGAATGATTTACTAGTTAAGAACTCGTCTATAAAGCTTTGTTTCTCAATTTTTGATAATGATGAACTTTGAACAATGGATCATGAGTGATGGCCCCTAACAGTCTGAGATTAGTGACTGCGGAGAAATCCGACGAAGAACTTTACTTCCTTAGATATAATAAGTGAGATAACTATAGAATATCGATAATTTTGCCACACGGAATAGAACGATTTATTGATATTGGAAAGGTCCTTATAAATATAAACGCATCAATTTTCTTTCTGCGTTATATTTACAAGAATCTGATATTTTCAATGATTTTCTAGTGCAGAGGGTTTTCTTCCTTCAACTAACTATTTAGAATTGTGAGTTCGGAGGAAAGAAAGCGAATCTCCACATAGAAGAGCAAAGTTTGTAAATAAAAAGAATACACTGACTGTGACTTCGAGCTGAAAGTAATGCTCTTGAACTTATTGTTAACGTTATTAAATATTTTGGTAATTTTATATCGTTTAAGACCTATTGTTTCGCAGAGATCGTTCAGAAATCTGTAGTTATTTTAGAACACGACTTCCATTTGAAAAAGTTTGTTTATCGATAAGCAGCCAGTGCCATTCGACGAACGCAGATTATAATTCTTAAACAAGAGATTTATTGAAGCATTCTTAATTTTAGATTTTGCATTGAATGACCTAATTGAAATTGCATTCTAGAGTTTTTCAGTATTAATATTTGAAAAACGTTCATTTTGTTAAACTTTATATTCAAATTTTACATTCCATAATATTATTGAAGCAACGTTGCTCGAGTTGTTAAAGACATTTTGCGTATGGGCGTCGTAAATACAAGGTGATTTATGTTTCCATTCTAGTTTTTAAAGAATATTGAGGTAAGAAAGAATGCGAAACATTTCGACGCCACACTTTGTACATTGATGTAAAATAAATATGAATTATGCCAGTTCGTTTAGACGTTGCTAATCAATTGTCGATTAAAAAAAAACTTTTGGAAATTTAAAAATGCTGTTTTCATATTTTGAACATTTCTTTTCTCTCCCAGTTTTTACTAAGGAAAACTCCATCTAGATGTTTATATATCGTTTACTGATATTTATTAGTTGATTGAAAAATTCACATTTCGACGTTTTTCAGTTTCCAACTTTTCTACGTATTTTGCAAGACTTATTGAAAGTTTAGAAACATTCAGATCCTCTTCACATTACTGTCAAGCTGCTTTGCATTTCTTCTTGGAACCAAAGTTTTGCCGTTAACTTTCTTTCACAAGCTTATACGACATATTTTTTATGACACTAATATATTACACGATATCATTGAATGATTTATGAGTTTTTAATAGTTCTATAGCTTTACTAAATTATTTAATTAACAGAGAATGCAGTAGTATTTTCTCGCCATTTTGTATGCTGTTAACGTATCATTTTTACCTGTTAACTTCTTTTGAAGCAAATTGAGGAAACCTTTTAATTAATGTAAAAGGTGCAAGTACAGCATTTCATATCAAATTGACTTGGTTTACAAAAATGAGATCATTGATGAAAAAAATTCAATAATTGTAAATCGAAGAGGTGTAAAAATAATTATGATCATACTTCATTTTATAAAAAGTAATCAACTTCATAGTTTTCTATGGAGAAGTGTGTTTGTGTTACAAATACTGCCAAATCAAATTAACTAGTTAATAATTGGAATTGTGCAACGGCAACGTAAATACCTAGTATTACAATCATACTATTTTAAAGTTTAAACCGGTGTGAAAGTTATTTATTTTTTACTAATCTATTAAGAATAAATTATGATCTATTTCTAGATTTTGAAATTTTCTGATAGAGTTAGAGTCATAAAACAGACAGGAAACATGTTCAATGAATGAAATTTATTGACTTGTAGTTGGTTTAAAACTAATTTTATTTCGCATATTATTCTTTAATCTTTCTTCTAATATGAGACATACATAATAATTAATGAATCAAAATTATCAAATTGAAAGTAACACCGATGAAGTTTTTTTATAAGTACTGTTTAAGATTAAATTAAAAAGAAATTCTTTTCGCAGCGATTGTGAAAAATAGCTCAACGTAGGAAATTAAGTAATTATAATTAATATTGAGAAGTGAAGATAAAGGGATTTTTCATAACTATTTGAGAAATGAAGTTCGAGTATTGTGAATGAAATCTTCTAAGCGTTTGAAATGAGTTTCGACGCGATTCAAAAAGTTTGAGTGTTATATTATGATTAATCAAATTGATTCTGAAACATCCCTTTTTCCAGTTTCAAATTATCCTTCGCTGATTATTAGTCATTAAATTATATTTTTAGTATACTATCGTGTATTTATTTAATTTCTATTCAATTGTAAGATATTGGGTATTTGTAACGATTACGACCTATCTAAAATACGTGCCAGTTTTTCAGCTTCTGCGTGTAACTAGCTTTTATTGAATTTAAGCAGAACATGTGAATATATCGCACTAAATATGTTCAAGAAAGTTTAGAGATTGAATGAAAAAAGAAGATGGAAAATGTGAATGTTATGATAGGTACGTTTTTGTTATTAGTGGTTCTGATCCTAGTTGTTATTAACATAATACAATCGATTTCAAGTACTAATGTCGCTATTTGTGCAAAGTATAAAATTATGAGAAAAGGTATTGGGATGAATCTTATTTGCCATTAATAATTGATCGCTAATTGGCTAACATTGAATTCCAGTCTCAAGATTGGTCCTGGAATTAAAAGTAAACACGGGAAAAAGAGAGGAATGAAAAATTTGTAAACTTAGACATATATTATACCTAATATGTATGTATAAATACATGACATTTTCTACATTTGGTAAAAATGTAGCATATTATAAGAGAAAGTGACATATGACAACGCAACGAGAATGGCGTCGCGTTTTGATTAATGTAATATCAAATGTGCCTTATTTTATGTATATATAAATATGATTATCATTATCATCATTACTACGAACTTCTATGATAACGTGCAAGCATTTGTGTTAAATAAATCGATGTTGTTTTATGTTATATCTTGATATTCAACAATACCAATCCTTCTTTACACCATTCTATCAGCTGTATAAATATGAATACACGTAATATTTATGCCTAAATACCTATTCAGCTAAATTCAACTGAATGCAGTTGGTTTTGAGTGAATTAAATTACATTCCAGTAAATTCTAGTAAATTCAGCTTGATTTCATGAAATCTAATAGAATTTAATGGAAATCATGGGAATTTGAATGAATTTAGGGAAGCTAAATACTCTAAATACTCTACCAAATTTAAAAGGCTTTGAGTAAACTGAAGGATACTAACTTAAATTTATCTGAAGTGAAGTAAATTCAACGTAACGCAATTAAATATAAACTGCATTCAGATAAATTTAGCAAACTCCATTTCATTTCAAGGTATTCAATTAAATTAACGAAATCCTAAGCGCATTACACTGAAAATTCAAGGGAATTTAACAATAAATGAATTGAAATTGAATGCAAATGCGTTTAAGGTAGTTGTCGTGCCAAGAATTAAATCTCAGAAAAAAATAATTTTTTAAATAATTTTCAGAATCAAAATAATATTACTGATGCAAGGCTGCCACATAGTGACTTACTTTACTTTTAGTCACTTTGTTTCTTAAATCACTTTTTAGTCACTTTTTTTTTAAGATTTAGTCAAAACAGTCACTTTTTGAATGAAAATATCACTTTAGTCACTTTTTCTTCAATAACTTAAAACGGAGAACTCAAGTGTAAAGCACTATTGAATTCAGGTCTATACCTATATATTTCTGAATCTTCTTGAATTCTTTTGAATCCTCTTACATTCTTTGGAATTCCCTTCAACTGCACTAAATTCAATGGATTTTTTTTGGATTTTACCAATTTTGTTTTATTCAATTGAATCATTTTCAATTCACCCTGAATTTTTATAAACTCATTGAACTCGTATGGATTTCATTGAATTCTCTTGAATACCTTTGTATTCTTGTAAATTCACTCCCATTTTACCTGAAATAAATAGAATATTTTGTGTTTTGTTCAATTCCTTTGGATTCAACCTGAACTGTTATTGATTTATCCTAAATTTATTTTAATTCTTTAGAATTCTCTTGAATTTTTTTGAATCCTTTTTAATTCTCCTCAATTCACTTGAATTCTTCTAAATTCACTCAATTCTACTCATTGGCTGGCTTTTGTTAGTTTTTTTTTAATTCACCCTTGAGTCTTTCAAACTCACCTTGAATTCTTAGGCATGTCATCGAACTATTTTTGATTTCCTTCGAATTTTTCATAATTCACTCTGAATTTAATGAATTCAATGAATTAAAAAAAAATTATTTTATTTTGTTTCAATTTATTTAAATTCTGTTGAAGGTTTTATGGATTTACATTTTGATTCTGGTTTGAATTCTGACTTAAATCTGGATTAAAATTTTCTCTAAATTGTGCTTGTGAATTCACCCTTAAGTCTTTTAAACTAACCTTGTATGGTTAGGTATTTCATCAAATTCTTTTTGAATTTCCTTAAAATTTTCTAAATTCACCCTCAATTTAATGAATTCAATTAAATATGTTAATATTTTTGAATTGTTTTAAATTTACTTGAATTTTTATCAATTCCATCGAATTCTTCTCATTTTCATTTAATGCCTCTAAATTCACTTACATTTTATTTTACTCATTGTTCTTTTTTATTTTGGAAATTTTTTTCAATTCACTGAAATTCTGTTGAATTCGCCCTGAATTCTGTTCACTACCAGTTTATTCAATTCAATGGAAATTTTTACATTCAAAAAGTTTTATTCAATTCACTCCAATTTTACTAAAATCAATGGGATATTTTTAATTTTTTTCAACTCATTTGAATTCATTTGGAATTCTACGTGAATTTATTTGAAATCTTTAGAATTTTCTTCAACTTTTTGAATTCGCCCTGAATTCTCTTCAATTCACTCCATTCAATTCTATATATTTTTTTGTTTTTTCTTTCGAATAGTTTTTGTTTTTTCTTCCTCAAGTCTTTTGAACTCACCTTGAATGGTCAGACATTCCGTGAAATTCTTTTTGAATTCACTTGAATTTTTCTCAATTCACTCCGAATTTAATGAGTTCAATTAATTTTGTTAATATTTTTTAATTGTTTTCAATTCACCTGAATTTTCATCAATTTTACCTAATTCTTCTCGTTTCCCTTGAACTTCTCTAAATTCACTCAGATTTTATTTTATTCATTTTTTTTATTCTTGGATTTTTTCAATTTACTTATATTCTGTTGATTTCATCCTTAATTCTGTTTCACTCTGAACTCTTTTGAATTTAACTTGAATTGTTTTGAATTCACTCTGAATTCTTAGAAATTTATCCTGAGTTCATTAAAATTTACCCGAACTTCTTATCAATTTCATCGAATTCTTCTCATTTTCCTTAAATTCCTTTAAATTCACTCAGATTTTATTTTATTCATTGTTTTTTTTTTGCATTTTTCATTTCATTCATTTTGCATTTTTGCATTTGTAAAATTTTGCTCAAATCACTCAAATTCTTATGATTTTCGTCAAAGTCTCTTAAATTCTTTTGAATTCTTCTCAATTCACTTCAATTTGACTGAAATTAATGGAACATTTTGGATCTTCTGAATTTTTGAAAATTCATTTGAATTCATTTGGAATTTAACCTGAATTTTCTTGCATTCTTTGGAATTCACTTAAACTTTTTTTAACTCACCTAGAATTCTTTTGAATTCACTTGGATTCCTCTAGATTCACTCAATTCAATTCAATACATTTTTTTGCTTTTTTTTCCAATAGTTTTTGTGAATTCATCCACAAGTCTTTTAAACTCACCTTGAATGGTTAGGCATTTCATGAAATTCTTTTTGAATTCCCTTGAATTTTTCTAAATTTACTTCGAATTTAATGAGTTCAATTAATTTTGTTAATATTTTTGAATCGTTTTGAATTCACTTGAATTTTTATCATATTCATCGAATTCTTCTCGTTTCCCTTAAATTCCTCTAAATTCACTCAGATTTTATTGTATTCATTTTTTTTATTCTTAGACTTTTTTCAATTTACTTATATTCTGTTGAATTCGCCCTTAGTTCTGTTTTACCCTGAACTCTTTAATTTAACTTAAATTGTTTTGAATTCATTCTGGATCCTGACGAACTTATCCTGAGTTTATTAAAATTCATCTGGACTTTTTATAAATTTCATCGAATTCTTCTCATTTTCCTTAAACTCTTTTAAATTCACTTAGGTTTTATTTTACTCAATGTTTTTTTTTCATTTTGGAAAATTTTTTCAATTCACTGAAATTCTGTTGAATTTGCCCTGAATTCTGTTCACTCCCAGTTTATTTAATTCAATGGAGATTTTAACATTGAAAAAATTTTCTTCAATTCACTCAAATTCTTGAGAATGTCATCAAAGTCTTTTGAATTCCCTTGAACTCTTCTTAATTCACTCCAATTTCACTAAAATCAATGGGATATTTTGGATTTTTTTCAATTCCTTTGAATTCATTTGGGATTGGACCTGATTTTTTTTTAATTCTTTGGAATTCACTGAAACTTTTTTTACTTTATTCCGAATTTAATGAGTTTAATTAATTTTATTAATATTTTTGAATTGTTTCCAATTCACTTGAATTTTTATCAATTTCGTCGAATTCTTCTCGTTTCCCTTAAATTCTTCTAAATTCACTCAAATTTTATTCTATTCATTTTTATTTATTCTTGAATTTTTTTCAATTTACATATATATTGTTGAATTCGCCGTTAATTCTGTTTTACCCTGAACTCTTTTGAATTTAACTTGAATTGTTTTGAATTCACTCTCAATTCTTTACGAATTTATCTTCAATTCATCAAAATTCACCGGAACTTCTTATAAATTTCATCGAATTCTTCTCATTACCCTTAAATTCTCTCAAATTCACGTAGATTTTATTATTTTTATTGTTTCTTTTCATGTTAGGATTTTTTTTCATTTCACTTAAATTCTGTAAAATTCATCCTGAATTCACTTCACTCCCATTTCATTCAATTCGATGGACATTTTTTCATTTTCAAAATTCTATTTAGTTCACTCAAATTCTTATGATTTTCATCAAAGTGTCTCAAATTCCCTTGAATTCTTCTAAATTCACTCCAATTTGCATGAAATGAATTAAACATTTTGGATCTTTCGAATTTTTTCAATTCATTTGAATTCATTTGGAATTCAACCTGAATTTTTTCGAATTCATTGAAATTCACTTGAACTTTTTTGAATTCACCCTGAATTCTTTTGAATTCACTTGGATCCTTCTAAATTCACTCAATTCTATGCAATTCAATGGATTTGTTTTTTTTCAAATAGTTTTTGTGAATTCATCCTCAAGTCTTTTAAACTCACCTTGAATGGTTGGGCATTGGATTGAATTTTTTTGAATTCCCTTGAATTTTTTTGAATTTTTCTAAATTCACTCAGAATTTAATGAATTCAATTAATTTTGTTCATATTTTCAGTTTTCAATTCACTTGAACTTCTAACAATTTCATCTAATTCTTCTCATTTCCCTTAAATTTCTCTAAATTCGCTCAGATTTTATTTTATTCTTTGGTTTTTTTTAAAAAAATTTTTTCAATTTACTTAAATTCTGTTGAATTCACCCTCAATTCTGTTTTGCCTTGAAGTTTTTTGTATTTAACGTGAATTGTTTTGAATTCACTCTGAATTCTTATGAATTCATCCTGAGTTCATTAAAATTCACCTAGACTTCTTATAAATTTCAACGAATCCTTCTGAATCCTTTTGAATTCAAAAGAACGCACAGGCCCATTAATACTTCACGTATAATAGTCACTTTTTGGGTTAGAAATTAGTCACTTTTGGTCACTTTTACGGTTCAAATAGTTCACTTTTTTCAAGTAAATTAGACTGTGGCATCCCTGCTGATGATTTAATTTCAAATGAAAACATTATTTTTAATAAAAAAAATTTTTTAAACTTACAAAAAACATTCATTTGAACAATGTTTTTTTCAATTGAATTTTTTCTTACGATCGCTGCTTACCAATTTTGGTAAAATGGTTGAATTTTAATAAATGGTGGCTTACTTTTTCGGAGAAATCATTTTCTAAAACTAGTAGTAGTAGAGTTGTAGGGAATGCTTTCCTCGAGAAACTAAGCCATGATTCATTAAAATTCAACCATTTTTCAAAAATTGGTAAGAAGCGACGTTAAGAACAAATTTAAGTATAAAAAATATTGCTAAAATAATTACTTTATGTAAGTTTTGAACTTTTTTCTTAAAAAGTAATGTTTTTTCTTTTATAAGACATAACTGATGTCACCTCAATTCATAAAATCATAAAAAACTTTACTTCCCACCTTGACTGAATTCAAATGCATTTATCCTATTTGCTCTGAATTTTAATTAATTCAAAATCCTAGTTTATATAAATGAATTTGAATGGATTCAGCTAAGCTAAATCCTCTACTGTGTCACAAATTATTAGAAAATGCTGAAATAAATTTGTTTTTTCGAGCACAATAATATATTATTTTAAATTATGATTTCTGATTCTAATATATTTTTTTCTTTAAATTACTTCAAATTTACTCTGTTGATGCCAAAAAAAATCCTTCTATTGTCTTTTGTTATCAGAATGGAAAGGATTATCAGTATGCCTGCTAGAATGAAACTTAACGGGGTTGTAAATTTACCAGGCTATAAAAAAAAGATTGCAGCATCGTGAAGTAAATTGATTTTTACGACGATTTAGGTAAGAATTTGATAAAGTAACGTTTCAAAAAATGTTTGCTATACAGTTGCTTATAACCTGCCCCATTATAAATAAGAATCAAATGTTGAATCAAGATTCTTAAAGTGTATGATAACAAAATTATTAATTTTATTATATAATAGAAAATTGCGATCCATTCTTGAAAATATTATCGTGTTGTTTTGATATCACTTTATTGGTCCATTTTTATGGTCTATTATTAACACCATTATTCAAGGATTATTATTATAGTAATAAAAACACTAAACCATGAGAATAAATTTATTTTTGAAGAACCAAAATATTGTGTATTTGTCACTTAAAATTTGTCAGTAATCACTTTAGAGAAATTTGAAATTGTTTCTCACTACCTGCATTTTTTACCACTTTTTTAAAAGGATTTATGGAGAATACTGCAGGTCACAGGGACGATGAATTATTCCAAACTGATAAATTGTTTCGTCCACAATAAACAGGTAGACGCCATAAAAACGGGAACAAAATCGCTCGTTATTCTCGCGCAGGCGTTCAGTTTCTATGCTGTTCCTGTGCTCTGTCCTATAAGAGATTCCACTTTTCAATAAAACTGTAAGCTAAAAAATGCTAAAAAGATAGATGTCAATGAAAGTGGAAGAAATTTCAATTTTTACGTCTGGGGGAACTTATGTTCATAAATAAAGGTTTAAATAGCCTCAAACTAACCTCTTCCAGACAAAAATTTATTGTACTATTTTAAAACATATATAAGATGTTTCGAAAACCGAACCGGTTTTTCTCATCAGATTTGTAGAATATCATAAACTATACTATTTGCACTATAATAATAGATTAGAATAAGTGATAATAATTACATAAAATTGTACCTCAATGGCATTATTCTACAAGTTCCAGTTGGACTGATATAAACAACAAAAAACATATTATTGTTGATTGGATCAGCTTTCCAGTGTGTGCAAATTTCCATTATATATTATTTCATCAGTTGTATTGATTGAAGACATTAGTAATCTATAAATTAAATAAACCATTTTTAGGTTAGAATAAACACGCGCTATTAGTTTGTATAAGAAAAACCAAAATTGTGAATGAATTAAAAAAAAATGTTACCTGTAATTTTGTGTAAAGTAATTAAACTTTTTTTTAACTGTGATATGTGATAAACATTTGAGCTTTTTTCAATTTTTTAAAGAATTAATTACTGTGTGAAGACGGAGCAAAAGCCCCGTCTCCATCTTGGAAACTCAGTTTATACACAATGACTTTTATCAGCAGACACATGGCAAAGATATTAATGGTACCTCAATGAGCTTACCAATATCAGCTATCTTATCGGAAATTGTAATGCAAGACTTCCAATCTTAAATATTAAACAAAATTGACTTTGACATTTCAATATATGTTCGTTACGTTAATGATACTTTTCTGTTTATTCCTGAGAACCAAATCGATCTAGTGGTTTCATTATTTAATTCTTATCACAACAGATTACAGCTGACAGTTGATAAGGAAACAAATAATTCAATTAGACATTTCAATTTGGAAATAAATAAAAATATATAACACAAATATGTCATATATATTTATTATCTGTTTAAATAATATGCTGCATAAAAAATATACTGATCATATGAATAGTCCAGAATAAACTATTTATTTTCAGTTCCTCTACTTTCTGCAATAATTCCAAATTATTATTTTTTAGTATTTGTTTATCCTATCTAAAAAAAGTGGTGTAACGATATGTGTCAAAAATCTCGCAGTCAATTTTGTTGAAAACCTGATATGTTTTTCATTGCTTGATGTTGTTTCATATCTTAAATTTGAAATTTTGAAATTTAGTCACACAAAATAATTTCTTTTAATCAGAAAAATCATTAAAAAACCTTATGCCGATTGTTGAATTAAAACTTTAAAATTATCTAATGAATTATTGAAATTATTATATATGTTTTATGTTAGTGCTTTTTGTTCGAAATTAGCATTTTTAAACATACATCATCAAATTTCAAAGAAGAGTTACAATCTTAAACGATTTTTTTGTTATGTACGTGTTTCTCGTATAAAATTGGTATTTTGAATTTAATAATTCATAAGATATTTCAGATTATCATTATTCTTTAGATTTTCATTTAGTCGTTAAATTCACATCTTTTGATTTTGTTGAATTTTTATACCGAAAATCGGTACTTTTAATAAAAAATCATTGGATTTTAAAGATTAAAAAATTTTGAACAGTTCTAGGTTACTCTAGTGTTTTTCGCCGGAAATCGGTATATATTTCAAAAAAGATTTACAATTCTGGAACAGTTTAAGGTAATGTTAACATTTCTCAACGAAAATCGGTAATTTTAAACAAAAAACATTAGGTTTAAGAAAAGATTCACAATCTTAAACAATGTTTTCTTATGTTATGTTAGTGTTTTTCGTCTAAAATTGCCACTGTTAATGAAAAATGTTGAGATTTCAAAGAATATTTACAATGTTTGAATCGAAATTAAATCTATTTCTTCTTTCTTTTCTCCATCTTTTTTATACTACTAGGGACCAACATGTTTCGAAGCCCATTTAGACTTCCTCGTCATGGGTAATTCATAGGAAAACAACAGGTACAAATCATGAAAAAATTATTAGATTAGAAAACCATTATTACCTGAAAATAAAATCTAGATAATTAATAGCAATTGTTAATTTGGTACATATTTCATTCCTTAATTGAAATTGATTTTCACATAAGTAAAAATTCTGAATGTAAACTAATGTCCTATTTCACTCTTTAATTGAAATTGATTTTCTCATAGGCAATTCTGTCCAAAACCAGAATCTGTAGGTTTTGTAGTTTTTGAAGTAATTCGTAAAAAATACATTTTTCGAAAACAAAAAATCTCAATCTTTTTTCACTTCACCTTGCGCTAGCTTAGCCAATTTTCAGAATTTTTCGATTTTATTAATACTGAATTACGTGTTCAAGTCTTCTGAAACTTTTTAAGAAAGAAAAACGTAAATATTTAAATAGACAAAAAAGTTCGTTATATTTTTTGAAGACTTTGCAAAAATCATGAATTTCAACCTTCAAGAGCTTCGTTCATCGAGCGAACTTTAAGCAATAAGAAACTTATAGTGAGAAAGTCGTTGATTAAGGTTCATAAAAGTTCTCTGGAAAGTTTTAGCTGAATCGGATTAATGATTAAAAAATTATGAATGTTTAAAATTACAAGCGGCAATCTTAGCGTTGCCCGATGCACATGCCTCCTCGGTTACGAATGTGTTGCAGCGGACGATATGAAGATTAAGTCCGGAGACACGTGCATCGGGCAGCGTTAATAATTCCGCTTGCAATTTACAACATTCATATTTTTTTAACGATTAATCCGATTGAGCCAAAACTTTCCAGAAAGGTTTTTTGAACCTTAATCAAATAACTCTTTCACTGGAAGTTTGCAACTGCTTAAAATTCGCTCGATAAACGAAGCGCTTAAAGGTTGAAATTCATGATTCTTGCAAAGTTTAAAAAAAAAATTAAGAACTTTTTTGTTTACTCAAATATTTATGACCTTGTGAGAAGGACTGAGACCACATTTACGACTATTTGACATTTCGTGCGGTGGTTTTATTTGAATTGAAAAGGAAATAACGAAAGTGAAGCCCTTGCCATAGGGAGAAATTCAGGTCAAGCTCAAAATCTATCTCTCTAGGCCGGCGTCATTCATGTTTGTATACAAAACTTTCATATCACTTCAGGGTCCTCCCTCTTCTCTCAGCAATCAATATCTGCATCAGGCGACCCTGCAACAAGTAGCACGAAGTAAAATCATCAATGGTGTATGAAAAGAGGTCAAAGGACGTGCCCTCTTTTCCTTTCATAATTCCTGTTGTCACTGGCAGGAAAAGGATCAATTACGTAGCAGAAATGCTCATTCACAAAAACTCTCTTTTCGCAACACATGCATGAAAATGATAACATTCCGTGCTGGTTAAGTGTGCGGAAAGTGCAAGATTCCTCTACTGTGAGATTAGCGTGCAGGAATATGGTTTTCCCGCACAGTTTTCCTTACTGGAATATTCCCGCACACAAAATTGTGCAAGAATACGATATTCCTGCATCGCCATTTCCCTGCACTTTTTGCAAAAAATATTGCATGTGACGCGCGCGAGAAGCTATGCCACTTCTCGCACTTGTTACACAATATACTATTCCGCATGCATTGCTTTTGTCAAGTCTTATTTCGCTTGATAATAATTTAAATCCATTTTACAAAATTCAATTAATGCAAAGACAAGAAGGTGTTGGAACCGGGCCCTAACCTCAAAATTAAATTGCCTCATTCTACTCCATGAATACAAGAATTACATCTTTATTAGATAACTAGGGCCTACTCCTGCTTTACATTAAAACTGTATTCGGAATCAAAAACAGGCTAATTTCAATACTGTTTGTGCCAAACGATTTTTCTAAATGCTCGGATTAGAATAAAAAAAAAATTTACACAAAAATGATTAAAACTAGCCAATTTTTCACTCCGGATACATACTTCATTCAAAACAGGAGTAGGCCCTCATTATCTAACAAAGATGTAATTGTAGCATTTATGGAGTCGAATGAGGCAATTCAATTTTAAGCTTAGGGCCTGGTTCCAACTAGCAATGTGCTGTTGAAAGTTTAATTTGGAAACTTTCACTTTGAGGGTTCTAAGCCAGAGAGGTGATTTAAAAAAATGAGTCTTTAACAAAGTAGTTCAACTTTCGATCGAGTAGTTGAATTTTCAACTAAAAAAGATGGTTTTCAACTAAATAGTTAAATTGTCAACAAAAAATTAATTCTTAGTTCATAAGATTCAACTATTTTATTAAAAATTCCTTGTTTTTTGTTGAAAATTAATTATTTTAACTGCCAATTTTAACCATTCTATTTTTGCTTAAGAATTAATAGTTTCGATTGAAAATTCAACTATTAAATTTTTCATTGTAAATTGGTTTATTCTGGTTGAAAATTCACTTTCTTGGTTGAAGATATAACTATTTTGTTAAAAATATCCTTTTTTCTTGTTATTCGAAAATAAATTTTTTTAATTGACGATTGACCGTTTTTAGGAGAAAATTCAACAATTTGATTGAAAATTCAACTACTTGGTTGAAAGTTGAACTACTTTGTTAAAAATTCACTTTATCAGTTAAAGATTCATCTCTTTGTTTGAAAATTTTAATGTTTTGTAAAAAATTTGCCTTTTTGGCTTAAAAATTCGACTGTTTGGTTCAAAATTCGTCGTTTCGGGTTACAAATTCTATTATGTTCGCATAAAATTCAACTACTTGTTCGGAAATTAAATTATTGTTGGATATTCTTATCTTTGGGTGGAAAATTCAACTGTTTTCTAGAGAATTCGCCTTTTTTGGCTGAATTTAACAGTTTTTGATTCAAAATTGAAATCTACCTTTGGTTGAAGTATTAAGTTATGAATATTATGCTTAATATTTATTGATATGATCACTCTATTTGCCGTTGAGAATAAATTTCTTTGACTCAAAATTTAACTACTTGCTTGAAAGTTGACCTTTTTTGCTAAAAATTAATTTTTTTGTTGGAGGATCGTCATTGTAGTTGAAATTGTTATTATTTTATTAAGAATTCATTTATTTTGGTCGGAAATTCGACTGGTTTCTCGAACAATCATCTTTTTTGGAAGAAAATACGTCCTTTTGGATTAAAAATTCAACTGTCTTCTAAAAAATTCGTGTTCTTGGCTTCAATATTCAACTTTTTGGTTCAAAATGTAACTGTTTTTGGTTAAAGTTTAATTTTTTTGTCAGAGAATTCGACCAGTTGTTTTGAAATTCATCTTTGTAATTTGAAAATCGAAATATTTTGTTGAAAATTCCTCCCTTCCGCTTGAAAGTTCAACTATTTTGTTATAAATGAACGGTTTGGTTGAGAGATTATTCTTTTAAATTCATCTTTGTATAGCTTGAAAATTCAACGGTTTTGTTAAAAAGTCACCTTTTTTCGGAAATTTAACTTTTTTGTTGAAAATTCGTCTTTGTGGATTGGATATTCATCTTTTTTGGTGGAAAAGTTCTTGATTGAAAATTCATCTTTCTTGATAGAAATCTCAACTGTCCTATAGAAAATTCGTCTTTTTAACTTATTGAAGATTCAACTATTTGTTTAAAAATGCAACTGTTTTGTGAATGAATTTTAACTTTTTTTTGTTTAAAAATCCGACCATTTGGTTGAAAATTCATCTCTTCTGGTAGAAAATTAATCTTTTTTACAAGAAACAGCAGTTAGAAAATAATAATAAAATAATTTATAAAATATAAATAAGTTCTATGTACAAAATTCATAAAAAGTGCTTGAAATGGATAATTATCATTCATGATAAAAATTTAAAACTTTAGCGCTTTTATTTTATTTATTTATCTACATAACCTAACATGGTTGAATTAGTTCTGACTCAGTTTATTCGATATTAACATAGTTTTGACACTTTTTAAAAGATGAAGTTTTTGAAATTAGAAAGCCTTTTTAAATGGATATTATGCATTTTCCATCTATATTTATAATAATTATAGCTAAAAATGTTAAAGTTTCAAAAGTTTGACTTTGACTTTGAAACTTCTCATTGAAACTTTTAGCTGAAAGTTTCAAAAAGTATAAATTTCTGACACGTCGTGCTGTACTTACCCGATTCCTACTGTACCGACATTTTTTCCCCAACAACTTATGTCCATGCGAATTGAGATATCCAGTTGAAATTTTTGGAAATAAGTTAAAAGGCACTATGGAAATTTTGTATGGTTCTAAACTTCTGAAAGTACAAAAAAAATTATTTTTATTTGATAAATTAATTAATTTTCGACCTAAAAAGACGAATTATCGACAAAATACTAAAGTTTTCAAGCAAATAACTGAATTTTGTACTGAAAAAGTTTTATTTTCAACCAAAAATGGAATAGTTAAATTTTCAGTTAAAAAAATTAATTTTCAACCCCAAAAAAACGAATTTTCTAAAAAAATAGTTGAATTTTTAACGTAAAACACGAATTTTCAAATCAAAATGACGAATTTTCAACAAAAGAGTTGAATTTCCAATCAAGAAAGGTTTTTCAGTCAATGAAGAGAAAAAAAGTTTCAGAAAAAATTTTCAGGATAAAAAGACGAATTTTCTACAAAACAGTTGAATTTTTAATCAAAAAAGAATGTCTTTCTAACATAATTGTTAAAGTTTGAACAGAGTAATTTGATTTTTAACTGAATAGTTCAAATTTCAACTAAAGAAAATTAATTTTATATTATAAATAGAACTCTTACATTTTTAGCATAAAAAATTAACTTTGAATCTAAAAAAAAAACTAACTTTCTGCAAAATAGTTAAATTTTCAACCAAAAGCATGAATTTTCAACTCCAATGATAAATCTTCTACCAAAAAAATGATTTCTTAACAAAGTGATTTTACTTTTAAGCAAGTAGTTAAGTTTTCAACCAAAAGAGATTTTCATTTTAAATCTGAAATAATTGAATTTAACCAAGAAAGACAACTTTTCAAGATTTTAGTTGATTCTTCAACTGAAACAGATTAATTGTCAATCAAAAAGGATGACTTTTTAGCACAATATTTAACTTTTAAACCAATTAAATTAAATTTTCAACCGTAAAAGATAAATTTTCAATAAAATACATTAATTTTAAACCAAATAGTTATATTTTCAATTAAAAAAGATACATTTTAACAGAAAAAACAAAACAATTCTCAACAAAATATAGTTAAATTTTTAACAAAAGGAATGAACTTTCTACTAAAATGATGAACTTCCGGCCAAAAATTAAATTTTTAACAAAGTAGTTCAACTTTCAACCAAAAGAGATGAATTCACAACGAAAATGTAATAGTTGAAATTTCAACTAAAAACGATTTGAATTTTAAATGAAAAACAGTTAAATTCAACCAAAAAGAAAAAAAATTTTCAACAAAATAGTTGCATCCCCAATCGAAACAGATTAATTTTCTAACAAACATTTGCATTTTTATCCAAAAAGGATGAAATTCGTACCAAAAGAGATTAATTTTCAAACTAGAATATATAATTATATATAATTAATTAATATTATTATAATTGATTAATAATAATAATAATAAATTACCAAAAATATAGAAGAAGACTTTTCAACTAAAAATTCATAAAAATTCGAGGCGAATTTAAAAAAAATTTAAGTGAATTGAATACTATTCAAAAATATTTGAAAAAATCATTGAATTCATTTAATTTGAAGAGAATTTAGAAAAATTCAAAGGAATTCGAAAGAATTAAATTTTTTCTCAGAGAATTCAGGATAGATTAATAAGGATTAGGGGTAAATTTCAAATAAATTTGAAAAAATTCATAAAATAAAAAATATTCCATTCCATTCCAATTGAAAATCTAAAACAGATCCATCAAATTCAGTGGATTTCAAGAGAATCTCAAGGAATTCAGGATGATTTTATAAGAATTTAAATGAATTGAATGTAATTCAAGAGACTTTGATGAAATTCATTAGAATTTGAGTGAACTGAAGAAAATTTTAAAAACTAACAAGTTTCCATCGAATAGAATAAAATGAGAGTGAATGGAATTTGAGGCGGATTGAACAGAATTTAAGCGAATTGAAAAAACAAATCAACAAAATACCAATGAATTGAATAAAATTCAAGTGAATTTAAAAAGAATTTTAGGTAAATGAGAATAATTCGATAAGACTCATGAAAAATTCAAGGCAAACTTCTATGAAAATCAAGTGATTCAATAAGATTCGAAAATATTTAAAAAATTCATTCCATTCATTAAATTTGGAGAGAATTGATAAAAATTCAGAGAAATTGAAAATAATTTGATGTAATGCCTAAAAATTCGAGGCGGGTTTAAAAGACTTCAGGTTAAATTAAAAAAACAAACTAAAAATATATTTTTGAAATCCACTGAATTGAGCAGAATTCAAGCGAATTCAGAAAAATTCAGGGAAAATCACAAAAGAAGCAAGAGAATGCAAAAGAATTTAACATACTTTAGGATTAATTGATAAGAACTCAGGACAAATTCCAAACGAATTCAAATGAATTTTAAGAATAAAAAAAATCCAAAATCTTTAATTGATTTCAGTAAGATTGGAGTTAATTTAGATAAATTCAATGAAATTTAAGAGAATTCATAGCCAGTTCAAAGAATCAAGAGAATCTAAAGAATAATAATTTCAAAGAATTCAGAATGAATTAACTACTTAACATAACATAAGAAAACATTGTTCAAGATTGTAAATCTTTTTTTAAACCTAATGTTTTTTTGTTTAAAATCACCGATTTTCGTTGAGAAGTGTTAACATAACCTTAAACTGTTCCAGAATTGTAAATCTTTTTTGAAATATATACCGATTTCCGGCGAAAAACACGAGAGTAAACTAAAATTGTTCAAAATTTTTTCATCTTCAAAATCCAATGATTTTTTATCAAAAGTACCGACTTTCGGTATAAAAATTCAACAAAATCAAAAGATGTGAATTTAATGACTGAATGAAAATCTAAAGAATAATTTTATACGAGAAACACTAACATAACAAAAAAATTGTTTAAGATTGTAACTCTTCTTTGAAATTTGATGATGTATGTTTAAAAATGCTAATTTTGAACAAAAAGCACTAACATAAAACATGTATAATAATTTCAATAATTTATTAGATAATTTGAAAGTTTTAATTTAATAATCCGCATAAGGTTTTTAAATGATTTTTCTGATTAAAAGAAACTATTTTGTGTGATTAAGTTTCAAAATTTCAAATTTAAGATATGAAACAACTTCAAGCAATGAAAAACATATCAGGTTTGCAACAAAATTGACTGCGAGATTTTCAACACATATCGTTACACTACTTTTTTTAGATAGGATAAATAAATACGAAAAAATAATAATTTGGATTTATTGCAGAAATTAGAGAAACTGAAAAAAAAATTTATTTTGGACTACTCATATGACCATGTACATGATCAGTAGAGTTTTTTATGCAGCATATTATTTGAGAAGATAATAAATATATATGACATATTTGTGTTATATATTTTTATTAATTTTTCTGACCATTTTTTTTCTGGATTATCACTAATCAATTTTTCTCAGTGATGATCAAGAAAAAGAAACGGTCAAAAAGGTTAATAAGCTTCAATAAATTGCAAAAATATAGTGTCACTACTTAGAAGATGGTTTTTGAGGGTGAATGAATAATAAATTATTAAATTATTCGCTTTCCACCAAAAATAAAATCAGAAAATTTATATACTCAGGCTTTTAGTTCGAAATATTGAAAGCCTAAAATATGTAAATTTGCAAACTATGAAATTTTGTACATTTCACATTAAAAGTGATTTTCTAAGTAATCCTTGGTTTCAATTATTTTTTAAACTATAAAGCATAGTTATTTTCAAACAGCAGAATTCAGAAAATTTAAGAATGGAACCAAACTATTTTTAATGTTTCGATACATGCTTTCAATTCACAATTGTTTAATATAAAACGATTCGAGTTTTAAATAACTTAATGTTGAAAATTTCAAGCTGAATGCTGATCAAGAAGTAAGATTTAAAATTTTGAAATGACAGTTTTGAAAGATTTATGAAGGGGAAAGTTATACGACTTTTATGATATTTGAAATCATTCTGCCTTTTTTATATAATAAACTAAGAAGGTGAAAGACTCCACTCATGCAGGAAATTAAAAAATTTAAATTGTAATAGATTTTAGTGACTTGATTAGTTTTACTAAAACTAATATTACAAGTCAAAAAGGTTGAAGTTTTTCTCTATTCTAAGTACGTTAAGTATGAAAAAATGAGAAACTTATAAACTGAAAAGGAAAATTGAAGAAACGTAATAAGTATGACGCAAAATATATTTATTTCAAGAATATTAGTTTCCAATTATCAATTCCATTTTGTTGTACAGTTTCAAAGATTTCGAATTTTTCCCAAAGAATTTAATATATTATCATTTAAATATTATTTCATTTCACACTCACTCATATATTTCTAAACTTCAAATAATAAAACGAACCAATTTAAAGAAACAGCAATATAAATCAAAAGCATCTCAGTGAACCAACTTCATGCTGCGAACGGAATGTATTAGCCGCGTTTGCTTGTATATAATTATTATAAATGATGTATTTTTAAACATTAAGTAATGAAACGAACCAATTTAGAAAAACAGGAATGAAAAACTAAAGCATCTCAGCGAACAAACTTCATGCTGCGAACGGCATGTGTTAGCTGTGTCCGCTTGTAGATTATTATTTTCAATTATGTATTTCTAAACTTTAAATAATGAAACGAACCAATTTAAAGAAACAGGAATAAAAAACAGAAGCATCTCAGCAGAATATATTAGTTGTGAATGGAAAGTATTAGCTGCGTACGCTTGTAGATTATTGTTATTAATTATTTAGGTTGAAATTTTAAATAATAAAACGAGCCAGTTTGAACGCACAGGAATCAAAAACAAAAGCATCTCAGCAAACCAACTTCATGCTGCGAACGGAATATACTAGGTGCGAATGGAAAGTATTAGCTGCGTACGCTTGTAGATTATTGTTATTAATCATGTAGTTTGAAATTGTAAATAATAAAACGAGCCAGTTTGAAGAAACAGGAATCAAAAAGCAAAGCATCTCAGCGAACCAACTTCATGCTGCGAACGGAATGTATTAGCTGCGTGCGTTTGTAGATTTTTATTTTTAATTAAGTATTTCTGAACTTGAAATAATGAAACAAACCAATTTGAAGAAACAGGAAGCAAAAACCAAAGTATCTCAGCGAACCAACTTCATGCTGCGAACGGAATGTATTAGCTGCGTGCGTTTGTAGATTATTGTTATCAATTATGTAGTTGGAAAATTTAAATATTAAAACGAATCAATTTAAAGAAACTGGAATGAGAAGCAAAAACATCTCAGCGAACCAACTACATGCTGCGAACAGAATGTATTAGCTTCGTTGGCTGGTAGATAATTATTATTAATGACGTATTTCTAAACTTTGAATCATAAAACGAACCAATTTAAAGAAACTGGAATAAAAAACAAAAGCATCTCAGTGAACCAAATTTTTGCTGCGGAAGAAATGTATTAGGTGCGAGTGTAATGTGTTAGCTGTGTCCGCTTGTAGATTATTATTTTCAATTATGTATTTCTAAACTTCAAATAATGAAACGAACCAATTCAAAGAAACAGGAATAAAAAAACAGAAGTATCTCAGCTAACCAACTTGATTCTGCGAACAGAATCTATTAGATGTGAACAGAATGTGTTAGTTGCACATGCTTCTTAATTATTTATATTAGTTATGTATTTCGAAACTTTAGATAATAAAACGAGCCAGTTTGGAGAAACAGGAATCAAAAGCCGAAGCATCTCAGCGAACCAACTTCATGCTGCGAACGGAATGTAGCTGCGTGCGTTTGTAGATTATTGTTATCAATTATGTAGTTTGAAACTTCAAATATTAAAAGGAATCAATTTAAAAAAACTGGAATAAAAAGCAAAAACATTTCAGCGAACCAACTACATGCTGCGAACGGAATGTATAAGCTTCGTTGGCTGGGAGATAATTATTATTAATTATGTATTTCTAAACTTTGAATCATAAAACGAATGAATTTAAAGAAACGGGAATAAAAAACAAAAGCATCTCAGCGAACCAACTTCATGCTGCGAACCGAATGTATCAGCTGCATAGGCTTGTAGGTTATTTTTATTAATCATGTAGTTTGAAACTTCTAATAATGAAATGAATCAATTTTAAGAAACTGGTATAAAAAACAAAAGCATCTCAGCAAACCAACTTATGTTGCGAACGGAATGTATTAGTTGCGTACGCTTCTAGATTATTTATATTAATTATGTATTTTGAAACTTTAAATAATAAAACGAGCCAGTTTGAAGAAACAGATATCAAAAACAAAAGCTTCTGAGCGGACCAACTTCATGCTGCGGGCGGGGTGTATTAGTTACGTACGCTTGTCGATTATTATTATTTATTTTCTTTTAAACTTTCGTATCATTGCAAATTATAATGAAAGAGTGGAGGCCTGAACACTCGAAAAAAATGTAATGTTTCTCTGAAATCTTATATAATTAGCAAACCACTGATTTCTCCCTATCAGTTGCCTTGAAAATGTTTCGATTAAAGTATCCCGGGCTTCAGACAGGCGCACCAGAACGGGTGTAGCCTAGCGCAAGCGCTGAACAGAGCTTTCATGAGGGGAGTGGAAGCTCTATCGAACCCAAGTGCTCTGACTGAAAGCGCCCTTTCGTAGCTCACAGGCATGTTTTCCATTCATAGATTGACCTTTTTAAAGACCAGTCTTTGAGCTTATTCAACAATAAAAGTAAAAAAAAAACTAAGTTTTTACATGTGCAGTGATACTCCAAATATTCAGTAAAAGATTTCAATCAGATTTCGTCTTCCGTGAGCCCTTCGATGAGGGTAGACCTGTGAAAATCAAAGTTGTGTAATATACCTCGAAATTTTCTCCAAAATACGTATATCATATTTTAAAGTTGTTTATATGGACAATTTTTTGTCAGAGACACTATTTTTATAGAGGAAATTGAATCAAGAATTTTGATTTTATATACAGCGGCTCTTAAATCGGTCCGTCCGATGTAAGACAAGTGCGTACTGCTCGATAGAATCTAGTGTGGAGTTATTATGAGTATAAAAAGTAGACCGAAAGTGAGGTAAAAGTGTTTTTTCGGGGCAAAAGCAGCCCGACGAGCGAGGGGGCTCCGGGATCTGAGCAACAGGTAATTTACTACACGGTACTTTACTCTTACTATTTTATTCTGCAGTTTTACCTTTTATTTGTTTATGGACAAATAATTTCTAGCAAAATTTTGTCTCTTTTTCTTAAACTGACAGTGGTTGATAAATTGATTGACCTTCTTAATCTGGCGTGACAGTTTCTCAATTTCTCAACGAAGCATTATTTCTAAATTGTATAGTGTAATCAAATGAAGTTAATGGGATTCTTGAAAAGGGTGTGGTGCATCTAGTTATCATGTTTTCATTACATTAAGATAAGAACGTAATTAATTGCATTTTTTAATGTAAAAGAGGGGCAATCGCTTTGGGGTTGTTTGGGTAAATATTGTTTTAGAAGTGAAGGAAATTCAAGGGGTAGCTACATAACTTTTGTAATTTAGAATCGTCCAAGTTGTTGGAATTTTTTTTAGACACCGTGTTTTAATTACGTTAACCTAAGAATGCAAAATAATTCGCCATAAGTTGCATTTTTTAATGTGAAAAAGGGTAATCAATTCAATTGAAAAATAGTAATTGAATTAATTTTTAAAAAAAGATTGTTTGAGAAAATAATGTTTTAGAAGTGAAGGGGATTCAAGGGGTATCTACATAACTTTTGCAATTTAAAATCTTCCAAGTTGTTAGAATTTTATTTTAGTTACCGTATTTCAATTACATGAAGCTATGAATGCAAAACAGTGCGAAATAAATTGCATTTCTAAAAGTAAAAGAAGGTAATCGCTTTGTGGTTGTTCGTGGAAATATTGTTTTAGAAGTGAAGGAGTTTTTAGGGGTACGTACATAACTTTTGCAATTTAGCAACGTTCAAGTTGTTAGAATTTTATTTTAGTTAACGGGTAATTAAATTAATCAATAAAAAAAGGTCGTTTGGGAGAATATTGTTTAAGAAGTGAAAGGATTCGAGAAGCACCTACATAACATTTGCAATTCAGAATCATCCAAGTTGTTAGAATTTTACTTTAATTACCGTGTTTCAATCAAATATAGTTAAGAATGCGAAATCATGCGAAATTAACTGTAGTTTTTAATGTAAAAAGGGTAATTGATTTGATTTGAAAATGGTAATTGAATTAATTAATAAAAGAAGGTTGTTTAGGAGAATATTGTTTTAGGAGTGAAGGAAATTAAAGGGGTACCTTCATAACTTTTGCAATAAAGAATCCTCCAAGTTGTTAGAATTTTATTTTAGATACCGTGCTTTAATTGCATAAAGCAATAAATGCAAAACAATGCGAAATAAATTGCATTTTATTATCTAAAAAAGGTAACTGATTTAATTTAAAAACGGTAATTTAATAATCTATAAGAAAAGGTTGTTTGGGAAGATATTGTTTTAGAAGTGAAGGAAAATCAAGGGGTACCTACATAACTTTTGCAATTTAGGATCATCGAAGCTGTTAGTATTTTATTTTAGTTACCGTGATTTAATTACGTAAGTCTAAGAATCCAAAATTTATAGTATTTTTAATGTAAAAAAAAGGTAATTGATATATAGTAATTTGAAAAGGGTAATCAAGTTAATTAATAATAATGAGGTTTCTTGGGAGAATACTGTTTAGGAAGTGAAGCAAATTCAAGGGGCACTTACATAACATTTGCAATTTAAAATCATCCAAGTTGTTAGAATTTTATTTTAGTTACTGTGTTTTAATAACGTAAAGTTAAGAATGCAAAATAATGCGAAATTAGTTGTATATTTTAATGTAAAAACGGTAATTGATTTAATTTAATGAGGCTGGTTAAATAATTTATGAAAAAAGTTTGTTTGTGAGAATATTGTTTAAGAAGTGAACGAAATTCGAGGGGCACCTACATCATATTTTCAATTTAAAATAATCCAGTTTGTTAGAATTTTATTTTAGATACCGTGAAAAACGGTAATCAATTTAGTTGAAAAATAGTAATTAAATTAATTGAAAGAAAAGATTGCTTGGGAAAATCTTGTTTTGGAAGTGAAAAAATTCAAGAGGTATCTACATAACTTTTGCAATTTAAAATCGTCCGAGTTGTTAGAATTTTACTTAAGTTGCCGTGTTTCAATTGAATAAGACAAAAATGAGAAATAATGGGAAACAAATAGTAATTTATGAAAAATAGGGTTATTGATTTAATTTAAAAAGAGTAATTTAACTAATTAATAAAAAACAGGTTGTTGAGAAAATATTGTCTTAGAAGAGAAGGAAATTCGAGGGGCACCTATGTACATAACTTTTGCAATTTAGAATTGTCCAAGTTGTTGGAATTTTATTTTAGACACCGTGTTTTAATTACGTAAACCTAAGAATGCAAAATAATGCGCCATAAATTTCATTTTTTAATGTAAAAAAGGTTGATCAATTCAATTGAAAAATAGTAATTGAATTAATTTTAAAAAAAAAGATTGTTTGAAAAAAATGTTTTAGAAGTGAAGGGAATTCAAGGGGTATCTACATAACTTTTGCAATTTAAAATCTTCCAAGTTGTTAGAATTTTATTTCAGTTACCGTATTTCTATTACATGAAGCTATGAATGCAAAACAGTGCGAAATAAATTGCATTTTTTAACGTAAAAGAAGGTAATCGCATTGTGGTTGTTTGTGGAAATTTTGTTTTAAAAGTGAAGGAATTTCGAGGGGTACCTACATAATTTTTGCAATGTAGAGTCATCCAAGTTGTTAGAATTGTATTTAAGATACCGTGTTTTAATTGCGTAAAGCTAAGAATGCAAAATTTTGCGAAATAAATTGTTTTTTAACTCAAGAAAGGGTAATTGATTTAATTAAAAAAAGGTAACTGAATTATTTAATAAAAAAGGTTGTTTGAAAGAGTATTGTTTTAGGAGTGAAAGAAATTTAAGGGGTACCTACATAACTTTTGCAATTTAGGATCGTCCAAGTTGTTAGAATTTTATTTTAGATACCGTGCTTCAATTACATAAGACTATGAATGCAAAATAATGCGAAATAAATTGTATTTTTTAATGAAAGAAAGGATTATTGATTTAATTTAAAAAGAGTAATTTAAGTAATTGATAAAAAAAATGTTTTTGGAAAAATATTGTTTTAGAAGTGAAGGAAATTCCAGGGGCACCTACATAACTTTTGCAATTTAGAATTCTCCAAATTATTGGAATTTTATTTTAGATACCGTGTTACAATGACGTCAATCTAAGAATGCAAAATATTGCGCCATAAGTTGCATTTTTTAGTGTGAAAAACAGTAATCAATTCAGTTGAAAAATAGTAACTACATTAATTGAAAAAAAAAGATTGCTTGGGAAAATATTGTTCTAGAAGTGAAGAAAGTTCAAGGGGTGTCTACATAACTTTTGCAATTTGAAATCGTCCAACTTGTTAACATTTTATTTTAGTTACCGTGTTTTAATGACATAAAAGTATGAATGCAAAACAGTGCGAAATAAATTGCATTTTTCAACGTGAAAAAGAGGTAATCGTTTTGTGGTTGTTCGTGGAAATATTGTTTTAGAAGTGAAGGAATTTCGAGGGGTACCTACATAACTTTTGCAACGTAGAGTCATCCAAGTTGTTAGAATTTTTTTTCAATATCGTGTTTCAATTGCGTGAAGCTAAGAATGCAAAAAATTGCGAAATAAATTGTTATATCCAACGTAAAAGAGGGTAACTGATTTAATTTAAAGAGGGTAATTGAATTATTCAATAAAAAAAAAGGTTGTTTGGGAGAGTATTGTTTTAGAAGTGAAGGAAATTTAAGGAGTACCTACATAACTTTTGCAATTTAGGATCATCCAGTTGCTAGAATTTGATTTTAGTTATCGTGTTTTAATTACGCGAAGCTGAGAATACAAAATTATGCGAAATTAATTTTATTTTCTTATAGAGAAAAAGGTAATAGATTCAATCTGAAAGGGTAGTTAAATCAATTAATACTAAAAAGATTCTTTGGGAGAATATTGTTTAAGAAGTGAAGGAAATTCAAGGGGAACTCACATAACATTTGCAATTTAGAATCATCGAAATTGTTAAAATTTTATTTTAGTTACCGTGTTTTAATTATGTAAAGCTGTGAATGCAAAACCATGCGGAATCAATTGCATTTTTTAATGTAAAAAAAGGGCAATCGCTTTGGGGTTGTTTGGGAAAATATTTTTTTAGAAGTGAAGGAAACTAAAGGACTACCTTCATAACTTTTGCAATAAAGAAATGTCCAAGTTGTTAGAATTTTATTTTAGATACCGTGCTTTAATTACATAAAGCTATGAATGCAAAATAATGCAAAATATATTGCATTTTTTTATGTAAAAAAGGTAATTGATTTAATTTGAAAAGGGAAATTTAATAACTCATAAGAAAAAGGCTGTTTGGGAAAATGTTGTTTTAGAAGTGAAGGAATTTCGAAAGGCACCTACATAACTTTTGCAATTTAAGATCATCCAAGCTGTTAGAATTTTATTTTCGTTACCGTGTTTTAGTGTCGTAAGGCTAAGAATGCAAAATTTATTGTATTTTTTAATGTAAAGAAGGGTGATTAATATTATTTAAGAAGAGTGATTGAATTAATCAATAAAAAAAAGGTTGTTTAGGAGAATATTATTTAAGAAGTGAACGACATTCGAGGGGTACCTACATAATACTTTTCTCCAAGCTGTTAGGATTTTTTTTAGCTACTGTGTTTTAATTACGTAAAGCTAAGAAAGCAAAGTAATGCGAAATTCAATGTATTTTTTAATGTGAAAGGGGTAATTGATTAAATTTAAAAAGGGTAAATTAATTAATTAATGAAAAAAAAGGTTGTTTGGGAGAATATTGTTTTAGGAGTGAAGGAAATGTAATCGATACCTACATAACTTTTGCAATTTAGAATCGTCCAAGTTATTAGAATTTTATTTTAGATACCGTGTTTTAATTATATAAAGCTATGAATACAAAACAATGCAAAATAAATTGCATTTTTTGATGTAAAAAAGGTAATTGATTTGATTTGAGAAGGGTACCTACATAACTTTCGCAATTTAGGATCATCGAAGCTGTAAGTATTTCATTTTAGTTACCGTGTTTTAATTACGTAAGGCTAAGAATGCAAAATAGATTGTATTTTTTAATGTAAAAAAGGTGATTGATAATAACGTAAAGTTGAGATTGCGAAATCATGCGAAATTAACTGTATTTTTTTAATGTGAAAAGGGTAATCGATTTAATTTAAAAAGGGTAATTTAATTAATTAATGAAAAAAGGTTGTTTGGGAGAATATTGTTTTACGAGTAAAGGAAATGTAATGTATACCTAAATAATTTTTGCAATTTAGAATCATCCAAGTTCTTAGAATTTTATTTTAGATACTGTGCTTTAATTATATAAAGCTATGAATGCAAAACAATGCAAAATAAATTGCATTTTCGATGTAAAAAAGGCAATTCATTCAATTTGAAAAGGGTAATTTGATAATTCATAAGAAAAAGGTTGTGTGGGAAAATTTTGTTTTAGAAGTGAAGGAATTTCGAGGGGTACATACATAACTTTTGCAATTTAGGATCATCGAAGCTGTTAGTATTTTATTTTAGTTACCGTGTTTTAATTACGTAAGGCTAAGAATCCAAAATTTATTGTATTTTTAATGTGAAAAAGGGTGATTGATATTATTTAAAAAGAGTAATTAATAAATTAATGAAAAAAAGGTTGTTTGCGAGAATATTGTTTAAGAAGTGAACGGAATTCGAGGGGCACCTCCATAATACTTCCGATTTAGAATCATCCAAGTTGCTCGAATTTTATTTTAGCTACCATGTTTTAATTACGTAAAGCTAAGAATGCAAAGTACTGCAAAATTACTTGTATTTTTTTATGTGAAATGAGTAACTGATTCAATTTAAAAAGGGTAATTAAATTAATTAATAAAGAAAGGTTGTTTGAGAAAATATTGTTTAAGAAGTGAACGAAATTCAAGGGGCACCTACATCAGATTTGCAATTAAGAATTGTCCAAGTTGTTAGAATTTTAATTTAGATTCCGTGCTTTAATTACATGAAGCTATGAATGCAGAAAAATTCGAAAAATATGTCAATTTTCAATGTAAAAAAAAGGCCAATCGCTTTGGAGTTGTTTGAGAAAATATTGTTTTAGAAGAGAAAGAATTTCGAGGGGTACCTGCATAACTTTTGCAATTTAGAATCGTCCAAGCTGTTAGAATTTTAATTTAGATTTTATGCTTCAATTACATGAAGCTATGAATGAAAAACAATGCGAAATAAATAGCAATTTCTAATGTGAAAAGAAGGCAATCGATTTGGAGCTGTTTGAGAAAAAAATGTTTTAGAAGTGAAGAAATTTCGAGGGGTACCTACATAACTTGTGCAATTTAGGATTCTTCAGATTGTTAGAATTTTATTTTAGTTACCGTGTTTGAATTACGTAAGGCTAAGAATGCAAATTTATTGTATTTTTAATGTAAAAAAGGGTAATTGATATAATTTGAAAAGGGTAATTAGGTTAATCAATAATAATGAGGTTTTTTTGGGAGAATACTGTTTAGGAAGTGAAGAAAATTCAAGGGGCACCTACATAACTTTTGCAATTTAGAATCGTCCAAGTTGTTAGAATTTTATTTTAGTTACCGTATTTTAATAACATAAAGCTATAAATGCCAATCCATGCAGAATAAATTGCATTTTGTAATGCAAAAATAAGGCAATTGCTTGGGATTGTTTCGGAAAATATTGTTTTAGAAGTGAAGGAAACTCGAGAGGTACCTGCATAACTGTTTTTGTTGTTAGAATTTTATTTTGAGAGTCATCTTTTCATGTTTTTAGCTTGAAATATATGAAGAATTGTCATTGAAAGCTTTAAAATCGTTTAAAAATTATATATCGCTTCAAATTGGGACTCCTACAAATTTGAAATTTCATGATTGTCAATGAAGCTTGAAAGCTTAAGAGAAGTTATTACTTTCTGACTGTTTTAAGTTGAAAATTTCCATTTCTTAACGCTTTGAATTTAATGTTAACATATTTCTGAAATGTTTCAGTTTGAAAATTTGTAAATTATCATGTTTGAAAACATTTTACTTACTATTTGTTTATTTGTAAGCTGCTCAAATTTGTAATTGTGTAATTTTAAACGCTTAAGTTTTGTGTTTTCTCAGTGTCTACTGTCTTAGATTTTCACGATTTTAGAAACTGATTAATATTTACAGCTTCTAACTAAACGTTTTCAATTTTCAAGACTGTAAGATATTTGCAATGAATCACTTACAATGCCTTGAATTTCGAGTTCGCAATTTTTTAATTTTTTAATTTTTGAGTCTTGAAAAGTTTGAATTGTTCAATATCAAGCAGTTCAAACTGAAGATTATTAAATTTTGAATGCTCCGAAATTTGAATGATTTAATAAATGTATTATCTCAGTTTTAAATTCTTCAAAACATTATTTCAATTTTGTACTTTCTTAACACTGATTATTAAAAAAAATTTCAATGTAAAATTGTTACATTCAATACTTTGTTTTAGTAATTATCTAGAATCGCGGATTTTCCGAATTTTCATAATTTAGTAAAGTTTTTGTTTCAAATCATTCATTTTAGCATCAAAATAAAAAATCAATCGTGGGAGATAGAAAAATAATTCGATGTCAATAAAAATCTGATTTTCGTTAAAGATCTCGATTTTTTCCATTTTACGATTTTTTGATCCATTTTTCTTCAATTTTTTGTTTCTACTCAAAACTGAGATATTCAGAGGAGAATATAAAGAAGTAAGCTATTTTTTATTGAATAATGCATCAAAAACAGTTTTTTCGGGGCTTTGTGTATTTTTATCGCACATTTCGCAATTATCGAAAAATAATAGTAGTTTCTAGAAAATTTCAAAATTATAAATGTCTACAATCGCGGCTCTTCCGAATTTTCATAATTTGATCAAAGCTTTTCTTCCAAGTTATTCATTTTAGCACCAGAATAAAAAATCAATCGGGGGAGGTAAAAAATGATTTAATTTTTCATTAAAAATCTGATTTTTGTCTGAAACCATGATTTTTTCTAATTCACGATTTTTCGATATAACTCTTCAACTATTTTTTTTCTACTCAAAACTGAAACATCAAGAGGAAGATATAAAAGAAATCTATTTTTTAAATTTATCTTTTGTTATATTATAATTGATTTATTTTAATTATTTATTTTAATTATTTATTTATTATTTGCAAATATCTCCCTTCTCCCCTGAGCTAGCTAGAAGGGGTGCACATTCTACCCATTTCCAACTGGTTCGGGGGAGGGGGCATTTATATACTATTTTTTTAATTTAATGGTAACCTAACCTCACTAAAAAACTTGTATGTGGAATTTTTCAAGTTTTTGAAAAATTTATCCTTAAACTTAAGATATTAATCAAACTAACGAGCTTTTTTGATCTCCTTTTGATTATTCATACTGGAGTCGAAAAAATAATTATTAAAAAAAAATTATTAAAAAAATTTTAATGAAAAAATAAAAATTTGGGGAAGCCGCGATTCTGAACGATTACCTTCTTTTTTTCACTTTATTTCGTTTTAGCCTATGTTATTTCGAATGTCTATTCTGAATCGTACTACTTTGAAAGTTTTTCAAGGCGTTGAAACCAGGTCCTAACCTCAAAATTTAACTGCCTCATCATACTCCATGAATACTAGAATTACGTCTTTGCTAGATACTTAGAGCCTATTCCTACTTTGAATCAAGTCTGTATTCGGGGTGAAAAATTGGCTAATTTCAATATTTTTTGTGTAAAACGATTTTTTCGAATTCTCAGGTCATAATAAAAAAAAAAACGTTTTACACAGTAAGTATTGAAATTAATCGATTGTTCGCTCAGAATTCAGACTTAATTCAGAACAGTAGTAGGCCGTAAGTATCCAACAAAGATGTAATTCTTGTATTTATGGAGTAAAATTGAGATAATTCAATTTTGAGTTTAGGGCCTGGTTCCAACGTCCTTAATTGAAAAGTGTGACTCTTCTTAGGAATTTCAGCAACAAATATTAAACTTTGAAGACACGTTCAAGAATATTGAACACTTCAGTTTGAAACATGGAATAGTTTAAGGCTTCTTATCCGATCACTGAAGTTAAGCAGCGCTTGGCTCGGTTAAACTCGGATGGGAGCCGTTGTACTAGAGGAGCGTATTTTTGAGCTTCTAAGCTGCCCTCACTTCCGAACAAAAAATATCAATAATAATAGTATAGTTTGCAATAGTTTAATAGTTAATAGTTTAACTTTTGTAAGACATCGAATTGAACAATTTAAAATTACACAAAAATCTCCGATTAACGTCAGTCTCGGGTATGATCTGCTATGACCGTGAGGCTCTTCCAAGAATTTCTTCAACGTAAACAATCAGGGCCGTATGAACCATTTCCAGCAGGAATAAATAATATTAATTAACTGTATTTTGTACAAATGTAGATTCTTGTTATTAAAAAAGATGGGTCTTTTTTAATAATGAACACCAATTAATGAAAAGAGAATTTTCCAAGTACACTTGAAAATAAATGCGAAATAAGCACGCGAGTGTTCGAACTGCCCGCTTTGTGGCTACGGAACTGCTCGACTCCATGGCGCTCACTTGACCTCTCTCTCTCTCTCGGCTCCTTGGACCCTCTTATCAACGAGTGCGAGCCGGCAGAAAATTTTGGAAGACGGTAAATGGAGGGCCGTTAAATGGAGGCCTCAGTGTATTCAACTTCGAAAAGATTTTTGCTTTGAAATTGTTTGAATTTGAATGCATTAGTTACATTTTAAAACATTTTCAAAGTTACAATTTTGAATAATAAAATGTCAATTTACTTCTGTTAATATTATTTTTATAAATTTTTTATGACTTTTTCAGGAAAGTGAAGGCTCGATGCCGGAGGCTTCGGGGTCGGGGGTAACCGAGGAGTCGGATTACTCAACTTTTGAAAACAAAAGCGGCCTCGCTGACGACATGAAGTTCCTGGCAAGTATGCCGGAACTTTGCGACGTAACCTTCCTCGTCGGCGACACAAGAGAGCCAGTTTGTGCCGTCAAGGCAGTTCTGGCTGCAAGAAGCAGGTACATTCTTCGGGTACCATTTTATTTCAAATTTTTTACTTTATTGAAGAGATAATAAAATCAATTACACCCGTGTGGAAAAAGCCCCGGATAAGAATTCTCAATTTCGTTCGTTCTAAATCAGTTAGAAATTAATCCGACTCAATCCGATTCAATCCGAATCAATCCGAACTCGGATTGACCTAACCCAATTTTTAATTCGAATGAATCCGATTCAATCTGATCTTGGATTCATTCGGATTCATACGGATTGAAAACTCAGTATATATCAATCCAAATACGGATTGAGTCGGATTCATTCGAATTGAAAAATGTGGTTTCGGATTGATTCGGACTGAACCAGATTGAATCGGATTGATTTTCAACTGATTTGGATCGAACGAAATGGATAATTTTTTTCGGTTTGATTAGGATTGGTCCGGATACGGATTTCGGAATGATTCAGAATGAATTCCTATCCGAAACTCTCGTCCGGGAAATAAATTTTCAGACTCAACAACTCATACGATTTGGACGTTTTTTTAAAATTGAGGTATATTAAATTCCGCACCGATATAACGGAGAAAATTTTTAATAAACTTTCTCAAAAATATTTTGTTTAATTAACAGAATAAATAAAAAATTCTGACTTTTCAAGACAAGAAAGTAAAAAAAAATTAATTTACCGAAAATGGTTCACATCGAGGCAAAAGCTCATTAAAAATGATGTCCAGAAGTATTAATTCAATAATACAAAAATTTGAATTGTTATAAACAAATTAGTGAACAAAAAAAGTATCTTCTTTATTTGACACATTTAAATGCACTAAACCGATATTCTCAGCAGAAAAAGCGAATAAAATAATTTTATCTCAAAATTAGGAGACGTTAAACATCAGCTCCTAGTTGTTTATAACAATTTAATAAACAAATACACAAATAAGGCATTTTTAATTAGATAGATTTAGCTTTTCCAGCAGAATTAGCTATAAATATTTCATCAATAACCTTCTGCTGTGATAGTTTACACTGCAGAAACAATCGTGTATTATTTAAATAAATTTAATAAACAAATGCATTATTTGGTCATTTTTTAGTAGATACGTTTCATTTTTTCAGCAAAATCAATAATTGGTAGTTTGCCAGTGTTTCTTGCTGTTATACTTCACACTTTGGCAACAATCGTTTATTGTTTAAATAAATTCAGTTAACAAATTAATTATTTGAGCATTTTTCAATAAAGAAATCTCGTTTTATTAACAGAATCAACTACAAACATCTCAGAGGTAGTCCTTTGCTTTAAGAATTTGCGCTTAGGTAATTATTATGTTTTGCTTAAACAGATTTGATAAACAAATGCATTGCTTGGCTGTTTTTCAATGAATTAGTTTCGCTTTTTTAACATAATCTACTATAAATGTTTCACCAATGGCCTTTCGCTCTGCTAATTTGCAGTTGGACAATATTGTATATTGTTTAAGAAAATTAAATAAACAAAGGTATTTTTTGGCAATTTTTCAATAGATAATCTTCGTTTTCCAACAGAATCAATAAATAGTATGTTGCCGAATGCCAATGTGTCTTGTTATTACGCTTTTCACTTAGTTGTTCATTGTTTAAACAAATTCAGTTAACAAATCAAGTATTTGAGCATTTTTCAATATAGAAATTTTTTTAGCAGAATCAACTACAAAAATCTCAAGGAAAGTTGATAGTTATGATAATTCGCAGTTAAACATTAATTGCATATTATTCAAACAAATTTAATAAACAAATATGTTTTTTGGTCTTTCTTCAGTTGATAAGCTTCGTTATTTTCAGCACTTACTAATCAGTATCAGTAATGCAGGTATTATAATGGTGATATAGAAAAAATGAGTGTACAAATAATACATTTATTAATTGAATTCTTTAAAAATACACAGATATACTCATATCGCCAAGTCCATATAACTGCAAGAGACATTGTCAACATACTAGCAATTATTACAATTATTGTCTCACTGCAATTTTTTTTTGCAAAAGGCCATTGGTGACATATTAATAGTTGATTCTGCTAAAAAACAAAACTAATATATTGAAAAACAGCGATGCAAGGCATTTGTTTATTAAATTTGCTTAAACAATGCATAATAATTATCTCACTGCAAATTCTCAAAGCAAAAAACCATTTTTGAAAAAATGGAACTTCTTAATTGAAAAATTATTGAAATTATTAATTTATCAACTAAATTTGTTTAAACAATGAACAATTGTTGGCTAAGTGTAAAATATAACAACAAGACACATTGGCAACGTACTAGTGATTGATTCTGCTGAAAAAACGAAACGTATCTACTAAAAAATGGCAAAATAATGCATTTGTTTATTAAATTTGTTTAAATAATACACGATTGATGCTGAAGTGCAGACTATCACAGCAGAAGATTATTGATGAAATATTTATAGCTAATTTTGCTTGAAAAGCTAAATCTATCTAATTAAAAATGCCTTAATTTCGAATTCCTTCATTAAATTGTTATAAACAATTAGGAATTGATATTTAACGTCTTCGAATTTCAAGTCAACATTACTTGATTCCTATTTTCTCTTTGAAATATTGGTTTATTGCACTCAAATGTAGCAAATACAGGAGATATAACTTTTGTTCGCTAATTTGTTTATAACAATTTAAATTTTGGCTTTATTGAATTATTACCGCTGAATATAATTTTCAATTAGTTTTTGCCTTGACGTGGGCTATTTTCGGGGAAATAATTTTTTTTTTACTAAATGGCAGTCTTGAAAAGTCAAAAGAAAATTTTTTCATTTTGTTTATTAAATAAAAAACTTCTGAGGAAATTTTTCAAAAATGTCTTCCTTGTAACAATTCGGAATTTAATACACTTCAAATGAATTCAGTAGAACGTCCAAATCGGATCAGAAGTTCAGTCCGAAAATTGATTTGTCCACAGGCGCCTTTTTGCCCTACTGTGCGTCAGGGGCCCACGTGGACAACCCAGCGACGTAGCCAGGGGAGTGGCTTGGGGGGCTCAGCCTTCCACCCCCCGAAATTTCAGAAACTATAGTGGCTAAAAAAATATTTTTCTTTTGTCCCTCCTTCCGATCTTCTTTCATTTTATTTAAAAATAAATTCGCAATATTTTATACATTGAAAAAAAAAGTTTAGCCTGTGGCCCAAGGCCTTTAAACGCTAAAAAATGCTATTTTTTTGTTATTTAAAATGAAAAAAATGACTTACGTAAAAGGAATAAGTATGACAATAAAATGTCGGTAGACATCACTGAAAATAATTTTTTCTATAATTCACAAAAAATTGCTAGTTTTTCCACCTGTTTTCTGTGTGAAAGTGACCGATTTGTTGTCGATGACGTGGCGCATGCGCAGTGACGACCTTTCCAGGCAACGGTGAAAAAAGTAGACGGACGCAGTGAAAAAAGTAGACGGACGCAGCGAAAAAAGTAACGCACAGTAAAAAAGTAAATAAAGTACTAACTACTGAACGAACCCTGTAGCCTGCTTCAGTCAGTGAAGGTGAACTCACAACTATTGCGTTGTATCTAATCGCACCATTCCTAATCTTCCAGACTAAACATTGCTACCAACTTACTGTCACAGCCAAATTATTGCCATTGTTTTGATAATGTTCTTTATTATTGTTGCGTCAATCGACAACAAATCGCCTCCTTTTTAAACAAAAAAAAAAACAGGCAAAAAAACTAGCACTTTATAAACAAATTACAGAAAGAGTATCGTTGAAAAGTGCGTAACTATTTTGCTGGGATTTCAGAAAATGACGTTGGGACTCATTAAAAAGTCACATCAGCTCGTGAAAACTAGGGTACTACACTTAGAAAGGAGTAACTACCGTCTGCAAAGATTTAAAAAAATTTTGCGGCTTCTTTTTTATTTTTAGACTCAACTCTTTAGATACTTGGATTTTTAAATATATCGGCATCACAACTTGGAATTCAAAAAAGCTTTATTTAACAAAATTACTTTTGAAAATTAAAAAACACCCCTTGCTTAATGAAGAATTTTCTAGTTCTAAGTTGTGATGCAGATTTATTTAAAAACATGAATGTGTCTTTTACAAGAGGTTGGGGTTTGGACGATACTGTCAAAAAAAAACAACTGTTTCGCTCAAACGAGAGTTCTAAGTCTGGATCGTAAATTCTTCACAAGTGTCCCTAAAATGCTTTTCGTTAAAATATGAGAATTTCTTATATGTTTGGGCTTAGACATTTCATAATTAGTATATGTCGCGCCTTCAAACAGTGTACATCTCGCTTCGGTCTCCGTAATCCGGATAGAAATTTATTGCTGTTAAGCATTTGTCATTTGTGAACATTTCTCCTTTCATGAAAAAAGAACTAAGAACAACAATTTGAAACAAAAGTGTTCCTGATTTTGTATGTTTCAACACTGAAAAATAATAGGATTACGATTCCTGGATTTTCGTCGCAAACACTAAGGGAAGTAACAACAAATTAATAGATAAAGATAGAAACTTTCTATAAAAATTTTTTGGTTATATGGACTTCAAGAAAATTGATAAAAATTGGGGTAGACGACTAGTAAAAAATATTAAAGATTTTTATTCAATCAGTAGAAAATTGAGATCAGCTGCATTACGGAAAGATTTCTTCATAAAATATAAGATTCATGGGGTTTTTCCAAAAAAGATTTTCGATATCAACAAGAAAGTTTGCTTTGAATTCAAAAACAAATGAAATAAAGAGACATTTAATGACAAATATATTAGTAACAAATATAGCGAAAAAAGTATATTTAATTCCTCGAAATCGTTAAAGACATTGAAGCCTATATTTCAAAATTACCAGAAAACAAAGTACAAGAATTCAGAGCAAGATTTATGGGTTAATTGAATGAATTTTTGAGTAATGCTACTCCACAAATCTTACTCGAAAAGGAATTAAGCGAAGGCTTATTTGAAACAAAACCTTTTTTCAAAACGTCATCCTGAATTATTGATTACTAAGGCTGATAAAGGGAGTATTACAGTTGCAATATCAAATAATGGTTATAATCAAAAAACGATGCATATTTTAAATGATAAGAATAGTCTTACAGTTATTTCAAATGATCCTACAAAAATAATTCAAAAAGGTACATTTAAGATTCTGGAGAGATTAAGACTTCAAAAATGTTCTGGAAACAATATCGAAAGGTGCGACACTGACACAATTCACACAAATCTATCAGCAGAATTTCTTTTACGAGCGGTTATTTCAAACATAAGTTCACCCACGAGAAAATCAAAAGAACTTCTCAGTAAAATTATCATAGAATCAGTTAATCTTTCAGCGAGATCAATTAAAAACGGTGCTGCCTTTTTGAAATTAATCGAAAATGTTAAAATATCAACAAGTCACATTTGTGTCTCCTTTGATGTAATGGCCATATTCCCTAATATTCTATATGAAACAGTTAAAATTGCTATTGAAAATACATGGGATACAATCAAACTTGACACCAAAATTGCGGAAAAATTATTTCTTGACGCTCTCGAATACGTTTTCAATTCCGTTTATTTCAAATTCAATGGTACTTTCTATAAAAAAAAATTTGGTACTCCGATAGGCTCAGTCTTGTTCCCAATTATTGCTGAAATTGTGATGGAAGATTTGGAAAATGAAGTTTTTAACAAAATTAATTTTTTATTGGACTTTT
>JAUMHM010000078.1:19605478-19624590 GCA_032362435.1 Melikaiella ostensackeni
AGTGCCAATTAAGTGCATATATGGCACTTAGATGGGCCCCTATCCGCGGCCGAAACGTTTGCCAAATTCATATTTTATACTATTTACTGCATGTAATGATACATGCTGATAAGACCCTTCTTTACATTTATGAATTTTTTAAACAATTGAGAATTATAAACAATGAAACGTAGAAGGAGAAAATTAGTTGATTAAATTTTATACGACTGAAGTAATTCAGTCCTAGGACATAAGGGCATTATGTTAAGTTTTCAAATGAGTTTTAACGTAAAATCTCATTTAATATCTTTTATAATCAATAAAAAATCACACGATAACCTCAATTACACCCTCAGAATCATCATACATGTCAAAGAAAAACTTTAGTGACATCACACACTATTTATATTAATTATTACTTATTATATATGAAGGATTCATTATCACAAACTTTCATATACACCTTTGAAAATTTATAATACAGTTCTCTAATTTATAACACTAGTATCAAAATAGTCACAAACAAGACTAAAATAAATAAATATGTATTTAATTGTTCAAACAATTCATGAATATACAAAAAAATATTCATTCTGTTAGAAAAAATCCGAGTTAAAAAAGAACAATTATATTAACAAATGAAATTTGCTTAAATAATTAAAAATTATTTTAAAATATTGGGCAGATTTCGTGCAGAATCAATAAGTCGGAAAGTCCTCAACAAGCCCTTGAATTTTTCTGTAACATTTTCGCAAAACCTCAGAATTTTATATGGGAACAGTATTTTACATGGGAAATTTCGAGTGTCCGGATGCATCTGTTAAAATCGAAATTTCGAAAAAATAAAAATATGCAATATATTGTTTCGGATTTGGAACCGAATTGGGCGGATCGGTGCCCTTCAGTACGAAAAAATGTTTTCCAATCCATTTTTGGTCCACCCTATGACGCTTTCCAGGTCAGGAGTATCAGAACTATGGCCTATGTCATCGATTTTAATGAAAGTTGGTGAAGTTGTAGTGCTGTATGTGCAATATTTTGTGACTAAAGGATTTTTGAAAATTTCGAAAATTTTGAAAGTTACATCATTTTGAAATTTAAGGTCGACTTTTTTTTAATTGTAATATTGCCGCCATTTTATTTCGGGTTCTAGTGAAACTTATAAGCATGTTGTAAAAAACTGCTTGGTATAAAAAATAAAAGAAATCATTTTTTCAAAACAAAAAAAAACTGAAAAAATTTGTTGATTCGATTTTTGACGAAAAACGCATCTTTTTTATTTTATTTTGGAATAATTTTCCTTGTTCTTTTATCTTTCATAAAAAAAAAAAAAATTATGGATACTCAGCTGGTTCAGAAGTTGTGAATATTTTCAAAGAGCAGCATTCCAGTCGAATGCTTGTGTCACCGCACAGTGGGACAAAACTGGATTTTTTTTGACAAATCAGGCTACATGTCAAAATTTTTATGCGATTAAGACGTTTTTCTTAGAATTGAAGCTGATTAAATTCTGCATAGACTCTTTTTGACAGATTGTCAAATTTTTGTTCATACAAAAATCTGTGTAAGGAAGAAAAGTGAAAAGAGATGTTTTTAACAAAATAATTGTTTAACTTGTAAAAAATGAATTATATAGACTTAGAATTGATCAAAATAAATGCATATGCACTAGAGAAACATACATAATCATGAACATAATCATATAATCATAATAATAATCATGAATAATCTGAAGCCTCATAAATAATCATGTTATAATTAATTTAATTGTTATAAATAAATTAGATATATAATTACACAAATCTGAGATTTTTGCACAGAAAACAAATTTTTCTCGACTATAATTGTTGCAATTCGATATTTCAGAGATATCTTGTAACGAAAATTATATAAATAAATAATACGTTATGAAAATGTTTCCCAGTACTAATCATTTTCAAAAATTAATCTTTTATATTGTTATGAATAAACAATATTAACAAATACTCAATTATAACATTTTCGCATAGGAAAAAATGTTGTTTTTTTCACTTAAATTATTGCAATACGTTATGTTCATGTTCACTAGTTGTGAAAAATGAAATAAATTACCAACTGATATTGTTATAATTGAGTATTTTTCAATCTAATTCATTTAGAATAGTATAAATTGTTAATTTATAGCATTTCTTAGTACTAGGTAAAATTTTCATAACGTATACTTATGTTCCTTTAGTGCATATGCATTAATTTTGATCAATTCTATGCCTATACAATTTATTTTCATCAAGTTAATTTGTTGAAAATATCCTTTTTTCACTTTTCTTCTTCACACAGTTTTTTGTAAAAACAAATATTTAAAAATTCGCCTCAAAGGGTCTCTGCAGAGTTTCATCAGCTTTAGTTCATAAAAATATGTCCTAATCGGATAAAAATTGTGAGCTGCAGACTGATTTGTCCAAAAAAATTTAGTTTTGTACCTCTGTGCGACAGCATAAGCATTCGGTTGAAATGCTGTTCTTTAAATATTCATAACTCGCGAACCAGATGAGTATCCATCAATTTTTTTAAAATGAAAGATAAAAGAACAAAGAATATGATTCTAAAATAAAAACAATAAAAGATGTGTTTTCCGTCAAAAATCTAATCAACAATTTTTTTTTTTTGTGAAAATTTGATTGGTTTTAATTTTTATATTAAACGACATTTTGGTTTGAAACACTCATATAAGTTTCATTAGAATCCGAAATAAAGTGTCGAAAATATTCCAATCTAAAAAAAAGTTTCTTGAAATTTCAAAATGGTGTAACTCTCAGAATTTTCAAAATTTTCAAAAATCCTTTGGCCGCAAAATATTACCCATACAGCACTACAACCTCACCAACTTTCATTAAAATCGATGACATATGCAGTGACGCCAATCCTTTTTAAAGTGGGTCGGGCGAAACTGCTTTATCCCGACGTTATAACTTGAATAATTTATTTTTATAATACTAAATTGAATCATTGCCATTTTCAAAAATTCCAAAAAACTTTCAAGGTTTTCAAAATATCTGAACAAACATTTTATTTGATATTAAAATTTTTTTGAAATATTGTTAAAAATAGATATATCATAATAAGAAAAATGCTAAAATGAATCGAAAGTGATCTCAAGATATGAAAATATAAAAATCTAAGGATTTATGCGGTACATGTAAATAATGTTATGCCATAGGTGACTAATTATAAGTTAAAAACGACCGAAATCATTATTATAGACTAAAAAATTCTGTATGGATTCAAGAACATGGCTGCAGTGCTCCCAACGATGGCCCGGAGCTCTACTGCGCATGCGTGAATAGGAGCCTTGCCATTGGTGGAGAATAGAGAATTGCTATTTATTCTCTCCTCTCCACCACTGATGAGCTCTGCTTGACGCATGTGCAGTAGTGCTCCGGACCCTCGTTGGAAGCGATGCATGGCTGTCCTGATCAAAATTTTAAAAAAAAGTTTAAATGAATCTCTAAACAATTGTTGAGGAAAAACTTTTTAATCAATCTTTTTTTACAGTATATTTTTTTCAATCGAAAAAATGAATGAGGATACATCTTTCACATCATTTAAAATTGTCAATTTAAAAAAATGTTACGTTATTGAACTCTGATTTTTTTTTCTCTAAATGGCATTTTTTGTGCCCGTTTTATTTGTGCTCCAATACTTCTTCATGGTTTTGTAGCCCCGGACAGAAACCCTTATAGATTTAGTCGGGTGTCCGTACGTCGTATAATAAAGGGGAAATGGGGGTTTTGTAGTGAGGGGAAGTGAGGGAAAATGAGGGCAGGGTAGCAAGGGGAAATGTAGGTGGTGAAGTGGGGGGAAATAATGAGAAATGAGGGGAAGTGAGGGGAAAAGAGGGGGGAAGCAAGGAGAAATGATGAGAAATAAGGGGAAGTGAGGGGAAATGAGGGTGGGGTAGCAAGGGGAAATGAGGGTGAGGTAGCATGGGGAAATGAGGGTGAGGTAGCATGGGGAAATGAGGGTGGTGTAGCAAGGGGAAATATGGATGATGAAGTGAGGGGAAATGATGAGAAATAAGGGAAGTGAGGGGAAATAAGGGTGGGGTGGTGAAGGTAAATGATGGTGGGGTGGTGAGGGCAGGCTTCGAAGATCAATAATTTTTTAATTTTCTGATAATTTTTTGAACAATGCTACTTTTTGTTACTTTTTTCAATGTAAAGATACTTTTTTGCTCCTTTTTTCAGTAAAGTGATATCAAATCTTGATCGTACTAACGAATTTCAGTTTTTTTTTTGAAAATAAAAATGAAAAGTGAAAGAAAGGTATGCCTAAGAAAACTACTTTACCCCTAAAAAAAGACAGAAATCAATCAAAATAGAACAGTTGATGGGTTTCTTAAAAAAAACTCAGAAGGAGAAGGCGTAGTATATATATTCCTCATTTATCAGCTTTTTGCAATTTTTTTTTTCATTGTTTGAAATGTCTATTTAATAAATTCAAAATGCGACTGTTAAAAATTCAACTGTTTAAAATTCAATTTTCTTCAATTTTTAATAGTTGAATTTATAACAGTAGAAAAAATCAAGAAAAAATGCGAATTTCATATTAGAGACAAGTGTTAAAAATGTTATATTTACATAATTTTACACGAGAATATAATACATAAATATTTCAATGCATAAAATAAAAATTTTGAAAAAAGTAACTTTTTAAAAAACCTTAGTCACCGTTTTTTTTCTTGAATTTTCAACAGTCAACAATTTTTGTTTTGTTAAATATTCAACATTTTGGTCGAATTTCGTCTTTTTGTTTTGAAAATTCGTCTTTTTGGTTGAAATTTTGACTGTTTTGTTGGAAATTCGTCTTTTTGGGTAAAAAGTTCAACTGTTTTGTAGAAAATTCGTCTTTTTGGTTAAATTCAACTATTTTTGACTTGAAATTAAAATCTTTCTTGGTTGAAAATTTACGGCTTAGTTGAAAGTTGAACTCCTTTGTTAAAAATTAATTTTTTCAAGATTCATCATTTTAGCTGGAAATTCATCTCTTTGTGTAAAATGTATCTTTTTAAGTTGAAAATTCAACAATTTCGTTGAAAAGTCATGTCTTTTGTTGATTATTAATGTATTTTGTTGAAAATTCACCTTTTTGGTAGCAAAATATTATAGTTACGTAATTTTACACCAGAATAAAATAAATAAACATTTCAATCAATAAAAAAAGAATTTCTAAAAAAGTATATTTCTTCGAATCATACAGAAATATATGAAAGAAATTTTCTCTTCAAACAAGTTCTTTTTTAATGTAAAGTATTTTCACACTACTTTTTTATTTGATAAGCTAATTTTTGACTGATTTAAATAGGCTACTTTTTTAATACATCATTTTTTTGAGGATACTTTTTTCTGCAAAAAGATACTTTTTGAATATTTTTTTTAGTTCCATAGAGCACTTCAAGTCTGCGAGGGGAAATGAGGGGGAGTGAGAAGAAAAGAGGGGAAATGTGGGTTGGATAGTGAGGGGAAATGAGGGAAAATGAGGGAAATTGAGGAGAAGTGAGGGGAGGATGATGATGGGAAGTGAGGGGAAGGGGATGAAGGAAGTTTGATGAGGGGAATCGAGGGGAAATGAGGGGAAGTGCGTGGAAGTAATGAGAGGGGGGATATTGAACTACTTCATTAACGACTTAATAGACTACAAAACTCTCTTATGTAGGCGCTTGCCGCCTAATTTCACTATTTTTTTTGCACTTCTAGTTACTGTACTGCCGTCCTGATATAAAAAGTGGGTATCTACATTTTTCATCGAAAAGGAGTTTTTCATATCATTTAATTCGTCGTGAGAAGACAAATTTAACAATGCAAAAATTAACTGAAAATTATAAATAATGATTAAAGTATTAAGGTCACGTTTTCTGTATTTACAGCGATTTTCGAGTAATCCTTATGAAGAAAGTGGGTATCTACAAATATATGACCGTATCTAAACTTTTTTTCAGGATTTCAGCCTGAGTTAAGGCGGAAATCCTGGTTAGAAACGACGTATCTACAGCGCCTTCGTCCTGTTTAAATACCGTATCTGCGTGAATTCAGCTTTTGAACGGGTTTCCTCGGAGATTTCACGTATAAAAAAGCAAAGTATCTACAGTTTCGTATATAAGTAATCAAAATTTTCAATTTTTCTGCACTTATGAAAAGAGCAGTTCCGAATTGATCTAAAAACAGTTTGTTTCCATATAAAAAAAATAGCATACAGTGGACAGACCAAGTACAAACGAGTTTTGTTTAATTTTTCGGTTCGACTTCAAATGTAGATACCCACTTTTTAAGTCAGAGTGGCAGTACACTCAAACGCCGATATAAGCCCAGTTTCGGTAGTTGCTTCGCACTGGCTTTGGGCCTAAATCGGATCCCTCGAAACATAAACAGTCAGGGACGTGTGAAACATGTCCTAATATTACGCAATCTCCGAAGATGAGTTCGAACCTGGGTACACGCGCACTGCGCCTTTATCTATACGCTGCTGGTCCTTCACGCTTGGTTGAACACCGTCTCTCGCTCTGCGAGCTGAGAAACTGCTGGGGCCAGCAGTCGGCCAGCAGTTCTAGGAAGGCGTAAACCGGATGGGCTTATATGGGGGTTCGAGTGTATATGCACACAATGCTTTCCCCAATTTTCGGGACCATCCCCCCCACCCACTTGGAGTCGGTCAAGCGGCCGCCCGAAATGCCCCTGGACATAGGTCACAGTTCTGACATTCCTGACCTGGAAAGCGTGCTATTTTGTTAGTGTTACTAAATTAGACGTTATTTTTGCGAAATTTTCCTGACCACCAGATTGTTGCAGGCAGACCCGACCAGTGTCGACCCCGGAAAGCTCTCCCCCCACAGAGTGAGAAGACAAGGACGAAGTATGTCGGTACAATCGTCTTTGGATCCATATGGTAGCAATACGACTTTGAGCTCGAGCGGAAGTGACGTCGGCTCCGATCAGAAACAAAATTCTGGTAGCAACTAACCGAAGGCCCCGGCCGCCGAAAGTGCGGCCGAGGCTACGGAATTTCAAGGTCATGCCGCACAGGACACTGAAAATCAGGTCATAACTCCTTATAAAACGGAAGTTGTGGAGTTTGCTAAAATGCGCCGGCAGGCGAAAATTGAGGTGCTAGTCGTGGATGTCGAGCAAATCAAAGAAGAAAATTCGAATCTGCAAGGTGAAAGACCGATAAAGGTGGAATATGAGGAGGAAATGGAAAAGGAGATGGGCGAGGAAATGAAGATGGAGAAGGAAATGACGGAGATGGAAAAACAGGCCAAGGAAGAGGGAAATCTGCAGAAAAGAAAAACGGTAAAAGAGGAAACGGAACCGGAAGTGGTCGATGGTATGGACGGGCTTTATATTCGTTTAGTGGTAAGAAGAGAAGGTCGAACAGATTCAGTTTGGCTATATAAAACGCACAAGTTCTAAGTTCGATCAATTTGTTACTCATTTTTGTAGTTTTTTTCGAACAGTTTGCTGACGTTACGATTAATTTTACTTTGTTCATTATTTTATGGAGAAGAGAAAAAAAATAAGAAGAGTGAATTGCAATATAATAGAGCAGAAGGTAAATATTCATTTGTTCCTTATTTATTAGTGAAGTTTGTATTCTTCGGGTAAAAGTACATTTTTAGTCTGTTAAATAGAACTTTGTTATCGGTTCAATGATTGATTGGAGAAATCAGTTATTGACTTAACACACCTCTAATTTTGAGTGCAGCAAAGATAGTAATTTATCGGAACGTAAACATAGTTTGTGAAATAAAGATTAATTCGATTCATTTTCTTTAGACTGGTACAGAGAAGAGCTTGCCTTTTAATGCTAAAACACTAATCCACTGATAAATGTGTATTTTCAGATCCAATTTATACAGTTCGTTTTTAGAAATTATACATAAAATTGTATGGAATTTTTCCACCAACACAACGGTCGAAAATTCAATTGCATTTACAATTTGATGAATTTGGAAGATTTTAATTTAGTTTTATTTAATGTTTCAAAAGCATAAGCTTTTGAAACCTGTTTCTCATTTTCGGAATTCACATATAAAATAATAATAATAATAAATAAAATTGTATGGAACTTGTCCACCAACACAACAGTTAAAAATTCAACTGCATTTACAATTTGATTAATTTGAAAGATTTCAGTTAAGTTCCATTTAATGTTTCAAAAGCGCAAGCTTTTGAAACCTGTTTATCATTTTTCAAATTCAAATTATGTTTTTTTTTTTTAACCGATACTTCAATAAAAATAATTGTTTTAATTACTTATAGTTAGCAATGGATAGATATTATGTAAGCATATTCTGTTATTATGAATAAGTCGCTGGTACTCTAGATTTGAGTCAGTTCTGCACGAAAGATTAATAACTTAAAAGGTCTTGATGGTTTGTTTAAGGGGTTTCTCATTCACATTCTTCAAATGCTGAAAAAAATCAGACAATTTTTAGGCCTCTAGGCACAGAAAAAACAAAAGATAAAATTTACATTGATTCCACGTGAAAGATTCGCTTCAACAAAAATTAGCCTTGCCGATTGAACTTTACATGAAACGAAGATAATTTCGCGTTTTTAAACTTGCCTCGGTAATCTTTTCCCCAGATAACAATCGTGCGAGGCACGCGGTGTGTGCAGGGTGCGAGACATGCAGGTATGCGTCGCATTTGGTGAAAGTAGTATGTGCGAGGCATATGCATCGCGCGTTGTGATAGGCTCATTTTTTAATAATTATAATGAAAATTATTAATTTCATAAGATTATAGTGTTAATAATTTATTTTTAATTTAAGTTTTGAAACAGTTGTTTTAGGGTGGCTATTTAAATTGAGGAAACGATTTCCCGGTCATCTGTTCCCGGTTCTTCCCAGTTCGCAAAAACTTTTTACAGTTATGTTAATTAAAAAATTCGAACTGCTAAAGCTGAAAAAAAATTTGTTTAAAACAATCGAAACTGAACTGCAAACTTAGGCAATCGAAGTAGACCTCTTTTGAATGTTAAAATTGAGGCTTAAAAAATTTTTAATTCAGGTGATTAAAACGCTCAATAATTTAGGTGTATGAAATCGAAACTTTAAACACTTTCGATTGAAAAATTTTAAATTAAATGCTGTTAGACTGTAAAAATAAAAAATTTAAACTTTTATAAATTGAACAGGTCAAAGATTTCTGGTTAAAAAATATTAGTCCACGCTATCATTTTCATTACTCTTTATACATCACTTTATACATCACTATACACTATATTTATACATCACTATACATCTACTTTATACATCAAAATTCAACACTCTCACTTAAAAATCGAAAATTTTTAAAATGAAATTCAGATGCGAATTGCTTAGTTTTAAATATTTGATTTATATTTGCTTATTTTAAATAAATAGTCAAATATTGCTAATTATTACAAAGTTGTTCTCGTTTTCAATTAAAAAATGTGAAATTGACATTTACTTTTGTTTAACTACTAAGGATTTTGAATTAAAACAATTCATTTTTAACGTTAAAATCTTTAAATTATTCAATTTCGAACAGATTGAGAATCATCTTGTAGAATCAATTATTGTTCAATTATTAATATTCGAATTACAGTTCAATTTTAAAGATTATTAATTAATTCGGATTTGCTGTTGATCAACTTGAAACGCTTCTTATAAAAAAATTTCAACTACAAACGCTTCTAATTTTTAATTATTCAAATCTTCAAAACTGCATTTTCAAATTCTTTAAACTGAAAATGTATGCTTAAAAATGAAGACCTAAAATAGAAAATTTCTATAGTGAAAGATCTTAAAAATATTCTTTGTAAACTGAATGATTGCAAAATTAAAAAAGTTAACAACTGAACTAAACATTGAAATAAAAGTTGAAATCGAACTTATTTTGAATTGCATTATATTATGTAATATGAAATCTGTTATATTTCAAGTTATTGGATAGATTTTTGTTCTAAAAATTTGTAAAATTCCCGATCAAAAAATGACTTCACTGTCATTTTCCAGTTTTTTCCGGTGTCAAAAAACTCCAAGTCATTTTTCGGTTCAGCGGCTACCGTATTATTTTCTAAAATTTTTGTTTCATACACATTTTTATGACCTTTACTTATTTAATGAAGAAATATAAAATTTTAATATTAATATCAAATAAAAATGCTGTTACATATTTTTTGATGCAAAAAAGGAATTGTTCTTAAAATCCCATAAAAAGAATAGTAAAGTAATTATTTTTCTTTAGTTATTCAAATTTCAATTAAGTAAATAATTAAAAAGTTGCATGTAATTATTTGAATTCTTGAATCGTGTGCTGAATAGTTTATTTGAAAAAAAACTTTTGAAATTAATTGAGAGCACACGAGACACGAGGTATTTGAAAATTAAATTGCACTGAAATTTGAAATTGGCGCCTGACTGTTGCGCTTCGCAGGTGGTGCGACACACTTCACGCTAGCGACGCGGAAGTTGATAGAGGCTAAAGAGTTTGCTGCCACATGACTGTAATCGTCTTTAAAAGTCATAAAAATCTTTAACATTTGTGTATTATTAGACAAGTATTTCCGGTAAGAAGGCTTGCATTAAAAGGTATTGGAAAATTTCCTACATGCAATATTAATGTGAAAAATAATTAATTCTTTTGGATCCTTTTCTGTACCCAGCGACGACAATATTTTTCTAAATACATTTGGATACCACAAAGCAACCGTGAAATAGAAAAAATTTAATTCCTTTTAATTTAGCACATTTATCTACTTTTGTTTACTGTTTTTCGAATGAATGAGGTAAAAGCTCTTTAAAACACAGTATTGGTCACTTTACATTGTCAGGATTAATTTCCAGGCAGATAGTGTGATGAAAAACAAAATTTTGAATTTTTTATCATGATTTTATATTTTTGTAATTGACAATATTTGGATAAATCGAATATTTTACGATAAAGAGATGTATTGTTGTGTACAATCCTACTAGATTTTGAAAATTTCATGCTTTTGAAGCGCATCCTGATGCATGAAACGAGAATTGTGTTTTTAATTTATTTGAGGTTACGTTTGCTAGCTTCGATCGGCTTTGAAAGGATTGGAATCTTAATATTTTCGCTGTCTAATGAGAATTAAAAAACGGAGGACAGAAAAGGCATTCTTAGAGATTGAAAATTTTTAATACCTTTTAATGCACGCTTTCTTACTGAGTTAATAATACATCAATCTGATCTAATACAAATAAATAAATATAATAAAACCGAATGCACTCGCATTTTACCCGCATACATGTGACTCGCACGATGAGTGACCCATACCCATCTGTCCGGCATATGCTGACACCTGTGTCATTCCCTGTGTGCCAGCGCTATCTGCCGTCGTTTGAGTTCATTAAACTGGAGCGAAATGGCGATACCGCGTGTCAGTTGCTTTTTACTAAGTAGTGTAAAATGAGTTGTAGTTCGTTTACAATAGTCGAGGTTATTTCAAAGATTATTTATAAGCAAGAACAATGTTTTATTTGTGTTTTTTGTTGCCAATTCTACATTCTACTTCAATTTGCTCACTAATGTTTCATTTGGCACATCTGACAACGTGACTTAGTAGATGACGTCAGAATTATTCTCCTAAACTCGATGATACTTTCGCCGAAATATATTCGATTTTTAACCGTTCCAAAATTTATCTGCAACACATTTTATCTCTTGTTTTTTCTGTGAAGGTACGTTTTGAAAAATATTTCTCTATTCCTCAAAATGAATGCAATCCCTTAATAAAAAACAATCTGAGTTCGCATGTTTGGTATAAGTGTATGTATTGAAGGACAAATGTTATTGTTGCTGAAAGTTCTAAAATTACTACGACATATCCATCGACAATTAACGATATCAGATTCACCGTGAATATTCAAGTTATATATTTGATACTACGCCAAAGCCTGCAAGGCATAAAGGTTTCCGCGAAAAAAGTGGCTCGTTATCTGCCGGTTAATATCGATCGAATGACTGAATTACTTCATAATTTTATCTATCTAATAGAGATCAGACAAATGTATCGAAAATTGATCTTGGAAGTTAAAAACTTTAATCACGTTACATTAATGTATTCATCGCATTATCAATTTATTATAATATCCAAATTATTGTATTCAGTTTTCACTCCCATCTATAATAATCACGTTATGTAAGTAATGTGTATAGTTTGTTTGTATAATCATTGTTCGCACAAATATTACTTCAAAAAATCAGCAATATTGAGTCGTCGAAGAGAATATATGTCATATTTTTGCATAAAATAATTCTATATGTTTAATCGTTTAACAAACACTAAACATATGATAATTGTACACGAAGTTCTCAGATTTTTTTCCATATGCATGTAAATAAAATATTGTTGATTTTTCAAATTGAACGTATTACATATATATTATTGTCGAGGTGTGCGTCACTTCTGAAATCGGTGAACATTGATTATTAAAATCATGTTGCAATCACCTTACAACCAAATGCAATTTAAAATTTATCTTTAAATGCTTTCATTCTAATTCAAAATGTTTTTAGTTTTGGATCAAAATTTTTTAGTTTAAAACTTTTCCATATAATTCATACATTAATGGTTTTAAACCTTCATTTAATATGTTGATCAAGGCTTCTTCATTGAGTCAGAACCAAAATTGATAACTTTAGAAACTACAGTTTGAAATATATTCTAATTTATTAAATAATTTGAAATCATTTTAAAAATGAAGCGTTTCAATATTGAAATAATTGAATTTTCAACCTTCCAATTTATAATTCTTCAACTTTTGAGGGCGGAAAATTTAACATTGTTAGATTTGTAACGCTTGTTGACCTTTGAATGTTTCAAATTTAATATCGTGCAATGAATGGAATTTGCAATCATTTGCAATCACATGAAATCTTGTAATCAATGGACATCGAATTCCGCAGTTGTTTATTCCTCGCTATTGTTCATGAATTGTTAAAATATATGAACTGTTTTTACTCATAAAGTTATACTACAAATGTGTCAGTATTATGTTTTTCACGTTAAATCATTTTAAGGCATTTCAGGAGACGAATAACTGAGTTGTCAATTTTATTTTATATCCCAATTTCAATTTTGTTGGGCCTAATTTGATACACTTTACTTTAAAATACCTTTTGGGACTTTAATTTGTTTCAGACATCTGAAAAAATAGTATACAATTAAATTGACTACTTATAACACGAATTAGAAAAAATTCATTCTCAAAGTAAAGATTGATATATACGTTATATTTTTTATTTTTAAAGGATGAGAACTTGAAAATTCTCTTCCTCGTCTCCTATAATAATGGTTTTGCACTTGCCGGTTTTCTGTAGAATATAACTTGTGGATGATGCGCAAGTATTTCTAGCATAAATCATAATCATCTTTGGGGTCCTTTTTTAAAAATCTCCATTTTGTAAAATTACAATTTTTTACTCGAATTTGTAAATTCTACGCCACAGGGCGTCATTAGTCATTAAGGATTGAGTAAAAAATTATTATAAAAGAATTTTTGTAAATGAACATATGTTATTCTTTGGAGGTGTAACTTTGTGTGCAAGAAGGTTCAAATAACTTTTTTCCTGAGTAGGCGTTGTGGACAACACGTATACCTCCATAGAACAACAGGTGTTGATTCAAACAAATGATGTTATTATAATTTTTTCACTCACTTTTTAATATCTGATGACACGCCGTAAGTAAAATTTGCAGATTAAAAAAAAATCAAATATTCCAAGATGGCGGTTTTTAAAAAAAGGACCCCAGGAATTATTTTAATTTTGTACTTAAAATAGTTGCACATCATCCACAAGTTAAAATCTACAGAAATTCGTCAAGTGCACAGACTTTTAGGTCGAATTTAGTTGAGGCTCATTGTGCTATGTTGTCAAATAATCGTTTCCACTGCAGTAAGTTCAACTCTCCATTTAATTCCAGTCACGGGTATGACCTGCGATAACCGTGAGGCTCCTCCAAGAATTTCTACGATGTAAACAATCAGGGCCGTGAAAACCATTTTCAGTAGAAATTTATAATATTAATTAAGTGTATTTTGTACAAATGTAGATTTTTGTTATCATAAAGGATGGACCTTCTTTATTAATGAATTTTATTAATAAAAGGAGCATTTTTCGCGTGTATTTAAGAATCAATGCGAAAAATACACGTGAGTGTTCGAACTGCCCGTTTTGTGGTACGGAACAGCTTAACTCCGCTAAGCTCACAGCCCCTTCCTCACGGCTCCTTGAACCCCCTCATCATCGAATGCGAGCCGGTGGCAATTCTAGGCAGGTGGTATACCGAGGCCCGTTAAATGGAGACTTGAGTGTATTTGAATAAATATATTTCTGTATTGTAATGACTGTTGGCTGGATCGTGGGACGCAGATAATTAGCCCCTATTGTGCACAATAAGGGACGTAATAAGCAATCACTTAACATTGTATCTGGGATTTCGAGGGGTGAACTGCCTCCTCGCCTAAATCACACTTTTCCTCGAGACTATTTTCGAGAAAAACGTTAACGTGCAGTAGTACAATTTTAAAGTGAACAGTAATTAAGGTAAATTGTAACATTATAGATTACTATCTATGTGAAATTGAATCATGTCAGAGTGTGTTTCGATATGTGTAAAAATGCGAAGGCCAAGTTGAACCAAAAGCTGTTAAATAGGGGAAAAAATGTTATATTTATAATTAAGGTGATTGTCACGTGCAACAAGAAATAAATGTAGACTCTATCGAATGAAGAAAATGCTACTCGAATGATATAACTGCCTTGAAAACTGTTCAAAAATTCATATTTTATTTCGAAGTCTAAAGTATCAAAAATATTGTAGTTTATTTCAAGTTGTCATTTTATAATTGAGATAAAAATTCAGAGTTCTAGACAAATCCGTATGCACTAGCATACCAGTGATATTATTAACAAAAGTCTTAAAGATTATAGATATATTTCTATTGTTATCTTAGTAATTTTAGGTTCATTTTTTGACTAATTTTCTCCACTTCTTAAGTAGGCGAACATATCTAGTAACTCGATAAACAGATAAAGTACAAAATACTTCAGATAAAATGTGTATTAAAAGATTTTAAAACGAAATTTAGTTTTTCTGTCACAAAGCAAACATTCCAAATTTTAAAAGATGCACACTATAGAATGATGAAACAATTATCAAAATGAGACGTTTAAATCCTTGGGATATTCGTGAACTCAAATGTATTTTCATTTGTTATTTGTAAATCTCGCGTTTGTTATGAAAAATGTTATCGTAAAAATTATATATATATGTGGGAATGGATAAGTGTTGAGAATGGAAGTAAAAATTAAAGATTAAAAGATACACGTATACATATGAATAAGAAGAATAAATATTATATATATTTGTTTATTTATGGGTGTGCATAAAACATCAAGATATCGTCTACGTGTACTACTGTCATTTGTACGCGTGCGTATAATAAAAAATCATGTTGCAAAGTTCTGACGTTGCATGCGTAAACTTAAACAAGCTGATTGGAAATGGCATCGATTTAAGCTAACAGTAAGAAGTTTTTGTCAATAAATATTCAAGTTTCTCACAGATTATTTATATTTCATGTACCTGCTACAATCTTTCTAAAATTCTCAAGCCGAATACTTCATTTTAAACAAAAAAGAACTATAGAAGGGTAGGTTATACCCGCAGTATATTATTTCTTATATTATTTCTTATACAGTAAGTACCATTATTTTCGACTTAAATTTCGAAAATTTTTGATGTATGGAAGGTATAATGTCAGTTATTTAAAATGGAAGCTCTTTTATATATAAAACTGAACGAAAAAGTTTGTCACATTTTTCGTAGTCTGTGAAATATTTTGTAAAAATGAAAAATGAGTTTTAATTAATATTCAGAGTTCCTCTCAACCCTTGAATTATTTTTAATGCTTTGACTTCATTTTTATAACTACTTGAGGTAAAACACCCAGTCATCATTAAGACGCCAGTGATCGCCAATTGGTAGATTTATGTAATAAAAATAAAGATTAAACCTTTGCAAATATTTTTTAAACAAAATTCTAAGTGAGTTTCAACATTGATAAACGCAGTGGAACTCATTTTAAGTGGTATCTATTAGCAATAAATTAATTTTTTGAATTTCAAAAATCCACGCAGCCTGAAGAAAGTCTGTGTCATAAGCGTATTTGAGTTCTAAACAGCGAAAAGCACAAAATTTCTTTTATACCTGATACATTTATTAGTTTGTATGATTCTTGATTACTAGAATTTGTAGTCTATATTATTGCCAACATATCCTGAATTATCAAAATGAAGAATAGAATTTAAAAGACTACATAGTTTCACTAAAACTGACCAAAAATATCTCAAATTTACGTTTTTCTTCGTTTTAAACACAGTGGCGTATCTATAAAAAATAGCGCCCATGGCAAATATAAAAAGTGCGTCCCTGTGCAACACATCTACCAATAATTTTTCTCAATATTTATTTATTTCTTTATTTTTAATTTCATCCCGCCAATTTGATACAATTTCCAACCAAATACTTAATATCCATCTAAAAAAGATAAATTTTCAAACCAAACAGTTGAATTTTCAACCAAAAAAGATAAATTTTCAATCAAGAATAAAATAATTTCATTTTCAGTTAAAAATTATTGTTTAATCAGAAGCAAAAAAAAATTTTTTTTAAAATAGTTAAATTCCAAGCAGAAATGAATTTTCAACTAAAATGATGAATCTTCAGCCAAAAAATTAGTCTTTAACAGAAGAGTTAAACTTTTGACCAAGTAGTTGAATTTTTTAACAGAAAGATGAATTTTCAACCAAGAAGATTACTTTTCTACAAAAAAGACGAACCTTCAACAAAATACATGGATTTTTAATTAAAAAAGAGAAATTTCCAACCAAATAGTCGAATCGTTAACTAAACAATATAAATTTTGAACCAAATTAAAAGAATTATTGTTTAACTAAAAAAAAATAATGATAAAATAGTCAAGTTTTCAATGAGAGAGTAGAATTTTCAACCAAAATGATAAATCTTCCACCAAATGAAAGCATTTTCAACAAAATAGTTCAGCTTTCAAACAAAAAGATTGATTCTCAATGAAAAATGTAATAGTTGATATTTCAACCAAAACATATTTCAATTTTAAATCAAAAACAGTTGAACTCACCAGGAAGGTAAATTTTCTACCATAAAAAGACAAATTTCCCACAAAATAGATGAATTTTCAACTTAAAAAATTAATTTTTAAGCAAAGATAGAATAGTAAAATTTTCAATTTAAAAAATTAGCTTACAACCAAAAAAACATAAGTTTTCAACAAATTGATTAAATTTTCAATCAAAAAGATGAATTCTTGATCAAGAAGATTAATAAATTTTTTTACATAAGAAGACAAATTTCTAGCAAAATACAAGAATTTTCAAGTGAATAGTTGAATGTTCTACTAAAAAAGATTGAAATATATTAACCAAAAAGGGAATAGGTTAATTTCCAGTTGAAAACATTAATGTTTAACCAAAAAAACACAAATTTCCAACGAAATGATTTAATTTTCAACCAAAAAGGTTAATTTTTAACAAAAAAGATTACTCTTCTATAAAAGAAGACGAATTTTCAACAAAATCCATGAATTTTCTACGAAAAAAAAGAAAAATTAACCAAAGATGGAATACAGGTAGTTGAGTTTTCAGTTGTAAAAATTTACTTCTAACCTAAAAAAAGGAACTTTCAATAAAATAGTTGATTTTTCAACCAAAAAAATGAACTTTGAATTAAAATGACGAATCTTTAACCAAAAAAATGAATTTTTACTCAAGTAGTTGAATTTTCAACAAATAAGATGAATTTTCATCCAAAAATATGAATTTTCAACCATGAGGATTAACTTTCTGCCAAAGGAGACGAATTTTCGACAAAATATATGAATATCCTCCTGAAAAAGATCAATTTTCAACCAAGAAGAATTTCAACCAAAAAGATGAATTTTAAGGCAGGAGGATTAATTTTATACCAAAAAAACAAGAACATTCAACAAAATACATAAACCTTCAACTAAAAAAGAGAATTTTTTAACCAAATACATGAATTTTCATCTAAAAAAGATAAATTTTCAAACCAAGATAATGTTGAACCAAAAAAATGAATTTTCATTCAATGAAATTAATTTTCAATCAAAAAAATTAACTTTCAACCATGAAGATAAATTTTCTACCAAAAAAGACGAACCTTCAATAAAATACATGAATTTCCAAGAAAATTGTTAAATTTTCAACCAATGAAATGAATTTTTAACCAATATAATGAATCTTCATAATTTTTTTTTTTTGTTATAATCTCATTGCACCAATTTGGCGCCTCTGCTCAAGTGCGCCCAGGGCAAGTGCCATGCCTGCCATACCCTGGATACGCCTCTGGTTTTACTTAAAATCACCAATTGACCTCATTTTTTTCGAGGTTAGGGACGAGGTGTGACTTCATAGAACCGCACCGACTCCGGATTCGGATTCAGCGACCTCAAAAACGTAGGGTAAGCCTATTCTGGTTTCTGGAGCTGACAACTTGTTTTTTGTGGACTTGTGTGATCTTCATGATATTTACAAATTCGATCAAATTCAAGAAATTTCTAAGCTTTTCAAATTTTTTATGATTAAAGAAGATATAAATAACTATTTTTCTGATAGATTAAGAAATTCCAATCGACATTTTTACTAGATATCAAATGTATTTAAAAACCATTGTAAACAAGTTTTTCGTTTAGAACAAAATTAAAAAATTTGCTTGTCTCGCGAGCACATCCTCATTTTGGGCTTCACTCGCCTAGGAAGCGCGAATGTCTGATCTCGCGCTGCGCGCTCGATAATGTATTTACCTGGCGCCATGCGCCCGGATACTTTTCGTGCTCGGCTTAGTTCACAGTATAATGCACATACAGAAGCTTACTTGCAACGTCACAGAATTGTCGGAACCTTGATTTTAAAAATTGTTAAATTTTCTTGACCTTAGATTAAAAAGAATATTAATTTACTTGAGGCTCTATCGGCCTTAAGGGTTACATTCTCAGTATAAATTCGTGCCTCCCGCTCGATTTTACATATGTATTTATGTACT
>JAUMHM010000078.1:19637353-19649980 GCA_032362435.1 Melikaiella ostensackeni
CCTATCTTATTCAAACCCTGCCAGATTGTAGTGCTAGTGGACCTCTTTAAATTCTGTGAAGGGGGCGCACCTAGTACGACGGGTTGTCAAGATACAGGGGCCCGAATTTTCGATGATTCACCCCGACCGCTAACTTTCAATTGTCCATAACTCCTCCTTGATTTTTCATTTTTAATTGCGTTTTTGACTTTTTCTTCAAATGCGGCAATTCCAATTTTTTTTATCAGGCTAGAAAAAAAGCTCGATTTTTTCTCAAGAGATCGCCCCGGAACGAATATGGGATGGAAAGTATTGGTGGAAGTTATATGAGGCTGTACGTGCGCGGGTGCTCCGCGCCAACTAGCCACAGCGCAACTAGATGAGAAACGGTTTAGATATTTTCTAGATTATATTTTCAATACGGTTCCATTGTAGGAAAACGGTAGTTGATAATAAAATAAGGAACAATTTTGGTGGACAGTTCTTCTCGCCTGTTACATTTCGAGATGGTTTCTGAAGAGACCCCTTGCCTCTCATTTTTTGGGGTGCTTCTTGGTATGAGGCCACTTGCCCCTCACGTTTTAGGGAGTTTTTTGGTGTTAATCTCTTCACCTCTAACAATTTGGGATGCTTTTTGATGTGAGTCTCCTTGCCTTTCACATTTCGGGGTGCTTTTTCTATTTGAGTCCCCTTGCCTCGCACGTTTTGGGGTGCATTCTGGTGTGAGTTCCCTTGCCTCTCACGTTTTGGGGTGCTTTTTGGTGCAAATCCCCTTGCTTCTCACGTTTTGGAGAGTTTTTTGTGTTAATTTCTTCGCATCTAACAATTTAGAGTGCTTTTTGATGTGAGTCTCCTTGCTTTTCACATTTCGGGGTGCATTTTTATGTGAGTCCCCTTGCCTCTCACGTTTTGGGGTGCTTTTTGTGTGAGTCACCTTGCCTCTTACAGTGTAACTTAGAAAAAGATTCTTCATTTGATTTAACGTTCACATTGCTGTTCTCTTCGCGATCTTTTTGCGATCTGTCTCTTCGGAAAAATGTCATACTGTGGACATGACGAATACTTCTTCAAAATTAGAGTCGATTCTGAAGTGGATACAAAAGAATGATATTTCTGTGTGTCCGGCACAGTTTTTGCGGAATCGAATCGAGTTTTGAGGTTTCCAGAAGTGGCGGCATGATTTTCTTCGGAAATGAAAAATATTACCGTTCCAGGCAAGTTTTTGTTAGCCCATTGATATACAGCATCAACAGTCAGAATCTGATTCTGAGACGACGCTTGAAGGCTGGCAAGTGCAGCGAGTCTTTTCGAATTGCTCCCAATTCCATCACATGGTCCTTTTCCATGTGCAGTCACGCGAAAGGACTATTCCGCCTGAATAGCGAAGTCTGCTTTATGATGCAGCAGATTTGCAAAATTTTACTTGTTTTTAAAATGTTGTGCTGCACCATCGGTGAAACAAATCATTTTTTTGTGTGAAATTTTCTTTCAGATATTTGGTTATAACTTTCTGAAATTCGTAAACAGATATTGTGTCGTGATTTAGGTTGCAAAATAAAAGAGCTCTTCAAGAATGCATTCCGAGTAAGTAACCAGAAGGTCTTATTATCAATACGGATTTCAACCACCCATACCAAAAAAACAAAATGAGAATTGTGCTGCAAGACCTTTTTGAAGAGTTTAAAATAATCTGTTCTAACAGCCCTATTGAAAATCCACGTGGATTCCTACAAAAAATCCTATGGGCAAATTGGGACACGAAATGGAATAGAATCTTATGTGGAAACCTACTTGGGATTACGGGGTATGAAAGTACTATTTTGAAAACAGACTTCATTGAAAGGAAATGAGAATCCTATGTGGGATTTCACGTAGGTGCAATGCATAGGTTTCCACACACAGGCAGTGTGGAAACGCACGTGAATTGTTGTGACAAGTTGACTTTGAAATGGAATTTTATTAGTTGACTAAAAAATTAGTGGAATCCCACTTTTTTAATTTGTGATTGAGTAATTTACTCTCGTATCAGTGGAATTCAATCTACCACCAATTAATTAGTATATGTCCACTCATCTCATTTGTCAATTTCTACTAATGTTGTGAGTGAGTGATTTTCTATTAATTTAATCTAAAAGAGCACACACAAAAATTCACCTTGCTCCAAAAAGCCATTAAACTATTTTTTTCTTAATTTGTATGACCGCAAGTTGAGAGAGTTTTTCTTGATATAAACGATGAAAATCTTCATTGTTTTTGGTCGTGCAATCGTTTCGCACTTCATCTTCTTTCCTTTCAGGAAATGCTAACTTATTTTTATTAAACAAGTCTTGGAACATTTTATCCATTTTGTTTTGACAGAATGACAATTTTTAGTTAACTCCAGACTTATTTAGTGGAGCGCAGTAAAATGTTAAACATCAACTGATCAGAGTTACAGCGTCGCGGAAGCGGAAAAGCGGGAAAATTCAAACGTTGGTTTCGACGTTTTTCCCTTGAACCTTTTTTCACATATTACTGAATACTTTTTGCGTCACGTGACGCGTCGTGAAACCCCCTTTCTCCCTATCGTGACATTTGGGAACACTTATCGTGACCCCCCTTCCCCCTCGGAGCGTCACGTAAATTATGGACGGTCCCTAAAAGCTAATTCTTGTTTATGGTTAAACAATATTGTACATTTTTATACAATACATATATTAAATCAAATCATTCACGGATTTTCATTTGTATCGACAATTTGTAAATTGTTTGGCAGAAATACCGAAATTGTTGTCTGTGTTAACGCATTTCTTACGGTTTAGGAGATCCTTATACAAAATTACAAATTTAATCTTCTTAAAGCAAATGACCTTTAGACTTTTAGACTTTATCTGATGTTTCGACTCATTTTTGAGAAGCAGCCAGACATCACTGTCTTGAAGTCGAACTCAAGACTGAGTCGAGTCGGAGACAAGTCGAAGCATTTCTACTCGGGCTGACATTAGAGGTTAGGTTGACGCGGCCACAGTCATACACAGGCGACAGAGAATGCACATGTGCGGAGTAAGATTATGAGTACGATTGTAAGTTATGACTTATACTTGTACGGCGCACATGCGCATTCGCTGTCGCTCAACCTGTTCTCTAAACGACTACTTTTAGAACTAAAAAGAGGCTGATAAGACGCGTAAATCATGCCTGCGTTGCAGAAAGTATCTTGAATGCTTCTCGAGTTATCACTTCCCTCGTATCTAAAACGAGGTAAAGTTGAACAATGAAAATTCTTCGATAGCCTAAATTGCACTTTTTCACAATTTTAAACGGTAGTTTACAAAAAATAAGTCCTGAAATTGTGACAGTAATAATTACGAATCAGGATTTAGGTACTGACGGTTACGATCAGGCGGAGTCTCCTCTTCCGAGTAATAATTAATAAATTACTGGTCGAGATGACGTAATCACAGGATAAGGCGAAGGTTTAATTTAATTTAGCTTTTTAAAAGCTTTATCGGCTTCTTGAAGACGACTTCCGGTTTTCGAACCGGTCGATGAAAGCGTCGTTCTATCCTGAGAGCTCGGTTGGGGTCTGTTGATTTGGGCCCAGTTGGAGTCTCCGCCATTGTATGTCAGTTTCCGGTACTGCTAGGTCGCCTTCCGGGTGTCTGCGTCGCCGCTGCGGCTGCTGCTGCTGCCGCAGCGGCGGTTAGCGCCGGAAGTGGCGTCTGGTGGCAGTGGGCACAGTGAAGACAGACTGTACACGCTCCTAGCTTTCTGGCTAACAATGCCCTTAATTTTAGTGCAGGCCCCAACTTCATTCCCATTGGGCCCGTCAGGTGCTCTTCTGACAATAAGGGAAGCGCCGCTCCGTCAATTCGATTCTCTCGAAAGTTCTGAAAAAAGGAAATTTTGTTAATTATGATGTAATGGAAATTGATGAAGACTTATATTGCATATTTGCAATTGAATTTTGTGTACTTGGTATTAAATTGGTGCTTTGCTTATTGAAACCGAGAAGTATGATTAGCAGTTCTTGTAGATGCTGCCCTCTGCATTGATCTATGAAACTATAAACTATATTCCTCGCGAGTCCCTGCAAGATTTTTTGTTTATTTTTAGGTACACCACTTGTTCGATTAACCCGGTGAATAAACATGAATGAGAGATGAATACAGGTAAGTTTTCATTCATTAGAGATGGAAATATTTTCTCGATGTTAAGGCACGCAATTTACTGGTACATAAGTCGCAAATGAAACAGCTTCGAATCTCCAGACTCTGACAAATTAATATTCTACTCAGGACACAATTTCATCGACACACAATCATTATTTTAAGGCCATTTAATATTATTGATAGGTTGAGATAACTGAAAACGTTTAAATTTATGCTTATTTACTCTTGAATAATTCCAATTGAAAATTTTCGAATGTTTGAAGCTCCTAACTGCATCAAAGTTTTATAGTCTTCTTATTTGAAATTATTTTATTTTAAAATCTTCAATTTAATGTTCTTGATCATTTAATGCTTTATTTTTGTGTTTTTTAGTTGTTATAGTTTTTATTTGTACTTTGTATTTTTCAATTTCGAAGTATTCGAAATTAATATTAAACAATAGTCAGCGTTTACACTTTGAATTTATTGGTCAATTCCTATCGATTCAATTGCATTTTTGTATTTTACTCATTAACTAATAATGGGCCTCTGATGTTATGACTAAAATTAATAAAAAGCCTTTCATACTTTTATGATTCAAAAAATTTTGCAAAAAGCAGATGTTTATGAAGAAAGCAGATTTTTTGGAGTATTGACACTTACAGGATAGAAATTCTAGAGCATATACAACAAATTTCTTCACAATTTAAGAAGTTCGTAGCTAAAAGCCAGTGGCAAGTTAAATTAGAGAGAAAAGGCTGCGAATTTGTGTGTAATTGAAGGGGTTAGGTTATCGTAGTATATATGGTCAAGGCCCGGGAAAATTCAAATTCAAATTATAATGCTAGGAGTTGTTTTTGGAATGTATATTTGTTCAATTAAATTACTGCATATTGTATTTAAAACTTGAATATCTGATCTAAATTCAATCGAGTTGTTATCTCTTGCCAGAAGTACCTTTCAGTAATTTCAATTTTCAACAAAAATCATGCATAGACATTTTTTGGTAACATATTCAGCACTAGTTCTAAGTTCTCTTTCTGAAATCAAACATCAGCCAGTTTTTTTATCTCTATCGACTAAGCCATATATAATGCTAATTTTATAATTAATTGGATGACAAGAGTCAAAGTTCAGAAATCTACCTGACCATATGGGTTTGCGATATCAGTTAGTAATAATCTTTTTGTTTTCAGTTTCAAATGCTAGATCTAGAAAATTTATTTTATCAGCTTCAGCTAGTTTCATGGTAAATTTAAGCTCAGCACCAGCAGAATTAAATTTGTTTAGAAAGTCATTAACTTTATTTTTTGATAGGCAAATTAAGGTTTCATCGATATAACGTAAATACAAAGTGACTGGGTATTTAAGTGATTTTGAGATTTTTTTTCTAATTTTTCCATGACGATATTAGCTGCGGCAGCTGATATTGAAGATCCCATAGGCAACCCGTGAGGTACAAATCAAAAAAGACTACAAATCTTTATTGGGACGACGATAAAATTATTTCTGATTTTCGCATAATATGGTAAGCAAAATTTGTATTAGTTCATCCTATTTTCATTTTTCCTTAAACTTTAAGTTTTTATATATTTTATCCTCTGCAGAGTTACACATTGAAAAAGACTCGGATCCGTGTCGAAACATGCTGGCGATCTTATAAATAAACATCCAACCATCGGAAGAGGCCTACACTTTCTTAATATAAGTTTTCATTATTCATACCTCTAGTTTTCCTGTAAATAATTTCTGATGAGGAAGTCTAAATGGTTTCGAAACATGTTGGGTCCCTATAAGTATAAAAAAGACGGAAAAAAGATGAGGAAAGAGTGAGATGTTGCAGATTGATTTTAGTTGTATCTTCCTTTTTTCCATCTCTTTTCCTTTTGTTATACATTTGTCTCTAATCAGCCGAAAATGAGGTAGTTGGAAGTCTATTTTTCATTTGTGAGCTTTTTTGTGTTTTGCTTATGGTCCCCTGCAGCAGGTTTGTGAGAGTTTACCGTAAAAATCATTTTCAAGCTTTCTTGATCTAGAAGGCTCGAATGGGCCAAAAATTTATTATTATTGATTCAACAGCGATTTTTATTGATTAAAAAGCATCTTTTTTTCACTGCATGAATGATTTTGCAAGGAGTACAAAACTTAGTTATACACAACTGAATAAACCTTTATAACAATCCATTCTAGTAATCCTAGTAATAAATCTAGGAATGGGGTTTATTTTTCTGCAAAAAGGATCTGAGCTATAACGGAAAAGCGATTCATTCACAGCTTCGAGGTCGTATCGCGGTGGGACGTAATTGCGACCAGCCAAGGTATGTACGGAGAGTGTGCGCGTGTACTCGTGGTACGCTATATCGTTCGTGGAATACGAGCAGCATTTTATGAATGAAATATTCAGACTGTAATGCGACTCGAGCACGCAACGAGCGCTAGGCTAACCGGTCTCCTCAGCACGCGTTCCACCATCCTCTTGATCTCAATCCCCGATCTTCAAGATCGAAAACCCCAACGACCGTCTTAAACTCGTTATTTCCATCTTAAATCTCTTTTCTCGACTCTTGCCACGGATGCCTTTTCTGATACATTCTGCTCATTACTATCTTACTTATTTCAGAAAGCCCCCTCGATTATTAGAAATGTATGATCTGTACAAGTAATTCTATGATTCCACATTACGTTTGGAAATTCAAGGAAGTCGTTTTCTCAATTTTTCTTCTGATAATCTCTTCACTTTCTGAGATACTCTCAACTTCTAACTTTTCATGTATCTATTGTTGCTTTCTCTTCCTGGGTTAACGAAACAAAAAGTGTTCCTCGAATATCAATTAGCATTCTCCAGTTTTAAGGTATTCAATTATGAGGTATATCAATTACAAAATTGCAGGACGCAAAATATGTAGTTATAGCTTCCATTAAACTTCAACGGAAAAGCGAATTAGATGGAGTTAGGACAGTGCGCGGAAGTATCGATTTCTCTTCTTTATCGAAAGATCATAATTATCAGGCAGAGGTTTTTCTCTTTCTGTCGAAACTACTTAAGATCAATCCTTTTCCGGCATAGGCATGAAAAAGTCGCTTTTTGGCACCTCATTTCGTTCTGTAAAGTGGCACTTTATACGGCTAATCTTCAAAGATGCCCTAAAAAGGCTTTTTACTGCAGTTTTGATGCGCAGTTTGAAGTGCGCATCTACAACGTGATACCAAAACCTCTGTGTCTTTCTGGTGTCTTTCATGAATGACACGTATATGAGCATCCATAGTTTGTAATTGAGAACAAAAATTATAGAAAAATGAGTGCAAAAGTAGGCAAAATTGACGATGACTTTATTTCTGACAAACCTCCAGAACGGCGTTAGAAAAGCATAAAGGCTGCGAATAATTTATTGCCCGATAAAAGTCAAAATCAGAATATGAGATCATAGCTGCAATAGTACCGGAATCATCGACATACCAGTCTTTACTCTCGGACTACCGGATCCACTCATGTTACAAACATTTTCTAACCTGTCCAAAAGAACACCTTACATCATCCTCCCAAAGAGTTCTAGTGGCATATTTTCAATATTTAATGCATGTGACAGACGCTCAAACTGTTTTTGGCTCGAATGATATTTTCAGAAAGAGCAGTAAGCTCGCCTACGACTGCTCCTGCTAAAATCATCCTCCTCGCCTAAAAAGCGCATCTTACGCGCCTGGCACTTAAACTACTATTCTCGTCACTCCTACTATTTTCACATTAAATCTATTATACAGTATTACTGCATGGCAGAACACACAATTTGATAAATTGTGCCTTCGTTCCTTTTTGCCCCTGAAGAATAGATTGAAAATTTTTAAGGCGGTTCCTCCAGACTAGGTCAAAAGTGCCTGGAGGTTGAGTTCAGACATGAATTATGCTCAATAGTATGAGTATAATTTATAAATATTGATGGCTCTAAATTACACTCTCGAGTGCTCCTAGAGGCCTGCTTGATCTTCCAGAATATTTCCGTTCGTAACTGTTTTTCTAAATCTCTGATTTCAGAATATGATTACAATCATAGACAGATATATCATAAAATCTGCAAATTAAAATGAATTTTGAAAAAAAGTCCTGGATCAGAATTTAATTGAATAGACATGTTTGCCATCGGCTGAATGAGAAAAAAGTGAGGATATCAAATGACGACATCTTTTCGCAACAAATTCGTCGACGTGAAAAGAAAAGATACTCGAATTTATCGGTACACAGAAGACCAGCGTTGTCTACTCTTTGTCTTCAACAAATCGTTTTTGAGATTCAGTCGGACCTCTCGAATAGCCGCGAATCTTCCCTTGGTGCCGAGAGCAGCTGCAGCTGCAGTTGCGAGGAATATATCATCTACGTGTTGCACCGCGGGCGACCATGCTTGCTATGGTCGACCCACCAGAAGACAACCTATATTTTCTCCACCCAGTTCCAAAGTCTGAGGGCAATGCGATCCAGGCTCTGCATCAATTATACCTTTCTCAAACACATTATTAGTCTGGCACATACCGCGAGCATAAACGCGAGTACGAAATTCGAGTGCACACATTCAGCGTTTAGGAAAAAGTGCTTCAACTCCAGCTTTTTAATCGGAGGTGTGGCATAAATACTTTGAAACTTCAAAGCCTGTGATTCGGCAATTTCTTACCAAATTCCAACATCTGCTTTGCCTAATCGGGATTGACAGAGAATGTGTTTCGATGTTCTGAAAAGTCTTGACCAGTGTGAGTAGAATGTGAGAGGTGCAAGAAAAATTGTCGATCATCAGTTTCACATGAGAAAATTTTTTGTTTGAAAACACATCAAAAAATATATACCATTTCCTGTTCCTCAAAAACAAATGTGTTTAACGAAAAAAGGCGTACAAAAGATATGTACGATATAGAGTAAAAACATGTTGTATCAAAAATAAGGTTAAAATATTGTGGATAAAATTAAATGTTTTTGAGAAACAGGAGATGGTATATGTTGATTAATGCGATTTTGGACACAAAAAATTTCTTATGTATATGAAACTGATGAGGCTATAATCGAAAGAAGCGAAACGTATTTCCTTTCTTTATTTGTAAAAATGGATTATGCTCAATAAATAAGCATTTTACTAGACCAGATGATCAAATATTTTTCTTCTACCTCTCACATTGCCAGAGAATTTTTATTTTGAAATTCGATGCCTTTTCCAATGTTTTTTCAGGTCGAATTCCGAAAAAATTGGGACTTCTAAGAGAAAAAATAATACCATTGAAGAAGAATAAACATAGAACACAAAACTAATTAAACTCAAAATAAAAGTATTGTCGAAGTTTAAGCAGTAACAAGTAATTTGAAAATTTTCGTTACAATTTCGGTGTCTTAAATAACGTAACCTAAGTCGAGAGAATATAGTTACGTTACGGTAGTATAGAAACAAAACGGAAAGAATGAAAGTGTTTTGTTTCATTTCGGTCGGGTTCCTGAGCTCAAAAAATAATCTTTAAAAATGTAAGATTTTTAAATTAATGTTTATGTTTCCAATATTTAGAATCGAATTCAAGTTTTAATGAATTTCAAATCTAAAACCTTCAATCTTCTGAAATTTCATTCCGATCCTAGTATAAGATTTAATAAAGTTCAAAGCTGCTTTCAAATTTCAAATATTTCTAATTATATCTTTTTTTAGTCAGGAAAACTTTTCAACTTTAATTATCTTAAAATTTGTAATCTTCATCAATTCCAACAAGATTAATCTGAATGATTTAAAACTAAATTTTCTTTGAAATTCATAAACGTCATACGGATTAAATTTACAAACTTCAAGGATGGCGCGACTTCAAAGTATTTCTTTCTTAAATTTGAAACTTGTCAGCTTGCAATATTTTGAAATCAGACAAGTTTATAGTTTTCACTCACTTTTAACTCGAGTTCGAGGTTTTCCCATCAATGGCCTTTATAGCTGTTTTTATTAACTATAAATATTTTATGATACTTTCTTTTGTAAACTTCACATTGGAATTTTTTTTTATTTTACAAGATAAATATTTTTCAATAGAATTTTTCATTCTTAAAGCTATTCAGCTTCGTTATTCAACTCAGTTATGCTCGGATAGGGGCCGTTGTACTGCATGAATTTATACTGGTAATAATATAAATATTATTGTCATTCAGTTTGATGAGTCGTAAACAATGAAAAAAATTTGTATAATTTAGCAGCATGAATAGTTAAATTGTTCAAATATTTAATTGAAGATTTTTCAATTATTTAAACTTTTGAAGTTATAACTTTTTTGTTTTGGAACTTATTTATTTAAAAATTCATCAATTTGAGCGTTTTTAATAAAAAAGCTTTAAAGTATAAAGGATGTTTTATTAAGATCGTACGATTATGAATGAATTCAATTTGTAACTGAACCATTATTAATGCTTCAATACATATGTGATATATCAAATTCTAAAATTATTGAATTTTGAACATTACCAAACATTGAATTGAAAATTATTAAAATTCAAACGCTTCCAATTTTAAATTATTTGATTTTTAACACATTAAACTTAAAACTGCTCAACTAATAGGTCTTTAAATGTGAAACTGTATGATTTAAATTTGATATTGTTCAATTTTTTATATTTCAGTTTGAAATTATTGAATTTGGGCCGTTTTTAACTTAAAAGTTTTTAACTAATAATGCTTGCAATTCGAAATTAAGTTTTAGACTTTTTGAAGATTCTCACAGTTGAAAATTGTTCAATTTATGTTTCAATGTGGAATATTCCATTTAAAAATTTTGAGAGATGTCTAGTATTTTTTAACTTTTTGGACGTCGGATGTAGCCTTAAAACAAAAAGTTTGAAAGAAAAGTTAAGAAAAAACAGCACATGATAATAATATAATTCACGTACGTAAATATATCAAATTCAAATATGCAAATCTATCACAGTCCTAAATACCCAAACCTTATGAAACAAAATCGATCGAAATCCGAGACATAAATCGATCAGGAAGTTCTCTGAAAGCAGAGGACCTTCTTCGATGTCAAGAGGATTATCGAAGCATGGCCTGAAAGGATCCTTCGGTCCTCAAAAAGTAAAGACCAGGTTCTTGCGGGTCTTGAATTCCTGACCCCGAGGATCCCAATGCCGCCGGTTACAACCTCGGAAGAGCATCCAGTCGGAACCGCGTCGCGTTAGTTATTCTTCATGAACTCGAAGAATCTTGCCGGATCGATGGATCGATCGCTTTGTGGATTCCAGGAGGCCATCGCTCGGTCGTACACTAAAGGCCATACCATGTTTAAAATAAATAAAAAAACTTGTGCGGTCTTTGCGGGTAAGACAATCGACACCGCATACCGTCGAGCGGAGCAAGAGCGTCGTAAAAGTCAGTTAACGACTCTTGTGGTCGGAACTTTAAGTTTTTTGCTACGTTGTGCTTAGGACAATATTTAACAAATGATATGTTGGAGAGTAGTTCCAAGGAATTGATAGTCGTGCGTTGATTTGTAGACTCTGACGGAAGTTGAAGAAAGATAGATTACAAAAGATTCTAAAACATTTTTAGAGATTGAAGCAATTTCTCTTGAATGCTACTCAGAGAAATGTCCTTTTGTGTCAAAAGGATGTTTCTTGAAATAAATGGAATTTTCTTTCAAATTTGAGGTTAAGGTGATATTCATTTATCTCAAAAAGAATCATCCTGGAGCAAACAGCATCCTTATGCGACAATATTCATCTAACTTTACAGCCAAATAATTCTGTTCTTTTAATAAAGGTATTCACATGGTTCAAAACACAACAGGCAAGAGGATGATTCTTTTGTTTTAAGACAACTCTTTTTCTAGGTGTGTCGAATCCAGCTGATAAGAGAGTTAAATTGCAAGTCAAATACCCCATCACAAGCCAAGGATATAATTTTTATCAGAAAAATATTTTAGGTAACAGTTTACTCATATTGTTTTCCTTAACGGAGGTTTCTCAATCTCCACTTAGAGAAATGTCCTCTTGCTTATAAAGGACGTTTCTTGACACAAATGAATTTTTCTCTTAAATTTAATGCTAAGCGGATTTTCATTTGTCTCAAAAAGAATCATCCTGCAACAAACATTTTCCTAATGCGGCTTCATCTAATCTTACAGCCGAATAATTATGTTTATTTGATAAAGACATTCACATGGTTCAAACAAAACAGACAAGAGGATGATGCTTTTGCTTCAAGCCAACTTCTTTTCTGTGTCTTTCGAATCGAGTTGATGAAAGACTTATATTTCGAATCAAATACCCCATCACAAGGCAAGGATACAATTCTGATCAGCAAAATATTTTTTGCAATGCACGCATTAAAAATGCGAGTATTCACGCCCGTTTCACGTAACAAAAATGGTCAATTTGTGACTAATGACGTCAGTTTGTTTTTGGCAGGGTAAAATTACTTTTCCCCTGGTGATATGGGGACGGCCATTTGTCAAGCTCAGCGCAGAGGGCGGCACCGAGAGTGTAGACATGCCTTGTGCGCCGGCACAAGGTATTATCCGC